>CM040422.1:82963708-83501208 GCA_022702705.1 Papilionanthe hookeriana x Papilionanthe teres | reverse complement strand
TAAGGAGCAAGACTATGCTTGGCTTTTCGGAAGGAAAATCATGCGTATTGAAAACAAGAATATGAAGTTGCTCAAATGGACTTTGGATTTCGATCCAAAGACTGAGCTTCCTATTGTGTTGGTGTGTGTAAAATTCCTTGATCTTAAAATTCATCTCTTTAATCATAAAATACTATTTTCAATTGCAGCTATTTTGAGGAGACCCTTGAAAATGGATTCGGCAAGTTTCAACCTATTAAGTCCTTTTGTAGCAAGGGTTTCAATTGAAAGAGACATCACACAAGTTGCACCTGAGGAGATATGGACAGGGGCAACCCATAAGGGATACTAGCAGAAGATCATAATTGAGCAACATCCTTTGTATTGCTCAAACTGCAAAATGTTTGGCCACTCATCGGAACGAGTGTTACCATTTTCACCTCCGAACTAAAAATATTTCATGTTGGACCCCAATCCGATAGAGTTTTGGAGGAAGATATGTTGGTTGGGGGTTTTCCTCCCACTCGTTGAGCCAAAAGCAAATATGGTTGATGGAGATATGTTGGGAAGGGAAGCCGATCAACTAATACAAAATGAGGTCTAGCAGGGAACAATCGGGTTGCTGAGGAGAAGGTGGTGGAGGATGAATATACAAATCAAGTGCATGGCGAAAAATTGGATGGGGCCTTACATGGGGGAGTGGAAAATTTGGTGGAGGATTGTTGACCTCACTTTTTGTCGAGGTTTAGTATTCCTCCTAGATTTAGGATTCTAGCCTCAAGAGCTTCCCCGACGATCCTAGATTCCTAGTGATGGTACCCACCTCGTTTTAGAGTGTCTGGAAACCACTTCGTTACTCTTTGAAATCCTGTACGAGATTCCTACCGCTAGTTTGTAGCCGGTCGAAATTAACGTCAGGAGTTCAAACTAAGTCCCTATAGGACCTCTGGACATTAGGACAGCCTCGTGCACGTCTTACACGCCTGTACCATTCTGATCGATCGAGCTCGAGTCAAAAATTTGTGACGATACCAAATTTCGATGCGATTTTGACTCGACCGTCGACAAGGTTGCCCAGACGACCTCGGATGACGAAATGGACTGCGCCGATGCGTCTGAAACGTCGATTTTACCTAAAATTGATGTTCGCCTTGCGACGATAGCCTGTCGGGGGCGAAATTGGTGAATTAAGGTTTAATTTAATAATCATAATATAATATATATATTTATACATTTATAAATTAAAATCTTAAGCCCTAAATCTCCCCCATTTTGGCTCGGCTTGCTCTCCCGCTACTCTCACGCTCGACTCGGCTGACCCCCCGTCCCGCACGAGCACGAGAGAAGCTTCGACGAGCCTTCTCCCGCGCTCGAGCGTTCTTCCTTTGCGGTCGTTTACTCCTCGAGCCGCACTCGGTCTCTCCTATCTCTTATCCCTGCGCGAGCTTCTGCGGCATTTCCCTCCATCCTGCCGCATCTTCACCGATCCTACTCAGCTCTACAGGTAAGGAGCGGCACTTCTTCTCCTCCTCTACCTATAAATACTCCATTTTGGGATGAGTTTAGGGCTGGCCGAATTTTTCTGGAGAAGGAGAGGTGCTGCTGGTTTGATGCTTGGATTTCCTGCTTCCTTTGTGTATTCTACACTAGCTGGTACCCCTTATCTCCCCTATCTATCTCTCGGTTTAGCCCAGGGAGGCTATAATTTGTGCCACTGGCTTGATTTTCCCTGTTTGTGGTTTCGGCTAAGCATTTATGTGCCATGGAGAGCTTTATTTACTTGCTTAAATAGTGGTTTCTCGTTCCCCCTCTTTAGTGGCATGCTAGTATGTTTTTATATAAAAGTTTGAGGGGTTTTTATTACTTGAAGCATGTGTAGAAGTGGAGGCATGGCATGATACTAGTTCCTCCTTTTGCTCTATTTGCTTAATATGGTGGAGGTGTAGTATGGCATTATCCTCTCTTTTCTTTTGTTTAAAGCAAGTTGAGATTGATGAAAATATAATTTTCGGGCAAGGATTAGTTTCTTTTGCAAGCATGTTAAGATGTATATTATGAAGCTTTTCATTCACTCCTATCTAGCATGAGATATTGGAAGTTTTAGTTTTGATGTCTTAAGTTTTCTTTGGCTCAAAAAGTGCATGCTTAGATTGATTTGGAAAGATTCTATGTTTGTTCTTATTTGAAGCATGTGGTAACTTTATGTTTTAATATATGGAAAGCATGAGGATGTTGTTGGGGCTCAAGTTTGGCCCTTATGTAGTTCACTTTGGAGAGGGATTACTTGAGTCTTACAAGTATGTTATAGGTTTGGTTATCATGACAGACTAATAGTTTTTCTAACCAATGCTTTGAGTAGAGTTCTTCACTTGCTCCTGTTGTTATGAATTGTTGAAGGGCCTCTTGTTCTTTCATATGTATGTGGGGCTTGGTTTTTGCTCCTTGTAGCTTTCCCTTACAAAAGTTGCATGCTAGGGAGAACTTTAAACTTAATTGGGAAGAGCTCTATGTTTGTCCCTATGTGAAACATGTAATAGCTCTATGTCTTGAATATATGGAAGTTTAACCCTTTATAAAAGCATGTTATGAAGATTTGGGATATTTCTATGTTTATTGCAAGCATGTGCTAGTCTTTTACTTTTGATGTATTAAAAGCATGAGCTTGAGGCAATGATTAGTCTCTTTTGTAAGCATGTTGAGATGGATATTAGGATGTTTCTTTGCTTACTTTGGCTTGGTATGAATTATGGAAGGATTTACTTAGTTTTGTTTAACATGCATGTGGGGCTCATCTCTTGCTCCTTCTAGCTTTTCCTTACCAAAAGGCATGTTAGGGAGAAGTTTACTTTGATTTTGGGAAAGTCCTATGCTTGTTCCTATTTGAAACATATGGTGGCTCTATATTCTGATATATTGAATATGTTGAGATGCTTATTTTAGCCTCATGCTTGGTTTGGTTTCAATCTTATCGTGGCTCATTTTAACTTCATTTGGGGGTTCGGTTGGTTTGCTCTAGCCCCTATCCAAAAGCCTGCTTTGATAGGTTATACTTGTTCTCATTTCAATGTTTTAAAAGACGTATTCATGGCTTAATTTTTGGGTCTAATGTTGGCTCGTCTTTAGTCTTGCTATGGTCTAAATTTTGGATTTGTGCCGGAGTTGATTTCAGCTTTGTCATGGCTTGATTTTGGTTCTATGTGGGCTCGGGTTGGCTTCTTTAGCACCCTTTTGCTTTGGCTTTGCGTTGGGACTGCTGTAACCTAATTTTGAGCTTGTTCCCAGCCTTGCTATGGCTCGGGTTGGCCCTGCTGTGGCTCGGTTTTGCCCTTGTGGTGTTGTTCCCTGCCTTGGCTTTGTCTTGGGTGGGTTGTAGCTTGGTGTCGTCTCGTTTCTTGCCTCATGGTGGCTCGGGTTTATGCCTTGTGTTGGTTTGCTTATGGAATGAGATGATTAATGATTGGATTTGGGACATCCTTCCTACATTTTACTTAGTGGAATTGGAGCTAGTTTGGAAGACTTGTGAGAGTTTACTCATTCACTTTCATATGCGTTAAATGCTATATTTGGAGCAGCCCCTCCTTTTGTACCTTATGTTTATACCTTGGCAGTGAGCCTTAACGTGGTGGTTTGTGGCATGGTGGTCTTACCCCTTGCTACCCTTACCCGTGAATTGTTTGTGATGATTTGGAGCTCCCTTTGGTTTGCTTATGGGGAATAAATTGAGCACCATATTTGGAATAGTCTAACCATGCTTTATTTGATGAAATTGGAGTTAATTTGGATTTTTAGAGAAGCTTGTCCATTCACTTTCTTATGTATTGAAAGCTTTGTAATCGAGATGACCTTCCCATTCATCGTTGCCTTGGCTATGAGCCTTGTGTGGTCCTATTGGGAGATCTATGTTTTAAAGGCTATCAATTGAATTGGGAGTTGGAAATCGGATTTTGGCATGGGTCAGGAGATGTTAGTAGTGGGTTTCCCCGAGTCATTTCTTTCCTGCTTGATTTACGAGGTTTTAAAAGATTTACAGATTTCATTCTTTTTATGGAAGGGACACCCTCTTTGGGTCGATCCAATTATACCCAAGTGAGAAAATGATATCCTCTGGATTGATTCAAGGATCTTGAGTTTTGCTCTTACCTGTTTTAGGGGCGTTTTAGACTAACCCTCCTTCTGTTTTGGTTCTCGGATTTGGAGGTGGGTTAATCTCCTTTCCTTCCCCTTTTCATTAATTTACGTGTTTTCCCCGTTTCACTCGGAGTTGGTTTTGTTTTTGTTTTGGGGCAGTGACAGTGATGATGATAAAGGCACACCGGTGGTAGAGTAGAATGATATCCCATCCTGCGATACCAGGACTTGTTCCAGAGCCCCGGTGAACCGTATGATGACGGTATCATTCGCCGCTATGAGGCTAGCGGAGCACCCGTACCTTCTTAGGATTGTTTGTGATCCTACACCCAACGAAATAATCGACTCGTGGACAATCCCAATCTTCAAAATCTGATAAGAATAGATACTATTTCATTACAAACAAATATTGATACAAACTTTTTTTGTATGCCGAAATTCACGTGCATGCTTAAAAATATAAATTTCAAAACCATTTTACAAAACCTTATTGCCTACTTGTTGATTATCGGTCTTGGGTTAAGAACACCCTCCGAGTTAGGTTTAGTAGAGGCACCTTCAGGTCGAGTGGCGGGCTCTATACACTCGGGTGACCGAGTAGCCTTCGACGACCCTTCGAGCAAGCATTACTACGGTTCGAGCTGCAAGATGACCCGAGTGCTTGCGGTTTTCTTCGGATTTTAGTATGATTTTGATGAAGCACTCGTGGTCCTTTTTCCAGGACTTTCCCGAGGTTTTGATGATTTGATTTTGATTTTTGTTTATTTTCTCCAAGTTTTCTACCGTGAGTCATTCGCTGTCCTTTTTCGAGTTTTCTGGACAATGTTTCTTTTTCTGCCTGGCTTTCACCTGCATGACACACTCCAGCCTGCTACATTTAAGAAAATAACGGATCTCCCAGGTATACAAGTTTGTTTATATTTACGTGTTATTTTTCGTTCCTGCTACTGCATGCTTTACTGTTTAGCACGTTGTACCATACTCTACTGCATGCTTTATTATTTTCCTGCGCTGCATACTCTGCTACACACTGTACAACAATTTAAACATACTTGCATAGGATGTTTAGGAGAACTCAACCATAGGGCCACTCGATTTAACATTATGACTTGCCACCTTAGAAAACTTAATCTCTTCACGGCAAGAGGCTTGGAGCTAGCGGTGGGCAAAGACGGTCATCTTCAACAGCAAAACATGTCTTCACCAACTAAATCATTCCTTAGTTAAACAACAATCCATAGTATTTCAAGGTTGTCCGCCTAGTGCGACATAAATCCTCAACCTCTTTTGGGCCTTTGTATAGCTCTGCTGTACAATATAAACCCCAACTCGTTTTAGGATTCTGAGGTTGTCGTTCATTACGAACTAAATCCTCACATCTTCTAGGATATTCGTGTGATCGTTTCACACAAATGTAAGCCCTAATTAAATAAAATTGGCGGGATGAAACATTTGAATAATATCTCCTAAATCGAAGCAAAACCATAGAATAGCTTGGGAAGTCACCGAGGTTCGCCTCCGGATCTCCGACATCCCCTAGTTCTTCCTCCTTTGGACTCTACAATAAAATGTTCCAAATTTGAGTCAATCCCCTTTCACACCTATTTGTCCGATTTCGTTGAAGAATCCTATCCTTTTGACCTCCTTGAAGATAATATTTCCTGATTTTTATCGAGAGTTTTCTTAAGTGATTTCGGTCATTTAAGATGTAATTAACTATAGGGGTTTGCCCTTATAGGAAGCATTTCCGAACCCGGCTTAAAATAAACCTTATTTAACCCCTCGTATTGAATAGGGGAATTTGTCGGCAAATAAAAATGGTTTCAGACCAAACGGACGTCATATATTTCTTAGTTTATTTGATCGAGCCTCACCTCAAGTCTTGTGTTTATCCTTCGGGATATATACGAGTGCTTGAGTACGATGCTTCTTTCATCTAAACTATGAAAAATATGGGGTCAGTTTGATTTCATATTTTCTAAAAAATTATATATATTTATAAATTAAAGTGTCCTTCCGAAGCGGGCGACGGGATTTCGATTCCGGCGACCGACAGCTTCCTACGGGCACTCCACACCCAAAACAACGCCGACAAGGATGTGGAAGAAGTGGAGGTACCTTGGCAAGTTCAGCCTCACAGTGTTACAAACGTTTGGATATACAAAATTAAAACCTAATAGAGCAATCTAAAAATCTATTGGAGGGGGAATGGCAAATTCAGAAATATAGGAGGAAAAAAAGGTAACTATGAACTACTACACCTGAGGGAGGGTACTTCATCTAAGGTGGAGCAATATCATTCTGAAGGAGATCAAAGTCATAAACTTACTAGAGCTTCTAGGAGGGGTAGACTGATTCACATGTTTAACTCACTTATATGGAATATCAGAGGAATAGCAGATCCCTATTCCCTTGGTAGATTGAAATCTTTATGCAGGGTCCATAAAATAGGAATTATTGTTGTTTTGGAACCTCTGGCTTCTTCAAATAATGAGAGGATTGTAGGAAAATTTACAGGTTTTCATCATGCTTAACGTATTTATACCAACCATGACGGCAGACCTTAAAACATGTATTATAAGCGCTATATTTATATGAACATATGGCTTGAAGTGTCAGCACACTATGCAGAAAAATAGTAGAGCTAAAAGAAGCTAGTATTTGTTAAATGCTGCTAAATCATTAATTCAACTTCATTAGAAGAAAATTAGCATATGATGAACATCAAAATTTATACAAAAGTTCATGAACTCCAAACAAGCACATCAGCAGTAATAGAAGAAACCTTGGATATGGTCAATGCAGGACTCCACTGCTCCTTTAGAATGTCAAGGCAAATGCTTCCATTGCTATTGATATTTGGATGAAATACTTTTGTCCTGAACGCTACCTGCAAAATACACACATCTTACATATGGAACATAAGCCTCTAGCTAGTATGATTGCATAATGACATGGAGTAATCTAATAGTTGATGAAAAATTTTATTTAGCAAAAAAATTTACATCAGATTCAAGTTATTTCGTTAATTAACAACATGGATAACACTCGACTTACATGAATTAGTATAATCTTAATTTTGATGTAATCCATCTTAACAACATGGATAACATCAGAATCAATTTTTTTGTCAAAATTTGCAAAAACAAGGTGTTTGAAGTGTAAAAATTTAGTTTCTGCCGAATTTTCATTTGTCACTTTTCTCATTACTTTATTTATATTGAACAACCATTGCATTATCATTGGGTTTAAACTTTCACATTTTTAAATTTACAATTAAAGTAGGGCATTTTTGGGTAATTTATAATTTTATATAAGCACTTTTCAATTTATTTTGTGAAATCAACATCCATTATAATATCAGATTTTACATTAGGAATTCTGAACACGTAAGGTTCCTACATAAAAGAGTTCTGACAAAGCAGAAAATTAATATTTCAGAGAAGACAAAACAATGAAGACTTATAAATCACTGAGGTGCAAATCCCACACATGGGATCCACTCGGCTTATGCTTCATAATGTTGGATACAGTGGCATGCAGTTAATAAAAATACAGTTCTACAAAAAGGAGAAGCAATTAAACAGATCGAAAAAAATAAAAACTCAGAATCATAATGTGTGCTTTGATCAGGAATCTCCATACAATCCAAGGATTTATATTTTCTTAGGGAAGGTAGATTGAATAAAGGTAGTGTAAGGGAGATCAGTAGGTGGACATGGTATGATGCATGGGCTATGCCTAATAAAGTGTAAATTATTGGAGGAGGCTCATTACCTATGAGCTTGCTAAGTTGTAGCATATTGTATCGGGCACTCAGTGGGCAAGCTCATTCGAGCTCATCCCACAAAGGCTAGACTTACCCACTAATAGGTAAATGCTCATTACTTTGCTAACATATTTTTATTTGAAAAATATAGAAAGCAATAAATGGGTTAATGATTGATTATAAGAGGGTAGGAGTTGGCACTATGATCCATCAAACAGCTATGATGCACGAACACAAAAGTAGGGACACGGACATTAAATGAATATATATATATAAGCTTTTAAATCATAATTCTTGCAATGTCAATGAACTTCCTATTTTTGATATGATATATGATAATCCTCATAATTATAGTGGCCTAAGAATTTTCCTAAAGGACTTCATGAAGTGTTCATATAGTAACTGACATGTGGTGAAGTTTTTTATAAAATCGAAGAAAAAGATATAGACTATTGGCATGTCCGATATACTGTCTTCGTGTCTAACAATATATGGCGATTAGCATCAAAATTGTAAGCATCCCAAATGTCATTTGAAGCATAGGCATGATTGACACAAGTTGCTTTTTATGCTTAGATTGAGCCGGTCATGCCCAATCTAGATTATTTATACTTTGAATAAATACTACTAGTTTGATCATCTAGCTAAATTCAGATATGATACCAGCCATCTTTCTACACTTTGAATTCGATAATAGTCCTTAACACAATCTTAAGTTGAACCTAACTTAGCCACAAAACCTAATCAAACCCATAAACTAACTTGCCCAAAACTAAGCTCTAAAATGTTATAAGACTCCTTTGAACATAACAAATCCCATAAGAGGAAATGTTAAATTTTCAAACCATGATCTCATACCTTTCACATCAAATAATTTAACCAAAGACAGAACCAGCTTAGACGTAACCGTAGCATAACATTCTAGTGGACTTATTTAATGGTGTAAGTATTCTATCTTCCACCCTAGGGATTTAATTATAATAATGTTGATTGTAATTTACCATAGAATCCTTGGATTTCGACTATGGTTTAACTGATGGTCAACCTCGATCCCAAATTGCCTTAACCAAATTCAACTGATCGGTCAAACAACTTCGAAGGAGTTTTTATCATCAAGCCATAAGTGAATTAATTACAACTACATAATAGATCAAACAAGATCCCTTGACCCTTTTTTAGCCCAATTGAACCTAGTTAGGTCATTAGGGCCCAAACCCCATAATTAAAGCAATTGACATTGGACAATAATCTCAATAGGTCCTAGTAGATTAGACATGACCCACTGATAACACTAGATTTTTAACAAAGCTTGATTGGAACCTTTAACTTAAGCAGCCAGCCAAATTGAATGAATCTAAGACTTTGAACCAAATTTCAATAGGTCAATCATACTGGACTGCTTCAATTGGCCCATGATTTTGTCAATTGATTGTCAATTGATTGAATTAACCAAATTTAAACTTTTTGGCAAAATTGGCTTAATTTAATTAAGATAATTTTAACCAAGCTTAACCTAAGTTGACTCACCATATGTGGAATTGACCCAATGATCCCTTGATTAGGCAAATTAAATCCAATTTAGCTCAATTGAATCCCTTAAGATACTCACTTAGCCAAATGATCCAAAGCCTCAATTTGATCGAACTAATTGAATCAAAACCCTTTTGACTTGAACACATCCTACTTGAGTCAAATCAACTGTTTATTTGGACCAATTCCCAATTGAACCAAAATGAACTTGTACTTGACCCATTTGATCTCGTTGAGCTAGTTTGACTAATTAGTTCAGTTGATCCAACCCAATCCCCACAATAGATGGCCATGGGTCACCAATATACTAATCAATCCACATGGCCCATTAGATTAGCGTAACTATGTCAATTAAACTAAACTGATCCAATGGACCCATTTAGGTTTTCATAGACTTAAAGCTATATCTAAACCCAATTGACCGATACATTTGTTTAAATGGCTGCTTAGGAACTAGGCTTAGTCTACTGCAGGTAGTGTAAGCTTGACAATGACAATCAACCTAAGGTTAAAAGTGATAAGTAATTAACCAAGAGCAAGGAGATAATGTTATTGCAAACAAAGGAGAGTACTTCGGTTGCCATGATTGTCTCATAATAATAAGGAAAAAAAGTGCCATCGACCTTATAATAAATATAATGAACCAAAAAAGTAACTGTAAAAGATGCATCAAAAGTCTTTTACGGTTCAGATAAAGTAATCCTAAGATCGTAATCACACAAAAATTAAATAATTCATTAAGCATTTTATACAGAATTAGAGATATTGACAAAGATTGTACTCTATCTAGTTGAAAGAAAATAGCCTCATCCAAATTAAATGTGAGAAATAAATTTATAATCCTTGAAGCCAAAGAACTCCACTCACAACCCCGAGAGATTTTTTTCTCTCTTTCTTTCTTTCATGGATGATACCTATCTTTAGTCTTCAACTTCCACTCATTCCTCTATTGCTTCTATTATAAATGCAATACTATGATAATTACATGAGTTTTTATAATGATGTGTTCAGCTTCTAACATTAATTATCAATCACCACTGAAGATTCTTGTAGCTCCACTGTAGACTTCTAAGATAGCCTTTATGTAGGATTGTATGATAACCTCCATTCAACACTTTATAATAGCCTTAATTTGAGACCCATTTGTAGCTTCTAAATAGGACTTTTTTGAAGCTACCAATCTTGAATAATCAAGATCAACTCTTATCCAAAATAATACATGAAATTAGACTTCAAACTTAACAATCTCCAATAGAGAATCAAATTTGTAAATATATTATCTCAATGCTTATGTTTGAAGTGCTTTACTGTGCGGCACCTCTTATGTCATCAGTAACAAAGGTTAACTGCAGTATTGTAATACTTTAGTCTACATCAATAGCACATTTACTAATCATTTTCCAATTATTGCATTTGTTTATTTATTTTAATTCTTTGTCTATCACGTAATGCCCATTTATCCATTGAAAGCTCCCGCCATATCAAAATTTTATTTGCACGACTCTCCAAAAGTTATGAGCAATAGATTTCACTCTCAGCCTTTTTTTTTTTTTTTTTTTTTTTTGCAATTGACGTTGTACACTTACTTGGTGTTTGGCTGCAACTAAGATTTAAATTAAATAGGATTTAATAAATTTGGTCAACCGGGAATTTATCAAATCCAAATGTAGTAAATCTAGATTATTTTTTGGTTCAATTTAAATTCGTCCACCCTGTTTGGCATAAATCCACTCCTCTCACTTTCTTCCCAAGTTAAATCAGATACAATAACAACAAGAACAAAGCCTTAATCTCACTAAGTGGGGTCGGTTACATGAATCATTTTTCTCCATTGCGTCCTATTTAGTGTAAAATTTTCATTTAATTCTCATTTTTTATGCAATAAGCCCAAGTCTTCTTAGGTCTACCTATGTCTTTCTTAACATAAATTGAATCTAAAACATCTGCTCTCCTAATCGGATCATCAGGTGGTCGACGTTTAATGTGACCAAACCATCTAAGGCGACTCTTTCTAATTTTGTCCGTCACTGGTGCAACACCAACCCTATTACGAATATATTCATTTCGCATTTTGTCTCTAAGTGTGAAGCCACTCATCCATCTAATCATTCTCATCTCGGCAACACTTAACTTAGCATTATACTTCTCTTTTAAAGGCCAACATTTAGCGCCATAGATCATTGCAGGTCTCACCACCATCTTATAAAATTTTCCTTTCAGTCTAAGCGGTACCTTTCTATCACACAATAGACCGGATGCATTCCTCCACTTCAACCAAACAACCTGAATTCTACTATTAACATCACCATCTATATCACCATCGTTTTGAACAATAGACTCGAGATATCTAAATCGTTCGCACCTTTTAATGATTTAATCACCAAAAATTACACTTCTGTCAATAGAACTACTATTACTAAAATTACATTCCATGTATTCAGTTTTAGTTCTACTCAAACGAAGATCTTTAGACTCCACAGTAGACCTCCATAATTCAAGTTTTTCCTGAGTTTTTTCTCTTCTTATCAACGAGGAGGATATCATCAGCAAAAAGCATACACTAAGGTACATCCTCTTGTAAATGTCCAGTAAGACCATCCATAAATAAAGCAAAAGGATATGAGCTTAAGCTGATCCC
Organism: Papilionanthe hookeriana x Papilionanthe teres; assembly: GCA_022702705.1. Taxonomy (NCBI): domain Eukaryota; kingdom Viridiplantae; phylum Streptophyta; class Magnoliopsida; order Asparagales; family Orchidaceae; genus Papilionanthe; species Papilionanthe hookeriana x Papilionanthe teres. The sequence continues at coordinate 83,489,164 of CM040422.1, read as the reverse complement.
TGATGTTAACCAACAGAAATATTAAAATATTTAGTCAATCCTCCTTCAGTTCAAACACACATGTAAAAGCTCTCGTATACATATCTTTAATGACTTAAATATAAGTCATATCAACACCTTTCTTCTCAAGGACTCTCCAAAGAACATCTCTTGGAACCTTATCGTAAGTTTTTTCTAAATCAATAAAAATCAAATGTAGATCCTCCTTATTATCTATGAACTTTTCCATCAAACCTCTCAATAAATGTATAGCTTCCATAATAAACCTGCCCGGCATAAATCCAAATAGATTATGAGAAGTCTTGGTAATACGTCTTAACCTATGTTCAATTACCCTCTCCCATAATTTTAAAGTATGACACATCAATTTAATTCCTTTATAATTTGCACAATCTTGTGTATCCCCTTTATTCTTAAAAATGGGGACCAAAATACTCTTCCTTCACTCCTCAGGCATCTTTTTAGTTTTTAAAATAATATTAAAAGTTTGGTAAGCCAAGAAACTCTCAAATCACCTAAACATTTCCACACTTCAATTGGGATATCATCAGGTCCTACAGACTTTCCACCCTTTTATTTTCTTTAAAGCCTCTTCAACTTCTTTTCTACTAATGTGACGGTAGAAATGAAATGTTTTATTATTATTAACGATATTAAGATCACTAAGGTCGATCATATTTTCAGAATCTTCATTAAAAAGTTTATCAAAATAACTCACCCACCTATCTTGAATAACTATTTCTAAGAAAAACACTTTTTGATTTTCATCTTTAATATACTTTACTTGAATTAAATCTTTGCTTTTCTTTTCGTTTGTTTGGCTAGTTTATACATATATTTTTCGCTCACCTTAGTATCTAACATTTTATAAAGATCACTAAAAGCAGAATTTTTAGCGTCACAAATTATTCTTTTAGACTCTCTGCGGCCGTTCTATATTTTTCTCAGTTCTCTACGCTTTTACATTTAAACCAATTTTTATAACATAACTTCTTATATTTTATTTTTTTTATGCATTATTATTCCACCACCAACTATTTTTATTTATAGAGACTTTTTCTTTTGATCCTCCAAGTACATCTTTTGTCACTTGTTTAATAGTATTTGTTACTTTTTCCCATAAAGTATTTGCTTCTTCATGAATATCTCAAATGTTTAAATCTTGAATTTTACTCATAAAAATAATTTTATTTGTCTTTTAGATTCTACCATCTAATTCTACGATGTTGAATCCTAGTATTCTTAATTTAACAACTCTTCATCTTAAAATCTAGAACTAATAATCGATGTTGGGTACTTAATTTCTCACTTGGAATGACCTTACAATCCATACAACCTCAACAATCTCTTATTCTCATAAGAAAATAATCAATTTGTGTTTTATTAGATTCATTCTTATAAGTAATAAGATGCTCATCTCTTTTCTTGAATAAAGTATTAGTAATAATCAAATCATACGCTAAAGAAAAATTTAAAATGGCTCTACCTTCTTCATTAATTGCTCCATAACCGTAACCACCATGAATATTTCTGAAATCTTCTACCACTCTACCAACATGTCAATTTAAATCTTCTCCAATAAAAATTCTTTCTTCAAGAGGTATCAAGTGTATTAAATCTTCTAAGTCATTCTAAAATTTAGTTTTAGAGCCTATATCTAAACCTACTTGAAGAGTATGAACACTAATAATATAAAAAATCTTAGTGTCAATAATAATCTTAAGTGCTATGATTCTATCTCCAACTCTATTAATTTTTACAACATTATCTTTTAAACTCATATCTACAATTACACCTACACCATTTCTAGCTCGATTCTTACCAGAATATCATAGTTTAAAACCTAATTTATCAATCTCCTTAGCTTTTCTCCAACCCATTTAGTTTCTTGAATACATAACATATTTATCTTTCTAAGAATCATAATATCAACTAATTCCATTAATTTACCATTGAGAGTACTAATATTCCAAGATCCTATCCTAATAAACGCATCCGTCCATAATGTGGGAATGCTTGCTTATTTGACACTACACCCGGGCACCGGTGTAGCGACCCTCGCAAACTTTCCACTGTATTCAGGCCATACAACGCGCGCTTCCAGGGGACGCCCTAGCACTTGCACAATGATCAAAAGGATTCATGTCAAGATTTTTTTTACAAGTTTTATGCTGGTTGTCGACTACCTAATGCAACCCTCCACTTTTCACATCCGGACTTGGGACCGACAATGGCAGTGTATCCCAAGTTAAATCAGATAAATCCACATAATAATAGAATTTAATAAATAGGATTTAGGTTAAAAAAAAACTAATAGAAAAAAACACTTTTTGGATTTAATGAAATTCGGATTTAACTTCTTACATTTCTTTCTTTCTTTCTTTCTTCTTCTTCTTCTTTTTTTTTTTTTTGTTTGTTCCAGGTTTTACGTTAATGTTAACATAAATCCTGCTCAAATTCGGCTGTCAAACACCCCCTTGGTATCATTCTTGCTTTCAAGAGCTACTATCAAAATTTTTGAATTCAACACATCAACATATGACATTATATTCAAATAGAGTGTACTTTATTCATCTTCAAGGAAACCAATGCATCCTTATAGACCTTAAGTGTGTAAACATCACCGAAGAATCCATATCATGTAAAACTAGAGCATGTTATATTTTTCTTCAAATTTGATATGAACCTAACACCAAGTAATGATATAGTGTCATCACTTTAGACCATCAACTTCTTAGTGTCAGAATTTAAAATTGTACATATAGCTTTATTTCCCATGTAAATATAGCCACTAGAACTTGGCTTATATATGAAAAGGATATTTAAATCAAAATGCACATGATTATAACAAGCCGAGTCTAAAATGTATTGTTCTTTAAATCTATTATCTTCAATCACCAAATAAGCATAATTAATTTCATAATCATAAAAAATTTGCATAAAAAATTGGCATCAACTGATTGATCTTTTTTTAGCATAATATATTTCTTTCTTTCTCTTCTTCAAAGCAAAATAACTCTTTATGTGCCCAATCTTATTACAACAGAAGTAAATGATAACTTTGAATTTATTCTGAGATTTATTCTTGCAATAATTAGAAGAGAAAACTTGCTCATATGATCTCCCTCTTACATGTAATAAACAGTCAACTAGTTTACCCCTTCCCTTTAAAATAAGTTAATTTAACATCCTTTAAGATTGTATCACGACCATGTAACGTGATATCTTAAAATTGCTTATAATTGAACGGTACAAAAAAGTTTTAATCTTCATCGTCAATGATCAAATCAATATTCTTCAACTCTTAATAGTAACTCATTCAAATCTGATATAAGAGGCTTACTTTGTTGCATGTAAAGCAAATAATATTTCTACTTCTAATTAAATTATCAGCGAGCCATTTAGTAATATAAAAATAATTTAATTTGAGCCAAAAGTTTTTTTCCCAAGACCTCTGTCAACAACTCCTCAGCTAAGTATAATTGAATCATTGAGAGCAAAGCTTAAAATTATAAAGTGGTTATTGAGACATTTTTTATCCTTGAGACAAGATGCAAACCTCACAATCAAAAAATTTCATAAATCAAAATGAAGATAAGAATTCATATGTCAATATTCTAACCTATAAATACATTAAAGAAAATATATTAGCATTCTAACATAAAGATGGGATAAATAACACATATAACAAGGAATAAATTGCACAAACCACAAAATATCATGTAATAAATTGCACAAAATTAACTTATAATGTGAATATCAATTGATTAAAGTAATAAAAAATATCAAATGAAAGTAATATAATACAGTAAAGTAAGAGATGAAATATCGCATAATAAATTTCTCTCATATCTTCCAAAATAGCAATATCCATAGATTCAAATAAAAATATAACAGGTAATTAAAATTCCAATGCACTTTCATCACTCAAGCCATCTTCATTGAAGTCGTTATCATAATAAATAAAGTTCTTCCCTGTCTCAACTTCAGTTGACTCCAAATTCTGCCATTCAACTTCTTCTTTAATCTCAATCATAATTATTTTCCCTAATCAAAAGTAATAAAGAAATAATTAAGAATATTAGTTAAGTTTAAGCAAATACCAAATACTTAAATTTTAATAGATATATTACATTTATCTCTTGTTACCTTGCATTGGATGTACTAATCTTATTTCTAACTCCACCAAAGAAATTAACATTCAAATTTTCGTAGTATAACTCAAATGATATGGCATAATTATCATTATTCATAAATCGTTAATCATTCAATAACATCCCACAAAATAGAAGAACCTTGTCATCTTCCAAACTCTTTTTTTTTAGATTTCTATCATTTAGTCTTTTATAGTATATAATATACATCATAGAATTCATCCTTAAAAGTTGTAAGATAATTTCTCCTCATTGCATGAATTTGATTTATATGCTTTAGTTACGGTAAAATCCAAATGGCGAGCATGTAAGTCTTACACCGCATTTGGGGCTACTTAATTGCTGCATTTGCGTTTTGAAAACACTTGTCAAGCGTTTGTTTATTGTGTTTCACCTGCTTATCCTTAAATGCAATATCGTGTCATTTATTAAACGCAACCGAGGGATCAACCCCACGGCTCGCATTACTATCTTCAAAGTTTACCTGTTTGCCCTTCATTCCTCGCTCGACCCCGTTCGGCCCTAGGTGACAACTCGCTCTCCTCTCTCACTCAAGCGCTCCTCGCTCGGCTTTCACCTCCTGCTCCTCATGCTGACCTCAATTACCGTGCATTGTAAGTTTTTCCAATCGAATGCTTTTCTCTATATGCAATCTATGAAGATTTTTCGATATAATGGCAATCACTTTGCGTTTTCCCGATGAAATGGCTTTCCTCACACGTTATTTTGATTTTTTTACAATTTGGAGAATGGGTGTGATGGAGCCGGTATGTGGTTGTGTGGAGTTTGTGATGAAGTTGTATGTGCTTTGTGTTATGGTTTGTTGCGGTGTGTGCTCTGTATTTAGGGTTGTGGGCATGTCAAAATGTTAGCCATATGAATGTAGTCCAGTGGCTGGTTTGTGGATGTGATGGGAATTGGTTTCTGCCTGTAATGGGGACTGTTTTGTGCCTGTGATGGGCAGTGATTGTGGCTGTCATGGGAGTTGGTTTGTGGTTGTGATGGGTAGTGGTTTCTGGCTGGTTGGTGATTGTCTTGAGACTGGGTTTTGGTTGTCTCGGGTTTGTGATGGAGCTGTACGTGCTCTATGTTGTGGTTGGTTGTGGTGTGTGCTCAAGGTTTAGGGTTTTGGTCCTCTTTATGGCTAATATGTGGCAGTGATGGGGGCTGGTTTTTGCCTGTGATAGGGTTGCTTCGTGCCTGTGATGGGGGAGGGTTGTGGCTGTGATAGGGGTTGGTTTGTGGCTGTGATGGGGGGTAGTCTGTGGTTTTTTGGTGGTTGTCTTGGGGTTGGGTTGTGGCTGTGTGGGGTTTGTAATGAGCTGTGTGTGCTCTGTGTTGTGGTTGGTTTTGGTGTGTGCTCTGTGCTTAGAGTTGTGGACATCTCTATGGCTGGTTTGTGGCTGTGATGGGGACTGGTTTCTGCCTGTGATGGGGGGTGGGTTGTGGTTGTGACGGGGGTTGGTTTGTGGCTATGATGAGGGTTGGTTTGTGGCTGTTTGGTGGTTGTCTTGGGGATTTGAGTGGTGGCTATGGTGGGAGTTGATCTGCGGCCGTATTGGGTGTTGCATGGTGGTTGTGTTGTGGCAGATTGGGTGTTGCATGGTGGCTGTTGTGGTTATTGTCTATTTTCTCTTTTATTTGAAATATTAATGTTGTCTTTTATTTGTTAGTAATGTAATGGGTAAGACCAAAGAAGTCGGACTATCGGTTATGTGGGATAAGGAAGTCACTATTATATTTTGTGACATTTCTCTTAAAAAGGTTGAGCTGAGAAATAGGCATACTACCTATTTTAACAAAGAAGGGTGACAATCTTATGTAGAAGTTCAAGGAAATAACATGAAGGGATTGCGATAGATTAACATTTAAGAATATGTGGGATCAACTTAAGAAGAATTGGAAATTATGGAATGAACTAAAAAGAAGATCCACGGGCTTGGGTTGGGATCCAGTCAAGCGGACAACAGATGCTTCGGAGGAATAATAGACTAAGAAATTATAAGTAATAATCTATCCAATGATTACTTCTTCCATTCTTTATCCTACTAAGCTGCTAACAAAGTTGTCATATATTGCAGGCAGTGCCAACTGTTAGGAAATTTAAATTCAGTAGCATTGAGTCAGACATGGAGGAGAAGTTGGATGGTACTTCTGTATCGCCTGTTTAGTCGTTTTTTGTTGATGTCACATGTGAAATCCTGATAAAGCAACCAAGTTTCTCTATTCTTTTCAATGCTTGAGTTTTTTAGGTACTTCCATATGACCTTTTTATTGGCGATATGCATAGGAGACATACTAGTTTGGTATTAAGTGAGCTAAATACAACCAAGAACCCTTATTTTATAAGGTCTACTCTCTGCTTGCTATGACAGGTTCGGTGGGATTGGTGTACTTATTTTTTTGAGACATCGCGCACGCACAAAATCTTAATTGATTAGTGCATTTGTTAATTTATAAAGTGCATGTTTATTTTATATTCCATCGATTATTGATATTTTAGATATTGTAAATTTTATGCTATTTGTAATTGTTTTTTCTTTTTCGATTCTTTTTTGTTTTTTTATGGGTTTGTAAGGTTCGTGATGAAAAGTTTGACTTTGTGAGTTCTCCTAGATGACTTGTTAGTCGTTGTTGGTTGATGTCGCAATGAAAATCTCGATAAAGGCAACCAAATTCCTCTCTTCATTTTGATGTCGTGGTTATTTAGGTACTTTTGGATGTTTTTTGGGTGATATGCATGTGACACAACTTGGTATTAAGTGAGCTAAAGACAACCAAGAACCCTTTTTTTACAAGGTCTGTTGTCTTATTGTAGTGACAGATTCGTTAGTTGTTACACTGAATTCTCTAAGACCTCACACCTGTAAAAAACTGTAACTAATTACTTCTCTTAGCAATTTCAACTTCTATTATGACTAATTGATTATTTTTTGAATCATTCAGGAAAGATGAGCTATAGGATTTCATGGACCTTCCGACAAGTGTTTTGCCACTACGAACTTCAGACTCCCTACTAACGTCACATCGGATACATAACTATGGGAGACAGTTCTACAGGTGCCCACGGGGCATCACGGAAAAGTGTAACTTCTTCCGGTAGGCAAACAGACCAACAGATTCCACTTGCTGATAGTGATCGGGGTTGGATGGTATCCCTGGAGGACAGTGTAACTCGTGTTATACGCCGTCTGGATTTTAAAATTAATATTATAAAATTTTTAGTTGTAATTTAATAGTTTTTCTCACTTTTTAAAACATCTAATACTCACTGTTAAGTGAAGTCTGTATCTTATTTTTTGCTGTAATATGATTATTCTGACTTAACTTGTCCATATATAGCCAAGTCATCGAGTAAAAGTGAATATTATCTTCAATGATGATCTAATTTCCAACAAATTCTATGAAGTCACATAGACTATAGCAAATATTCTTATAATAGATTGTGAAAGTTCTTCCTAAGAAATTTATTCATCAAAGACATTTTCTAAGAAAATTATCGATGAATTTAGTAATCTTCTTTACTTCTATCATGTCATTTTAATGCTGGAGCAAGTCATTAAGTTTCTCTAAAATTTGATCCATGCGGTGTGCAGCATAAAATGTCTACTATAAATATTTTTCCTTCTCCGTCAACTTAGTCATAACTATCATATAAGAAATATGTCACGTCCCAGCTAAAGGGATGAAATTAATCAAGACGGGCACAGATAGTCGGACGGTTCGAACCAGATTTTCAATATTCATTCTTTAAAAATAATATTTTACAAATAAAAGAGCCACTAATCAATTTAAATTAAACAATATATTTAAATCATCTGGTTACTACTTTTTTGCGTCTTCTATAAATGTTTTCCCTTCTATCACTCATCTTTTGTTCACTTAAAATTTATCTAAAAATTAGTTTAAAACAACTGAGCTAAACAAGTGAGTGAATACTCATACTCCTAAGTCACAGCAATACAAGAAAAAAAAAAAGCACAATGCATGTCAGTTAAACTTTCAAATAAATCAATATAAATATTTAACATGCTATCAATGAATCTTACTATATTTATAGCATACAAATATCATGTTATATCAGTACAATCATCACAGGAGCGCTGTCTAAAAATTGTGTCAATTAAGACACATAAATATCAATATCCTTTTTCATATACATACACTGGTACATTAGTACTTCTCAACTGGTACCATCGATAGGTGACTCCATTATAACCACTCATACACATAAAAGCAATTAAAGTAAATATATCATGTATATGCTCGTTGCATTTAATTCAATATACTTAAAATATACCAATAAATAATATTAAGTAGCTACGAATATTCCCAACAATGTCATCAATAAAGGAGAATATATAAATCAGATAAAGCTTGTTCAAATATCAATATCTACTAATGCATAAAAATCGAGAAGAACCAAAAGTATTATTATAGATTAAGGGTGTGTTTGGGACAGCTTATTAGCTGCAGCTGCGTTTTAAAACGCTGCCTAAGTGTTTGAGAAAAACGTTCGAAGAACTTATTTAAAAACTCAGTTTCACGTTTTAAGTATACGCTTGCCAGAGGAGAAGCCCCGCGGTCCGCGTTTCGTTATATGTTTTACGTTGTTACCCTCTTCGGTTATCTCCTGTTTTCCTTTGGCTCCACCCAAAAACTCTCGTCTCTCTCGCGTCCTCCCGCGACCCCTTCTCTCTCGTCTCCCGCGACCTCTTCTTTCTAACGACACACGAAGGGATCGCGGCTTAAAACCACCGAAACGCCTCTGCTTGAGTTTGATTGCCATGGATTCTGAGGAGGAGGAGCGGCTGCTACTCGAAGAGGGGAAATTGTTCAATAGGTTAATGTTATGCTGGGAGGGTAGAGTTTTGAGAAGAGAATGAGGAAGGGAGGAAGAAGAGGGGAAATCTCTTGAGGACTTTTCTTTATCCCAAAAGGAAGTGATTACAGGAAGATGCTCTCCCTTCTTCCCCTTTCTTTCTTCTCTCTTTTCTTTGAAGTGCAGATTTGATGACAACTCTTCCATCTTCATTCACTATCTTTAATTTTGGTGTCCAGAAGGAAGTGAATAACTGGTAATACTATTACTGCTAATACTTGAGTTTCGAGATATTTGGATTTGAGGAATATTTTCATTTTACCGCTTTTGAACTTGCAGGGAGTTGTTATTTTGTGTTTCAATTGAGGTTAGGAAGATTAATGATAATTTCATTCACTGATAGAAAACTCGTTTTAGAAAATGATAATTTCGTTCACTGATTTTATGTTGCCACTTTAAACTGTTGCATCTTGCTATTTTTTAAAGGGTTTTATCTAGAACAGGGGCGGAATTGTCATTTATCCAGAATAAGCTATTTTCCAAACGCACAAACCAAACAGCCAGCCAGTTTATCAGGATAAGCTACCGATCCACAGATTATCAGGATAAGCTGTTTATCTGCATAAGCTGCAGCTGCCCCAAACAGACCCTAAAAGTGCGAGTATTCACCTAGATGTTGATTAATTTCTGCTTGAAGTTATCTTGATGTTGATTCTTTTAAATAAGAAACCAAAAACACAATATTTAACTAATTTATTATTTTAATAAACTATTACAATTTCATCAATTAAGTATTACATATTTAAAAAGTTTATATATATATATATATATATATATATATATATATATATATATTACTCATAATATAAAAAATCTTATTAAATATTTAATTAAAACTAATAGAACTTACCTTATAACCTTTCGATCAAACCTTACAGTCGAGCGCTAATCACACGAGAAGAAGCTTCTTCCTCCATCGCATGCAATTCTAATCCCTCCACGCATGAGAGAACTTTGGCTTCGGCTCCCCCAGCATGAGCTCAACTCTTCTTCCTTTGCACTTTAATAAGATTTTTTATATTATGAGTTATATATATATATATATATATATATATATATATATATATATATATATTAAATTACATAATGTAAAATAATGAAAATTTGATGCTTAAAATTTAATAATTTATTTAAAATGATAAATAAAATTTATACCATATTTTTTTTAGGCTTCTAATTTTACAAAATTCAACGTCAAAGCAAATCAAATAATAAATTAATCGACATCGAGGTAAATACTCATGTTCTTATACTATAGTAATATTTTATTTCTTTTAGAACAAATGCATTTACTAGTACTATCATTAGTTATATTAAAATTACTACAAACTCAAGATTTTGAATTCTTGTGAATTTTTTTCAGATTGTAGAAATGATATGCATGCACAAAATTATTTAAGTTATCATAATATTAAATGATTTATAAGTATATTGTTTGCTATGCAAATGAGAATGAAATTTACTTTTTAATAAATAATGATTTTCATATAATTTTTGTATGTACATGACAGACTATGATAGAGTTACCATTTATGAAACTAGTAGAGGAATGTTAAGGTACTAGTGCACATTACTGAAAAAAAATATTGATATTGAAGTGTTTGAGTGGTACAATTTTTAGACAATGTTCCAATGATGATTGTGCATATATAAAATGATATAGATATAGTATGATTCATTAAATATCAATAAATTCTATAAATATCAAACGTTTATTTTGATTTATTAAAAATTTAAACTAATTGCTTTTTTCCTCATGTATTACTGTAATTTAAGAGAATGAGTATTCAATGGTTTCCTTAGCTCAGTGTTCTTTTTAAACTAATTTTTCAGATTAATTTAAGAAATTAAAAGATGAGCAATATAAAAGAAAATATTTATTGAAATGCGAACAAAAGAGTAACGAAGTAAATTTAAATATATTATTTTAAATTAATTTAATTAGTAACACTCTTATTTGTTAAATGGTAAATAAATATAAAATACTTAATTTTCTTGTAAATTTAAAATGAGATGCATTTTTTGCTTTCTTTTCTTTTGTATTATTGTAATCTAGGAGTATGAGTATTCACTGGTTTATTCAGCTAATTGTTATTTTTAAACTTCAAGTTAATTAAGTGATTAAAAGAAGAGCGATAGAAGAAAAATTATTTATCGAAAACGCAGAGATAAATTTAATTATACTGCTTTAAATTAATTTAATTAGTGGCTATTTTATTTGTTACATAGTAAATAAATATAAAATAATTAATTCTCTTGTACCCGCCTTAGTTAATTCGAAGCTCCGGGCCGAGTCGTGAGAGTCAATATAATCTGACTCCAAGTTATTTTAAAATCCTATATGTCTTTATTTGTATTAATCAACATCTCTTATAATAGTTGTGTCCTTAAATCATTCAATAACAAGTGATAGTGAAAGCAATAAATAACAACCATGGCGGGGCTAGGGAAGGCTAACTTACGCATGAAAGAGGAGATTTTGAGAGGGGAGAGAAAAGAATGGGAGACCATGAAAGCAGGACAGGAAGGTTGTGTCGGTTATAAGATCATGTAAACCCTAATCCTGGGAGATCTAATGCTCAATATAATTGAGGCTATGCACACCTCACCAAATGTGAGGCATGCGCCCCACCTGAATCTCTTGAGGCATGCATCTCAATAGATTGCGGTCAAATTGCATTAAGGAGAGAGAGCCTTTCCATTCTTCTCTATCATGTCTTCTTGACTTATATTTTTAGGCATCTTGTCATATCCCATGAATGCTTTTATAAGCTCTTATTGAACAAGTACATCACGCATCTTCACGCATCTTCACTCCCCAACATCTAAACCCTTTAAGACATCAAACTTCGTAATCTCAATATTCATAGCCATTATGCTTTCATAACCTCACTATGATACCACTTACTAGAAAAGTGAGTGCCTTCAACCTAAGAGCAAATAAAATGAACTACAAAATAGCAATAAAGGAGAGAGTAAAACTGCAAAAGAGAACACCATAACTTACATGGTTAAGCATATATAAACCTACATCCATAGCTAAGAAGAATACCAAATCCAACAACAACAACAACAACAACAACAACAACAAAGCCTTAATCCCACTAAGTGGGGTCGGCCTACATGAATCATTTTTCTCCATTGCATCCTATTTAGTGTCAAATTTTCGTTTAATTCTAATAAATTAAGATCATTTTTTTATGCAATAAGCCCAAGTTTTCCTAGGTCTGTCTCTGCCTTTCTTAACATAAGTTGTATTTAAAACATCTACTCTCCTAATCGGATCATCGGGTGGTCGACGTTTAATGTGACCAAACCATCTAAGGCGACTCTCTCTAATTTTATCCGTCAATGGTGCAACTCCAACCCTATTACGGATATATTCATTTCGCATTTTGTCTCTAAGTGTAAAACCACTCATCCACCAAATCATTCTCATCTCGGCAACACTTAACTTAACATTATGTTTCTCTTTTAAAGGCCGACATTCAAGCACCATAGTAGCATCGAAGGTCTCACCACCATCTTATAAAATTTTCCTTTCGCCTAAGCGGTACTTTTCTATCACACAAAAGGCCGGACGCATTCCTCCACTTCAACCAACCAACCTCGAATTCTACTATTAACATCCCCATCAATATCACCATCGCTTTGAACAATGGACCCGAGATATCTAAATCGTTCACACCTTTTAATAATTTGATCACCCAAAATTACACTTCTGTCACTAGACCTATTATTACTAAAATTACATTCCATGTATTCAGTTTTAGTTCTACTCAAACGAAGACCTTTAGACTCCAATGTAGACCTCCATAATTCAAGTTTTTCCCGGACTTTTTCTCTTGTCTTATCCACAAGGAGGATATCATCGCAAAAAGCATACACCAAGGTACATCCTCTTGTAAATGGCCGAGTAAGACCATCCATAAATAAAGCAAAAAGATATGGGCTTAAAGCCGATCCTCGATGTAAACCAACGTAAATAGTAAAATACTTGGTCAATCCTCCTTCGGTTCGAACACATGTAACAGCTCGAGCATACATATCTTTGATGACTTGAATATAAGCCATATCAACACCTTTCTTCTCGAGGACTCTCCATAGAACATCTCTGGGAACCTTATTGTAAGCTTTTTCTAAATCAATAAAAATCAAATGAAGATCCTCCTTATTATCTCTGTACTTCTCCATCAAACCTCTCAATAAATGAATAGCTTCCATGGTAGACTCGCTCGGCATAAATCCAAATTGATTATGAGAAATCTTCGTAATACGTCTTAACCTATGTTCAATTACCCTCTCGCATAATTTTAAAGTATGACACATCAATTTAATTCCTCTATAATTTGCACACTCTTGTGCATCTCCTTTATTCTTAAAAATGGGGACCAAAATGCTCTTTCTCCACTACTCAGGAATCTTTTTAGTTTTTAAAATAATATTAAAAAGTTTAGTAAGCTAGAAACCCCCAAATCACCAAAACATTTCCACACTTCAATCGGAATATCATCAGTCCTACGTACTTTCCCCCTTAGTTTTCTTTAAAGCCTCATCAACTTCTTTTTTACTAATGCGACGGTAAAAATAAAAAGCTTTTATTATTATTAACGATATTAAGATCACTAAGGTCGATCGTACTTTCAAAGCAACATCATTAAAAAGCTTTATCAAAATAACTCACCCACCTATGTTGAATATCTTTTTCTAAGAAAAGACTTTCGATTTTCATCTTTAATACACTTTACTTCGAGCTTAAATCTTTAATTTTCTTTTCTCTTTGTTTCGCTAGCTTTATACATATATTTTTCACCTTTCTTAAGATCTAACATGTTATAAAGATCACTAAAAGCAGTAATTTTTAGCGTCACAGATTATTCTTTTACACTCCCTGAGGGCCGTTTTATATTTTTCCCAGTTCTCTACGTTTTTACATTTAAACCAATTTTTATAACATAACTTCTTATATTTTATCTTTTTTGTACATTATTATTTCACCACCAACTATTTTTATTTATAAAAATTTTTTCTTTTGATTCTCCAAGTACATCTTTAGCCACTTGTTTAATAATATTAGTTAATTTTTCCCACATAACATTCGTGTTTTCATGAACATCCCAAATATTTAAATCTTGAATTTTACTCATAAAAATAATTTTATTTGTGTCTTTTAGTGCTCCCATCTAATTCTACGACGTTGAATCCTAAGTATTCTTTATTTTACAACTCTTCATCTTAAAATCTGTAACTAATAATCGATGTTGAGTACTTAATCGCTCACTTAGAACGACCTTACAATCCTTACAATCTCGACGATCTCTTCTTCTCATAAGCAAATAATCAATTTGTGTTTTATTAGATCCATTCTTATAAGTAATAAGACGCTTCATCTCTTTTCGAATAAAGTATAAGAATAATCATATCATACGCTAAAGAAAATCTAAAATGCGCTCTACCTTCTTCATTAATCGCTCCATAACCATACCACTATGAATATTTCGAAATCTTCTACCACTCTACCGACATGTCCATTTAAATCTCCTCCAATAAAAATTTTTTCTTCGAGCGTATCGAGTGTATTAAGTCTTCTAAATCATTCCGAATTTATCTTTAGATCCTATATCTAAACCAACTTGAGGAAAGATAAGCACTTATAATATTAAAAATCTTAAGTATCAATAATAATCTTAAGCTTTATAAGTCTATCTCCAACTCTATTAATTTTAACAACATTATCTTTCAAACTCTTATCTATAATTACACCTACACCATTTCTAAGATACGACTCTTACTGAATACCATAGTTTAAAACCTAAGTTATCAATCTCCTTAGCTTTTTCTCCAACCCATTTAGTTACTTCGAATACATAGGATATTTATCTTTCTATGGATCATAATATCAACCAATTCCATTAATTTACCATCGAGAGTACCTATATTCCAAGATCCTATCATAATACTAAGTATCATCGACTAACTTTTTACTTGCATCCGTCCGTAATGTGGGAACCCTCGCTTACTTGACACTACACCCGGCGTCGTGTAGACGCGCCTCGCACACTTTCCACCGTATTCAGAGCCATACAGCGCGTCGCTTCTGTGGAACGCCCAAGCACTTACACAATGATCAAAAGGATTCATGTCATGATTTTTTCGACAAGTTTTACGCTGGCTGTCGACTACCTAACGCAACCCTCCACTTTTCACATCCGGGCTTGGGACCGGCAATGACAGTGTTAAAGAAGAATATCATATAATCAACTAAATTTCAAAAGAGATATATAAAAAATTATACTTCATATAAAATTAAAGATATTAACAAAGACAACATTTTATCTAGTTATAAAAAACGCAGTCCCTGCTATAAAGATGAGAGCTAGACTTCTTAACAAAATCAAAGAATTACATTTCCAAGTACGACAAAAATATTTTACCATTTCTTTTGTGGGTGATAGCCCTCTCTTCTCACTTCCACTTCCTCTTGTCTCCTACAGCTTCTTGTGTATGCAATACAAGGGAGAATTGCATGAGTATTCACCTTTTAATATTAATTATCAAGCACCAATGAAGATTGTTTTAGCCTCCATCATAGACTTTTATGATAATCTTCATTTAAGACTTCATATTAGCCTCCATCTAATGTATTATTGTAGCCTTCATTTAAAACTTATTCATCTAATAAAAATTTTGTTGTGGCCACCAATCTTAAAATATTAGGATTAAAGTTTATCCAAAATAATTAATGAAATAAGGTTTCATATTTAACATCAAGGCATCACAGCCATCCACTTGGTTAATATCAGCCAACCCCTTAAATAATCAATTAACCAAAGGATCAAGCGCTCTATTATGCAAGATTAATCTAAATATAGGAAATGAGTGCTTCATTCCTTAAAATTAGCTTCTCTTGGTTCTTCTCAACTCTCCAAAGCCATTTGAGGCAGCTAGGGTTGTCAAAAAAAACTCATTGTTCGAGAATAGCTAGTATTCAGCTCGTTAAGTAGCTCGTGTTTGAATCGTTTGTCAAGTAATCAAGCTAAACACAGACAAATTTTGGTGTTTGGCTTGTTTTAACTCGCAATAAGATAATTATATGTATATATGTATATATATACATATATATATAGACACATATATATACAAATAGACACACGCAAGCGCACGCACACACACACCATAGAATGAAAGGCAGTTCCAGTGATAGGTTCTCGTATTTGTGTAGGACAGTCTTCCAATATTTGGGGATCTCCTACCCTACGAACAGGTAGTTCAACCAACTGATTAGTAGCAGCAATAAGTTGGGGAGGCAGTTGCACTGATAGGTTCTAGTATTTGTGTAGGACAGCCTTCCAATATTTGGGGATCTCGTACCCTACAAACGGGTAGTTCAACCAACTGATTAGTAGCAGCAATAAGTTGGGGGTACTATTCAACTTGGAAACTTAATGGATGATACATTTGTCTCTCCTGGTAATGGAACATCACATCGGAATTTGATTTCTGGATGCGCTAAAAAAATCAGAGGAAGAGGAAGGCCTTGGTGACCTCGTCCATAGACAATGTTTATTTGCATGTTTTTCTTTTTTCTTTCTGTCTTTTGTAACTTTTTGTTTGAGCTATCTTTGCATTTTGTTTCTTATGAGTAAAGCTTCATCTATCTGGCCTTCTCATATTACTTGTTTTGTATCCATTTTATTTTAATAAAATAGGCCCTGTGGCTTCCTTAAATATATATATATATATATATATATATATATATATATATATATATATATATATACATATATATGATAAAATACGATGACGGCTGCTAGGGTTCGGCGCTCTGGGTTTCATGGAAACTCCATGGCGATTTTCATCGCGATCTTCGTTCTCTCCTTCTAACGCCGGTGAGACCTCTCCTTCCTCCTTTCTCCTTTCTCCTCTTCTCTTCCCTTTTCACTCCTCGTTCGGACGGCTCGCAACTATGCCGAAGCTGTCTCAAGCGGGCTGAATCAGAGTCCTAAGAGGCACTCATGTTTCTTCCCACAAGAGTTTCACGATGCTTTTGAAACAGGAGAAGGAAACTATCCTTTCATTAAAAACCTTGGTCACAAAAATGGAAAGCAGGCACTTTATCTCACTGAAGATGAAACGAACATACTTGTCGCTTCTTGTCGCTATGCACTCGTTGGGAAATTTTTATATAGACATCCTAAGATGGATATCATTCGTGCAGCTTTTAATTTGATGAAACTTGCAGGTCTTGGAAAGTTGGTTCTTTGGACGAGACACATATTCTAATACAACTTTCTAATGACGTAAATTACACATCTGTGTTTGCGCGTAAGATGATTAAAATTGATAATCGTTTTATGAAAATCCTAAAATGGAGTGTCGATTTTGATCCTAAGGTTGAATCTCCTATCATATCGGTTTGGATTAAATTCCCTGGACTCAAATATCATCTGTTTAAATATGATACTGTCTTCTATCTAGCAAAGGGTTTTGGAAAGCCGTTGTGTCTGGATACTCCCATTTTAGAGGTCACCCGCCCTTCATATGCTTGTGCCCTTGTTGAAAGAGATATAACACAACCTTACCCTGATGAAGTGTAGATTGGTTCCTCACACAAAGGTTATTGGTAAACTGTTATTATGGTGCTCATCCCCCCTACTGCTCATACTTCTCAATGTTTGGTCATAGCCCCTCAATTTGCTATAGATTACATCCTAATCTCAAGCCGCCTGTTACTCAGAGGATTGTTAATCATGGTGCCCCTCCTTCGCATTCCACTGATCAGGTTATACCTCCTCATAATTCTGCTAGTGTCTCACCATTGCAACCTCTTATTAACCTGAATGCGCCTACTTAGGATGTACGTCCGCCATTACTTTCTTCTGATGTTCCTCCCCATCCTGAGTATAATGACATCCCCTTCCACCTTTTAGTGCTAGTGTTGCTTCTCCTCATCCAGAGAATAATGACTTTACTCTTCCTCTTCCACCTTTTGACGCTGATTTGGAACCTATTGCTGAGTTGGAACCCTCTCATCAGGCTGAGGTTTCACCACAGGCTGATCAGGTTCAGCTGGAGTCTCTTCATCCGGTTGTTACTATTCAGACTGGTCAGGTTTCATCTTCTCTTAGTTCATTATCTCACCTTTCAGCTGATGCTATACCTCATGAATTATATCCCCCTCTTACCTCACTGGTGTGTCCTGTTGATACTACGATTACTGCTCCTACACAATCTGTTGACAGTAACAATGTTGGCTTTCCTACTGAATTAGATTGCACTTCTCCACAATTTCAGAACTTTGTTATGAATGCTGGTAAAGAATTGAAATCATGATGGCTGATTCAGAAATTCAGCAGGAAACGAGGTAGGAAAAAATCTGAGAATGCACAACCACAAACTTTTGAGAATGCACATACACAAACTTCTGAGATTATTAATGTTACTTATCATTATGATAGTGAATACCTACCCCAACCCACTTGGACAACTAGGAGGGGAGGGTTAAGACAATGTTTAACATATTGGTTTGGAACATTAGGGGAGTTTCCGACCCTCACTCCCTTAATCGTTTAAAGCACTTATGCAGGGTCCATAAGCCGGTTATCTTTGTTGTTTTGGAACCTATGGTGTCTGTCCATAAGGGCAGTATCATTAAAAAATTCAAGCATTACAGGCACTACAGCAATACAAACAACAAAAATTGGATTTTCTGGAAAAAGGATGGACATTTAAACATTGTTGAGGATGACATGCAACTTGTTTTACTTAATTATCAGATGGAGGAACTCCATGGGTGGGCTACCTTTGTATATGACAGTTCTGCACTTCCAGCTAAATTTTTACTATGGCAAAAACTTATCATTATGGGGACTGCTATTACTGAGAATTGGTTTATTGGGGGAGATCTATACGTGATTATGTCACCAATTGAGCGCAGAGTTGGTGCCATAATTGATACTAGCCTTATTAATCGTTTAAGCGAGTACATTACTCAAGCAAGACTTTTTAATTTGGGATACACTGGCCCTCCATTTACTTGGAGGAAGGGTTCTCTTATGCAACTGCTGGACAGATATTTGGGAAATTCTGCATTCGTAGAGTATTATGGCATTACACGTGTGCAGAATCTGAATCATGCTTCTTTTGATCAGAATCCAATTCTGCTTACTTTGGTTTTTCACAATAAGCCTGTCCATACTCATTTTAAATTCTTTAATGTTTGGACCTCTAATCCCTCCTTTTTGAACTTGATTAAGCAAGTTTGGCACACTGATATAAGTGGCAGTCCATGGTTTATTCTCCGGCATCTACACAAAAAAGTTGTTTCTAGCCTAAGGAAATGGAATTTGGAGGTCTTTGGTAATGTACACTCTTTCCTACATGCACAATCTAAGGTGGATGATTTGGAATCACAGGTTATCTGTGATCCTCATCTTGTTGATGAGCTAGCTCAGGCACATGATAAACTCTTGGAGGAAATTTCTGTGGAAGAGGATTTCTTGAGAGAAAAAGCTAATGATATATATTTTTCCAATGATGACCGTAATACTAAATACTTTCAAGTCACTATTAAACATAGAAGGAATATTAATGTCATCCTTAAAATAGTTACTCCTAATGTTGATGTTATCACTGATGCTGATCAAATTGGTTCTAATGTTGTTGATTACTTTACCACTCTATATACTGAAGTTGCCACTGTTTTCCCTATAGATTATGGTCTTTTTGCTGTTGATAGGGATTTTGTGGCTTCCCTCTCTCTCTCTGATCCTCACTCTGAACATGAAATCTTTTCAGCTCTTAAAGACATTCACTCTAACAAGGCCCCTGTCTCGGATGGTTTTGCTTCCTCCTACATTACTTGTTGGGGCATTATAAAGAAGAGGTAATTTTGGTTGTACAAAGTTTCTTTAATGGGGAGAATCTTGGTAAGTATTTCACTTCAGTCATGATTGTTTTAATTCCTAAAACCATTGATAAAACGCAATGGAAGAACTTTAGACATATTTTCCTTACCTCTATTATTTCAAAGGTCATTAGTAAATTGCTTGTGGTTAGATTGCAACCTCTTCTTGCTACCATAATTTCTCCTCAACGATCGACCTATGTTAAGGGTAGAGAAATTACTGATAATATTCTACTTGCTCAATAACTTATTGAAGATCTAGACAAAAATTGCAGGGGTGGAAATTTGGTTATTAAGTTGGATATTAAGAAGCTTTCGATACAAATAGTTGGGACTTCATCCTTAATATTTTGTTTGCTAGAGGTTTCAGCGACAGTTTTTGCAGGCTCATTAAAAGATGATTAACTAATAACCATTACAATGTTATGGTTAATGGAAACTCCTATGGTTTCTTTTAAGCACAAAGGGGTATTAAACAGAGAGATCCTCTTTCACCCACTCTCTTTATCATTGCTTTTGATTATTTGTCCAGACTGTTGAATCGCATTCAATTACTACTTCCTTGTACTACTCACATAAAGCTAAGGTTATGGTCTCCCACTTAGCTTACGCTAATGATGTTATTATTTTTGCTAATGCTTCCAAACTTGCCATAAAAAGATTAATGTTGATTTTAAAAGAGTTTCAAGAATGCTCTAGTATGGTTTTTAATTGTGAGAAATGCAAGATGTATTTTGGCAAAAAAGTCAGGAACTCTGCTATAAATTTGGGAACTTACACTGGTTATCTATCAGCTTCTCTTCCCCTGAAATATCTTGGGGTTAATTTGATTAGGGGTAGGAAGAAGCAGATACAAATGAATGATGTTATTGCTAAAATAGATGACTGGAGAAATGTCTTTCTTTCAAACGGGGGTCGGCTCACCCTTCTCTCTAGTGTTTTGCAAAGCATTCCTCTTTATGCATTGCAAGTTTTCAACCACAAAAAAAGTGCTTTAAAGGTTTTACAACATATGTTTAACAACTTCCTCTGGACTAGAGGGGGTGGTAAGAAGATTTGGACCTCCTTGCATACTATTTGCAAACCCAAGAAATCAGATGGGTTGGGTTTTAAAACATTACTACATATAGTTGAGGTAAACACGTGTAAGATCTGGTTCAAATTTAGAATGGGTTTTTCGTTATGTGCTTCCTTTATGCATCAAAAATATTGTTTTTCTTCTCACCCCTCCCAAGTAAATTGGAAGGTGGGTGATTCTAGAATTTGGAAAGCTATCTTGAATGCATGACCCACTGCTCGTGAGTTTATTTTTTGGGATCTGGGTGAGGGAAATCTTTCATTCTTGTATGAAAATTGGGGTCTGCCTACTCTTTTTGATTACCCTCACCCTACTAATTTCAATAATTTTTTGGTTTATGATCTGTGCACAGCTGGTATTTGGGATATTGATAAATTGCGCTCTTTAGTTGGGGAAGACACTGCTTTGCTTATCTCTAAAATTCCCACTCAACATACCAAGATAAATTCCCCTATTTGGAAAAAGCCTTCCTCCCAGTCTATCAATAAGTTGATCTATTGCAGATTACACTCTTTCCCTGATTGGTATTGGGAATCCTGGATTTGGCATAAATTCCTTTCCCCCTCTCTCTTTTTTTCTCTGGAGATATTTCTCGTCTTTGCTTCCTTTGGATGATATTTTAAAACTTAAGGGATTATGTTTGGCTTCTATCTGCCCCATGTGTAAGAATTCTGAGGAGGTTTATCAGCATACATTCTTTGAATGTGCCTTTTCCTTAAAGGTTTGGAACTCGCTGGGTTGACATTTTAGTATAATCTGGAATCATGGTAGCACTTTGATTGGCTACTTGTGGGATTGGAAAAGGATTGCTGATGCTGGGAAGGTTTGCCCTTTCCCGCTGGTGGTGCTATGGTTTATTTGGAATGCTAGGAACAGTCACAAATATGACACTACTCCCCCTACTCCCACCATTACTACTTCTTATGCACTTGCCTACTTCTCTAAAGCTTTTAAAGCCTCTCTTCCTGCTATCCCACTAGTTAGGAGATTCAGGTCTCCCTTGCTGATTAGGTGGGAACCTCCTCCTTCTGGTTGTGTGAAGATTAATGTGGATAACAGGTAAACTGAGTTATCAGCTGGAGTGGGTGGTGTTTTTAGATATCATTCTGGTCTCTTTTTGTGCTTTTTTGTTTCTCCTGTTGTAGCTACTACCCCTCTATTAGCTAAATGTTGGGGTGTTTTCCTTGCTTTACTGACTGCACAGTATTTTAATTTTTCATTGCTTATCATTGAAGTTGATTATCTGTTATTATATGACATGTTACTCGATGTTGCTCCACCTCATTGGGAGATCATATGTTTGTTTAAAAGAATAAGGGACATTATTGCAACAAGGAACTTGAATGTGAAGTGGATCTTTATCCACAGAGAGAAGAATTCACCTGCGGATTGGCTAGCTAGACATGCAGATGATGTGCCTCGTGTGGGATTATCCCCCCTCCCCCTCTCCATCTCCTCCTTACTGAGGACTCTATTGATATGACATATATTAGACCTTAGCCTCTGGGTCTCTCTGCTTTTGCATATTGCTACTGTTCTGCTGCTATTGAAATTGTTGGTTGGATGGTTGATAAGATTCTAAATTTCATACCGCATAGATATGTTCCCTGTTTATTTTTAGAAGGTTTGCATAGTCTGCTAAGTTCTCTGTTTGTGCAGCTCTGTCTTCCCGCATTTACTCTGCTTGAGATTTCTGCGGATTGGCTAGCCTTACTTTGCTATACTTTTTCTCTATGCATGTTATCTCCTTTGCAGGTTTCCTACTATTGATTAGTCTGAGGATGTTTAACATCTACTCTTTGTTAGTATTGGGCCTTGTGTTTGAGTTCTATTGTTTCCCTAGTTTTACTTCTTCAGTGGCTGCCTGGTTTTGCTCATTTCTGCACCTACTTCCAAGATGACACTTACAATTACTCTCCTTTTTGTTTTTGTGTACATGCATTTTTTGGGTATACATTTTTCTGCTGGTATACATTGTTACATGTAATTTTGGAGATCATTTTCTCTTTTTAGCGTAGAGTTGTTAATGTGGAATGAGGAACCTCTGGGGCCCATTGTATTTCTTTTTTTTTAGTTGAGGATCCTCCATTCCCTCCCCATTTTTTGTAATTTTTAAATTATATTAACGCATAAGGAGCCATGAGTTGCTTCTTTCCCAAAAAAAATGCATACATATCTATTTGTGTGTGTAAAGTTAAATCACAACAGTTTGTATGGATGTGATCATGGAAATTAGAAAATTGTAATCCATGACAAAAAAATACTGGTAATGCATGGAAATGAATTCAAAACCTATTTCGTGAACTCTCATCAAGAGAATTCATTTCCATGCATTCTACTATTGTTGAGAGATAAGTATGACATTTATAGAAATATTTGGTACGTAGAGAACATCTACAGATTGATTTAAATTTTTTTTTCAATAATTGATAAATGTCATAAATAATGTAATACTTATAGTAATTATAAAAATATTTAATGGTTTCAACTAAATGGAAATTATTTGTTTATGATCTATTTATGCACAAAAAAAATTGTTTTAAATTTTATGTGCACTAGATTTGTATGCTTTGAGATGTAGATTTTCAATATTAAAATGCTTATTTTTACTTAAAAAAGCATATAACTCTTAATATTATTACTCATGCCTTAATCAACTCATCCAAGCTAAGTGACTCACTGGATAGGTAATAGCATACCAACATATTTTAGATAGTTCTAAAATTTATTTTATATATATATATATATATATATATATATACATATATATTTTAATTTTCACCTCTTAGTGTTAACTATGAAAGCTGCCATATCATTCAAAAAGACTACTCAAGTCTTTGAACTTAATTTGATTGAAAACATTTGAAATATTGATCATCCTCATGTGGTTATTATAGGTTGGTCAATTATCAAAACTTTTTTGTTAAAATCCTATTTTTCTTTTGAATTATTCAATTAATTAAGAAAATTAGAATTTGACCATAGATTTTGACTTTTAACAAGCCCATGAAATTAATCATTCAATTATAAAAATTAAAACCCTTAAATTTTAATTTTAAAATAGAAAATTTTCAAATTAAGGAATTTTATGTTTTTTAACTTCAAAATTCCAATCTTGGAAATTTCTTTCTTAGAAATTGGCATAATTACTTTGAAAAACTAAATTCCCCAAAATTGAATTTCATATAATTTAGTATGATCTACTCTGAGGACAGAAATTTGTTTTGAATACTCGCAAACACCCTTGTGTAAGATATTGGTCAGTTCAGGTCAGCCCTAAATTGACCTGAGTTGACTAGTCTTATCTCATCATATGTCCCTAAGGATTTGCATCTTGCACAATGCATTTACATATAGTTTTCATTCTAAATTTGTGTGTGATACACACACTACATTTAGATACATTTTGTTTGATCCCCTTGACTCGATAGGTTTGGTTTGGAGTTAAAATAATATGGTTACAGCTTATCACTACACATTTGTACATAATACCAATTAACGTATTTCTCTTAACACATAGGCCAATACTATACATATCCTAAGGGTTTATTTGGGGCAGCTTATAAGTGCGGGGGCATTTTTGAAAACATCATTGTACTGTTTAGTTCGCACGTTTCAGCAGCTTATCTGAAAACGCGGTTGGATTTTTACACTAAACGCAGGCCGCAGGTCGAACGCCGCGGTCGACCGCGGGCCGCATTTCAGGAAAAACTGCTTATCATGAAATGCACAAGCTGCCCCAAATGGATCCTAAGTTTAGCGACAATATTTAAAAGTAGTTGCGGTTCACTTAGTTCATAATAGGCCCATATAATATAAGTTATCACAGCTCCCTATGATATATTTAATGGCCATTTTGGACATAAGCTGTCATTGAACATTCTGTGGAATTGAGTTGTGTTAATTACAACTATATAAGTTAAAAATTATGTGGTACATTATGCTTGATTCATTCATGTTATTGAGTTTATCACTCACTCTATGTTCCTAGGCAATGATCCAGTTTGGATATTGGTAATAGATTAAATCAACTGAGTTGTGCCCGCCTTTGTTACACCTTCGGTCTACTAGGGGGTCATAACCAATCATATTACCTTGCCCCATGATGACAACATACATGTAGGATTCATCGAGTGATGCACATAAGCTAAGAATGACTAAAGAAACTAGATCAATGACATGTTGAATTCTATAAAGTCTAAGGTCATTCGGTAAATTTAACTGGTATAAATATTAAAAAAGACAAAAAGCTAACAACAAGTAGTACAATAGCCTTGAAAAGATCACTCGTACACTTGTGGCAAGCAAAGAATAAACAATTATCAAACAAATACATTCAAACTGGAACTTACGCAAGATATAAATATTTTTTTCTGCTCTAATGGTGCAGCTGATTCACTCCAGCCTTCATGTGTTTCTTTCAACTAAGAAGACAACAGCAATAGCAACAAAAACAAGCTTGGCCACTAAGTGGGGTCGGCTGCATGAATCATTTTCCTCCATTATGTCCTATTGAGTGTCATATTTTCATTTAATTCTAATATATTAAGATTATTTTTTATACAATATGACCAAGTCATTTTAAGTCTACCTCTATCTTTCTTAACATAAGTCGAATCTAAAACATCTACTCTCCTAACCGGATCATCTAGAAATCGATATTAAATGTGACCAAACCATCTAAGACAACTCACACTAATCTTGACCGCCACTGGAGCTACACAAACCGTTTCACGGATAGACTTATTTAGCATTTTGTCTCTAAATGTCAAGCCACTCATGCACCTAAACATTCGCGTATCGGAAACACTTAACTTTGTTTTATGCTTCTCTATCAAAGGTCCATATTTTGAGTCATAAAACATTGTGGGTCTCACCACCATCTTAAAATTTTTTCCTTTAAGTCAAGGCAATACTTTTCTATCACACAATAGGCCTGATACATTGCTCCTCTTCAACCAACCAACCCAAATTCTACTAATAACATCCCCATCTATATTACTATTGCTCTGAAAAATAGACCTAAGATATCTAAAATGTTCACACCTTTTAATGATTTGATCGCCCATAGCTACAATTCTACCACTAGAGCTGCTAATACTAAAATTATATTCCATGTATTCAATTTTTAGATCTACTCAAATGAAGGCCTTTAGACTCCAATGTAGAACTCCATCATTCAAATTTTTCCTGAACTCTTTCTCTATCTTATCCACAAGAACGATATCATCAACGAAAAGCATAAACCAAAGTACATACTCATGTAAATGTCCAGTAAGAGCATCCATAACTAAAGCAAAAAAGATATAGGCTTAAAGTCGATCCCTGATGTAATCCAACTCGAAAATGAAAAATACACGGTCAATCCTCCTCCTGTTCGAACATAAGTATCAGCTCTACTATACATATCTTTAATGACTTTAATATAAGTAATATCAGCACCTTTCTTTTCTAGAACTCTCCAAAGAACTTTTCTTGGAACATTATTTATAAGATTCTTCTAAATAAAAATAAATAAATATGTAGATCCCTCATACTCTTTCTGTACTTCTCCAATCAAACCTCTCAATAAATATATAGCTTTATAGTAGACTTATCAGCATAAATCCAAACTGATTATGAGAAATGATATAAAGGATTTTGTCATGATTTTTTCGAGAAAATTTTTATACTGGTTGTCAACTACCAAGTGATAAAACCAACATAGAAGTATATATGCAATAATCACAAGTAATAATTAAGCAAAATTGAATTAAAATGAATATCAAGATTAGCATAATTGGTTAAAATCAAAACCGTTAGCAAAGCCTTTCTCCAATAAAATTTATAATTTCTTGCTACTGAGCCAATGCTCTTCGTCTGGAATGTTTGTGAATTCCCCCTTCTTATTCTAAAATATTTCAAGGTTTGCCTCATGGAATCAAAATAGAAAAAAATAAGTAGAACAAGTATATCAAAATAGGAATTCCTTCGAAAAGGAACTTCAATCAAGCTGCCCATGAATATCTGAGCATGGCCTTGACTGGCATCATTGTCTTATCAACCCAAACAAACTTGTAATGTTGAGAGTGACATTAGGATTTAAGGTATCCTACCTAAGGCTCCCTTAAAGATTGCACCTTTATAACTCACATTGTAAACAATGAGTTTCCATGACTTTCTCCACTTCAAAAATAAGTATAGAAAATGGTCATGAAAGAACTTAGAAAGTTAATAAATCTGTGGAAAGTATATCAATTGCATCATTTGCATGAACCATTACTAAATTGGTAAGTATTTCCTATCAATGGTAAAATATAAATGTCAAAATTCTTAGAAATAAAATCAAAAGTTCTCCAGGAATAATATCTGCTATCAAGAAAAACAAAAACATAGATCAGGTGGCACCTAAAACTAGTGAAATATTTATCGCATGCTCACCTTGAGCATGAAAATAAACTCTGCAAAAGAGCAATTTAAATTAAGAAAATTATACAATAACCCAAATTATAAGCATGCAAAGTAACAATGCTGATAGACATATTTAAAGAAAATCAATATAACCAATACCTTAGGAGGTTTGAATGGATAGTCTGGGGGGAAATGAATGTTCACTAGAAAAACTCCCCCTGCATAAGGACTATCCGGAGGACCCATAATTGTCGCTTGCCAATGAAACATGTCTTCAGCCACTGGACCTATGAAATTCAGAGAATTAAAGTTCTAAAAAAAATAAATAAAGGAAACCTAATAATGGCGCAGAATTTTTTTTTTTCACAATCCAAGGTTAGAGTCAGCTTAGGGATTACAATGTTGCTGCTGTCGATGGATTTTATTAGACAGCTATAAGAATGTGATAACTCGTAGAGTGTATATTGATATTACTAGTCAGTTATGAGAATGAGATAACTAATAGCTGGACCTAAGAAATCGTAATGTAAAAGTTAAAGGACTAATTTACCCTGGCTACATAAAGGATGGAGAACATTTTCATTGAAAAAATCAAAACATTCTTACAAGAAAACAGTGGTCATAGTTTACAAAATTTTCAATGAAAATGCATTTGGCCAAAATTTTAGTATCATAGATTCGCATATTGAATAAATTATACGGAAAATATTAATCCAAAATAGTCTCCCAACAATTTGGGAGTGGCCAATTTAGTCCCAAAGTACCACACTTCTCTAATTTAGTCCATTGACTATAAGAAAATGTTCCAAGTGATCTCTAATATAGAATTTGTGATACAAAATTGACCTCAAATTAGTCATTCAACTATACAAAATTGATTCCAATTTAGTCCTAAGGAATCATTATAGATTAATTTTGTATAGTCAAGAAACTAAATTGGACAAAAATGATATTTTGAGACTAAATTGGGAATGAGCAAATAGTATGCATTAATGGTGGGGTATTAAACTGGCTAAGCAGTTTTATTGAACACATGATTACAAATGTGAGCGTTAAATCAACTTTCATCAAATAAAAATTGCATGATAGTAGAATCAACAACATAGGTGACATCTACCATAAATACTATGATAGTAAATTGTCAATCGTAGTAAACAAAACAAAAAATCATAGGGTGCTTCAGTAAAATCATATTCATTAGTAGCATTTTAAACTGTTAAATAGTTTGATCTTAACATATGTGTAAATAAAATCAGTATCATCATCATAATTAAACATATCCAAACAATTTATAAGATGGTATGTCAATAAAGAACATAGAATGAAGCTCTACAAAATTAGGGTTACATGAATTATCTATAAAAATAAATAATTAACTTACAAACGAAGGCCTGAAAACCTAACTTGTTTGGCACACATTACTATTGCAGGGATATTAAACCAATAACATATCGAAGTTGGGGTATTTCCACCAAAAACTCTGTTCATTGGGGGAAAAATAAGACTTAATGGAAATCTTAATGTAGGTACTAATAAACCAGCTGAGACTGTATTTGTATAGACTATGAATGTTGAAGTTGTAGATTGTTATCATTACCAAACTACAGAAAAGCTTTAAATTAAGAATCAGACTTAGAGTTTCCATTGAACAATTGTAAAGTTGGGACGATAGAAAGACCATGCATTACAAAAATTGAAAGCAAAAAGCTAATGAAACAGTAATCCTTTTCATCTCTATACTGATACATAAGTCCTATTTTGATTACCAATGATCAGCATGGCATATGGACAGATACATCTAAGAAACATTATATCAATCACGAAAAAAAAGTGAATTTATCCCAGTCAATGATTCACTAAAAATTGATTGCTTCTGATGTCACTTTTTCCATGAGCAAGTCAACAATGAAACAAACAAACCCCTAACGCTCCAATATTGTCTTTAAGGTTGTAAGTGAACTACTGCTTTTAATAAATAGCTTGAATTTGACTTGATTAATACATTCAAATTCGCAATTGAACAAACTCAAACATTTTCTATAAGCTTTGAGGTAAAATGAACCAAACTTAACTACGATCGAATTTATTAATTCAATTTCACAAACAACTAGTTAATTGTTCAACAAGTAATTTTAAAGACAAGATATTATCCTCAATGATGGTTTGTGTACTAATCAATTAATTTATTCACGAGGAATTTACATGTATACCACACAATTCTTATTTGCTTACACTAACCTCTAAAATTTGATATTTACTTATATGGTAATCTAGTGCCACAAAGACATCAAAAAATATAAATCAAAAAAGTGTATTTCACTTTAGAAAAGTTAATATTAGTGATATTTTTTATGTTATGCTAAAAATTGGAGTTATTTTAACAAGAAAGGTTAAGGCTGAAACAAAATATGGATAGGAATAATTTAAAATTCAATATTCAAGGTAACATTTTTTGTTTCAGTTTTACGAATCAATCAATATCCTTCTTTCAGCAATAAGGCATCATATCTTTAATGTTACATAATCTAGACTGGAAAGAAATGCTGAGATGGATGGATTCTATCCAAAAATCACATCTCTCAAAGATACTGAGCAGCCTAGGAGGCACAACTTAGTGATACAATTTCAACTTCAGATGGCATAACGCAGGGTCAAAACCTTTGTAGGAGAGAAAAAATAGTTTTTATGGCAAGCATACTCGAAATAGTTCCCTAAATTTGAAAGATCTAAAGCTGTATATATCCTCCCAAACCTGGAGAAAACGAAAAACTCCAATCAAAGAAGTACCTGCACTGCATGAAGTCGGAGGATCCTTCTGCAAATCCTTCAATTCCTTCAAGATTCGCTTGGAAGCCATGAGTCAAGTCCTGAGATATTCCCCTAAATTCTTAGAACAAAAAGAAGAAAAGGGCGGAGAGAAACAATAACGAATAAAGGTTGAGTTATGAAGGAATCTGTCACGCTTTAATCCTCCGGGCAGCACGTCGTAAAGTGGGGAAGATGCTGCACTGGCCGGTAGCAGGTTTTGTTTCTGAGATAAGAAAAAGACGAAGAAGCTACTAATACTACGCAATAATATTAAAAATTTTGGGATAATTACATACAGACCACTCTAAATATTGATATTTATAAATTAAATCTCTAATCCAATGAATTTACACATATCAGAATTTAATGAAAAAAGAAAAATATGAGTCGAGGTTAATTTTGATATTTGAGAATTTGAAAATTGGATGAAACAGGATGTTGGGTTTGTAAATAGCAAGTTTTGGGGGTTCTGTATGTAATTTCCCCAAATTTTGGCATTCATATATGTTTACATATGTAACAATTAAACTTTAATACTTAGTTTCATAGAACTCAATGTTTTAACATCAACTTTTCAAAAGGTAAATGCATTTTTGTTTTATGCATAAATTTATAGCACTAAGATGGTATAAATGTAAATACTAAATTTGAAGTGTTAAATGTAAATACTAAATTTGAAGTGTTAAAGATGTGTGGTTTGTGTTTGTGTGTGTGTTAATGTGTCCATATATAATATATATGATATATATATATATATATATATATATATATATATATATATATATATATATATATATATATATATATATATATATATAATTTAATTTATTCGAGCCAAAACTATCCGAGGAGCACGAACAAATAAATATTTGTTTGCATTCAACTTGTTTATATATTAAGCGCAAAAGAATTATTCGTGTTCGGCTAATTTAATTAGGGAACAAATTAAACACGAGCTTCTTGAATTATTCACAAACGAGTCATTTTGACACTTCTAAATATATTATGAAGCTTAAAATGAGCTTAGGGCTCATTTGGTTACTTATAATTTAAAATAGGTTTTAAAAAATGACATTTATTTAATTTATTTTAAATAAGAATAAAAATTATTATTTTGTGAGTGCTTATAAGAAAATTATAAAATTATAAATTAATGTTGATATTCAATTTCATCAAATCAAATAACGGATATAGCAGATATCGTCATTTTAAAATCATGGTTTCTAATTTCAGGCGAGATCTAACGGCGTTGCTTCTATTTTTTTTTATGTGCTAAATGTTATCTTCTCATGAAAGAGACTATAACATTTTGAATTTAATTGCAGCCATCCTCCTAAATAGGGGTGTAAACGAACCGAACACGAACGAAAAGAGCTAGTGTTCGTGTTCGGTTCGTTTGAAACTTAGTTTGTTCGTGTTCGGTTCGTGTTCGAAATTATTCGTGAAGTCACTGTTCGTGTTCAGTTCGATTTGTTCGAAATGTTCCAATTGTTTGAAATGTTTGAATAATTCGAATTGTTCGAAATGTTCGAATAATTCGAATTGTTCGAAATGTTCGAATTGTTCAAAATTGTTTGAATTTGTTCAAATTTATTTAGTTTGGTTGAATTGTTAAATATGACAATAATTTAATTATTGATTCTCAAATTACCAAAAATAATAAATTACAACAAAAATTGAATGAGAACTTCAACAAAAAACATCCCCTCATAATTAGCCATTACCTCCAACTATTCAAGCAATTAATTTCTTACATAAAAAAGATAAGAAAAGAAAACTTAAAAATTCAGCTGATGATATAAATTTCAACTATGACTACTAAGTATATGAGTCAATCTTGATACATGTATTCAAACAATTGAATTTACAATACTTGACACAGTTTAACAATACATGTATTCAACCCTATTTATTCTCAATTTCAAAGAAAGTTTCAAGACGTTGCTCAAGTTTCAGCCACAGTGGCAGACAGCTCTTGGTTTGGAGTTGGCTCCAGTCATATCCTGGTTTAGAAAAAAAAAAAGTAAGCACAAGCATTTGTATAATTAAAAGCTAAGAGAATAGTAACGAAACCAAATCTACTCACCATAGCTAAGTAAATGAAGACATGCAAAGTAACAACGAACAATGACGGCAAGAATTAATGAAGGTGCTTAGATAAAAGCAGAAAATGTAGAAGCAAACCATGTATATCCATATAGCTCAAGTGTGAAAATGAATGTGTTCATGTTTAGGCTGAACTTAGCTTGATACTGCACGTATAGAGCAGCCACTGCTGCAACCTGTAGTGCCAATTAAAATAAATATGATCAAATCAAATCATTTCTTCTTTAAAACAAATTTTTTCATCTGCCAACCAACTGAATGGACCCTTAAAATCATCACTCAATCTCCTAAATATCAGTTTTCAAACACAAATAATTATCTAAATATATAATTTCTTACATTTTTACTTATGTGCCATCTAATTTATTTTTTACATTTTTATCACATAAAAAAATACAATTACTCTCAGTTTTAAAAAATCAGATGCAACTTTTCATGCATATGTAAGATTACATATTATGTAAAAATTGAAGTTTAGGTGTTAGATATGTAAATACAAAAGAGTTAAGGGTTATGTACATAAATCTTCTTTTTCTTTGTAAATACATAAGAGGTGATATCATAAAAAAGAAGTTTTATTAACTTTTAATAAATTAGGAAGACATATTTGGCAAGAGGTAATGCTTCCACAAGTAAAATGAGAAATCTATTTGTGTTATACCAGATAGCTACAACAACTAGATCATTATAAACAAGTTTTAATAATTATCGTGAGATCAACGGAAGAATTAAAAGCTCCGCCCTTCCTGCACCAAATCTACAGTAATAAGACGATTATAAGAAGAAAAAGAATAATCGTGAGCTCAACAGAACCACCACTGCCCTTCCTGCACCAAATCAAAGCAATCAGCCAAAGCCTACTCTATCTTTAAATAAGTAATAATTTTTTCAGAGTAATTAAAGGTGAACAGCCCTATCACCAATTTTGAGAGTTGTTGCACCTCTCCCAAACCTCTAAAATTAGAGCCACTGACCCACTTTTTAATGTTTACAAAAATAGCAACGACACCAAAAACTTGATCTCGCTTAATATATATTTAATTTTATGATGGAATGTATAATGTGGATTCTACGCAAGTATACGTATCGTATCATGTAATACATGGCTCTAGTGAAGTCCTGGTTATCGATCCCACAGGGAAGTTTTAAAAGATTTGTAACAGCTAAATTTAAAAGGATTTACTTACTAATATAGTATAAGAAATTTAGAATACTTAACTAAAGAGATCTAAAGTAAACTAATGTTTTAAATAAAGTTGATTTAAAGATTTTAGAAAAAGTATCATTCCCCTTGTTTTTAGAAACTTAAGTGAATGATGAATTCAAATAGATTTTTTTTATTGTATTGTGACAAATAGGAGCATTCCTATTCTTTACTCTTTGGTCCAGGTGCAAAGAACATTGACTAGTCTTATGCTTGATTACCGAATATGCGGCTATGCTTGGGAGGATACTGCCGCCACTTCGTAGCTCCCACGTTCCCTCACTCGAGGGCTAACATCTACACTTCAGCTCTCAAACAATAGGACCAAATTGAATATTTTAGTTTGTCACGCTAAAATGTCCAATTCTACGTCCGATAAATAATATTTCCCTATTTATTTGCACCTTCCTTCCAAGGCTTTTGACTGCCCTGAACATTGGATGTAATCTTTACTATAGTTGGTAATTCAACATATTTTAACAATTCAATTGGCCAGATTGAAAGTAAATTAAGTTTTAAGTAAAAGATTATCACAATTTATTTTAATATATTAGACACTTCTATTTAATTTCATCAATTCACATAATTTCATAAACAATGAGAAAAACTAAGAAAACTACTCAGAATGCATGGGAATTAAACAAAGCATGGATTTCATTTAAAGTTGACAACAATAAACAAAGATACTTATCTCAATTTTCGATATTTGAGTTTTACCCTTTAGGTTAATTCCATTGAAGCCAATTTTTGATAAGGCATCTCCTCAAGCTTCTCCTCACTTATATATATTTTTTTTCTTTTCTTTTTTTCTTTTTCAAGTGAGGATTACTGTATCTGGATATCTTGTTAATAATTTTGAACTTCAAACTTCTCTTCCTAAATTTGAAACTTAAAATATTTCTTTGCTTATATGTATTTCATAGTCTTTACTTCATTGAGTTTCAATCTCTTCTTTTTCACCTACATACTTAAGAATTTCAATTTTAGAATATAGTTTCCCTTAATTTAAATAGTTTACTATATTCTTATTCCTTTTAACCAAATATCTTATTATATTATATTAATTTGGATTTCTAGAAATATTCTATTCAACTTTCTATAATAATTATATAAATTAATTCAAGTTACTGAATTAAAAATTAATACAGAAAATCAAATAATAATAATTTTTTTTTATTATTATTATTATTTTTAACATAGAAATTGAGAACAATTTAATAATTAAATTTGTATTTTTCCTCCCCCAAACTTAAATTTTTCTATCTATTTCTAAATGGTGAAAAGGAAAATATACAATGAATTTACATCATACATTTGAGCTTTAGGTATTTCTTTTCCTTGAAATTTTTGCAGGCTTTTTTATTATTTAAAGAACCTGTATTGTTAGTATTCTTCCATATATATATTAAAAGAGAGTGCTGGGTAAAGAAAATTTTAAATAAGTATAAAAACACAAACAAATTAAAACTTAATCTACTATTACACATCCAATCAACTGGGTTACTAAAACAATCTAAAATTAAAGTTCACAATTTATAAAACTTAAACAACACATTTAAAGAAAAATTAACATACTACCTTAAAGAGAATTTGCATACTAATTTAACATATATAAAAAGTCTAACATATTAACCTAAGTAATTTAAAACAAACACACCAACTCCACAGTCCACAGAAAGTACATAACAATTACACACAAAGTAATAAAGTTCTTAAAATAACAATTAATCTAAACAAACCAAATAAAGTCTCTAATCTTCAACATCAAAATCCCAAACTATATCATCTCCCTGATCTCCATGCTAAGAAGACTGAGCAGGCTGATACTGTGTGTAGCGGGGGCATTCAGGAAAGACAACATCTAATTTACCTCTCTTATAACGACGTTCAGCCACATAATATGCTATTTCGTATTCTGAATGTCGTTGGAGATATTCACTGTCATAATCATGTCTTCTCTCCAAGCCTCCAATCCTTTGGTCCATATGCTCAAACTTCCTTTCCATGTTCTCTCCAAATTTTTCAAAACTCTTTTTATGTAGGGTCAGCTCATTCATCAGATCATGAAGGGTATGGGTAGTGTACTAAGGGGGGTCATAACTAGTAGAAGGTATATCTCTACTCGATGAAGGCATATAACTCCTCGTCCCTGATCTCCATCCTTCGTGGGATTCATACGTCTTAATATTAGCTGGAGTGATGGGCTTCATTGGTTCCACCCATTCCTCATCATCTCTAGCCTCAACTCCAGAGAATTGACAGAGTGCGAAAATCAAACCAGGGTGTCCTAGTCCTCCTCCACTTTCACTTCGTGCAGTGACTAATATATTCTTATAAATAATATTTCCCACATTTATACTTTTCTGATTCTGAATACAATAATTCAGAATTGCTCTATCTCTTGTTACCTCACCGTGGTGATATGTGGGTAACAAGGTAGAACAAATGAAGTAGTGTCGGGCCTTAGATAATGCATTTAACATCGAAATAGGAAAATTTACCCTTTCGCGCCGCTTTATCTTCCAAACTCCTTTCCCGTCACGAGAAAGTTTTTCACCTCTTCCAAGTGGTCCTTCCATTATTCCAAAAGTATCATAGTCACCGGTATGCGGTGTCACGTACCTCATAAAATGAATTAATCCTAAGAAGACCGAATTCAACCAAAAATCCTCTTACTTTGATCGGTTCATCTTCAATTTCGATCGATTGCATAAAATTCCTCGACAACTTCTACAAGCAACTTGTTTGTGGTGTAGCAAAAATTTTCCCATCCTCTTTCCTTAATTATTCGTTCAACTTCTCCGCCCGGATTCTTGAAAACTCGATCTCGTATGCATTTTCTTGCTTCGAATGTTTTGAAAGTATCGAGTTTGTGCTCTTGCATTTATGAATCGGGTTTCGTCGTAATCTAACATTCGTCTTTGTCGAGGAGCCATTTCGTTCAATCTATGAAAATCACAAAAATTCTAACTAAATTTCCAATTATTACTAAAATGGCTTCCTATAGCAACTAAAATCCATTTAAATCGATCTCCATGAATTTCTTCCAAGTATTTTCTCCACATTTCGAATTTTTCCAAAATTTCTCAATGTAGAAGAAATTCATGGTGAAAATAAAAAATTTTTGCATAGGAGTGAAGCACTTACCAAGGGGATATGAAATTCGGTGTCAAAAAGTGTTGAAATCGCCTCAAACCCAATATCTCACGAGCCCTAGGTCAGTTTTTTTCGAAGTTTTGAGGAAGGGGATGATGAATAGTGTTGGTTGACTGGTCAAATATAGGACATTTCGCGATCTAGCTGTCGGAGAGATTTTTGTCGCCGTCGGCGAGCTAATTAATTTACCAAGGCCAAAGTTTCTGGAAAATCTCGTCGTCGGCGAGAACGTTCTCACTGTCAGCGAGCTTTCCCTCGCTGTTGGAGGGATAATTCTCGCCGTCAGCGAGCTCCCAAAAATTTTAAATATTTAAAATTCTTCAATCATTTTCAACTTCGATTTGGCCCTAATTAATCTTCCGATCACTTAATTTTATAATTTAGTATGCAGACTAGATACTTATACTCACAAAAAGTTCACACAAACAATATAACTTTATATATAAAATCCATAATACTTACAAACTTCACACTTTTAAACACTAACACTTAAGACTTCAATACTTCAAACTCTCATAAATACTCAGCATTGCAATCCACACCACAACATTCTAAATGCTGAGACATAACAAATACATATAATTTCATCAAATCTGAGATGATCAAATTTAAAGTTTAAATCATAGTAAAACCTAAATCCAAATCAACACATATATACACACAAATATAACATAAAATAGAAATCTTTACTACTCCTCGATCGTCCGAACTAACATCCTCTCCGATATTCCCGATGTGACGCGGTGCACAAATAGATTGTAGAAAGGCCCGAAAGGGAATTCTGCAGAGAGATTCTTCATCGATCCACCCTTTATGTCTCGGTAAATGAATAAAACCGGCCTCCGGATGTCCAAGTATGATCAAAGTGCTCCTTCATCCTCCAGATCAATGTGATCAAACATATCGTAGATATTATCAATGGAATTCATCACGTTCGTAACTCTTTCTCTAATCCTTTAATCTTTTCGTAATGAAATTTGTTTTATCTATAAGGGGCCTTGCTAAAGGATTGTTCTGTGATGCTCTATCAGAAATAATGGTAATCTCATCATTGTTATCCAAAGTTGGAAACATATCCGTAGGATCAAGTAGTTTCCATGGCAAAAGTACATTTTCCCAAGCCTCATAGAAAACTTGGTACTGACTGCATAAAGCAAATATAGTCGATGGGTGTCCAAGTCCATGAACTGACCCATGCACAATTAATCCCAATGCAGATTTTACTATAATTGATCCAACATCGATAGGTAGTCCAATCTGAATACAATAATTTAATATAGTGAATTCCTTTGAAACTTTATTCACCTCATAGTAGGTAATAATTTTGATGAGATAAAGAAATGCCAATGCTTCGAGACAGGGTTAAGAAGTGATGCAGAAAAACTGACATACCCGTCTTCGTGCAACTCCAAATCATCAGGTTCGTCGGTCAGGTATCTATAAATCTCGTTCATATTGTATCTTGAAGGAACTAAGTTTGAATAATGACAGACAGGGGTATTTTCTATAGAAAATAATTCATTTACCCTTGAAGGAGTAAATGCTACCCATCTTCCTCTGACGTAGACACTTCCATTGTTGATCGCATGTAGATTAGAGTAAAACTCTTTAACTACAGGAATAACTACAGCGGATGTCGTATAGCAAAATACCTCCCAATGCCGCTGCGCGATCATTTCTTCAATTTTCGTGGTGGAATTTTCTACTCCTCTGTTGGCAAATCCCCTTTCTTTAATAAGTCGTTTCTTCATCAAAACTTTGTTGAAAATACACTGTGCCTCCGAACTGATGAATTTTCTTCAGTTGAAAACTCCAGTTTTTGTGGTTTCTAAGAGTTTGGTGGCCATTTCGGATTGAAAGGAATGGTCTCTAGTCATTTCTTAGGAAGAAAACAGTGTAAAAATGAATTTGGAATGGTTTTCTACAAAGAAATGGCTTTAGAACCGTCCAAAACCGCACAAAAAAACTTAAGAAACCCATTTTCAACTGCCTCATCGTCGGCGGGAAGTTTCTCGCCGTCGGCGAGCTGGTTATAAAAATAATTAAAATTTGGCATGAGAGCGAGAATCGACCTCGCCGTCGGCGAGATTTCATAAAATTGTCCAATTTCGCTCTGGTCTGAATATTTTCTGATCTCATCATATAGGTTTAAATTTTTTATAATTCTAATTAAAAATTTGAGTAGTAAGATTTGTTTTAATAATACAGACTCACTAATTTGTATATAATTAAAATAAAAGACTACTATGGGTTGCCTCTCATAAAGCGCTTGGTTTAACGTCGTCATCCCAACCTAATTTAGGTTAGTAATCAGGTCGACTAAGCATTAAAACCTCTTTAAAAATTGGTCTTCTTCCTTTGAAATATGGTTTTAATCTATGTCCGTTTACCTTAAATCTATGTCCTGTTTTTGGATCTTCAATTTCTATAGTTCCATACTAAAATATTTGAGTTATGGTGAAAGGTCTTAACCATCGAGATTTCAATTTCCTAGGAAATAATTTCAATCTAGTATTATATAGCAAAACTTCTTGTCTTGGTTCAAAATTTCTCTGATTAATCTTCCTATCATGCCATAATTTCATTCTTCCTTTATAAGTCCTATCATTATCATATGATTCATTCCTTAATTCTTCTAATTCATTTAATTGCAACAATCTCTTCTCACCAGCTTCTTTCATATTATAATTAAATTCTTTAATCGCCCAATATGCTTTATGTTCTAATTCAACCGGTAAGTGGCAAGTTTTTCCATATATAAGCTCGTAAGGAGTCATTCCAATCGGAGTTTTATAAGAAGTCATGTATGCCCATAATGCAGTTGTCTAGTCTTATAGACTCAGTCCAATCTATTAGGGTTTACGTGACTTTTCTAAAATACGCTTAATCTCTCGATTAGAAACTTCAGCTAATCTACTAATTTGTGGATGATAAGCAGTTGATATCTTATGAATAATATTATATTTTTCTACTAGTT
Organism: Papilionanthe hookeriana x Papilionanthe teres; assembly: GCA_022702705.1. Classification (NCBI taxonomy): domain Eukaryota; kingdom Viridiplantae; phylum Streptophyta; class Magnoliopsida; order Asparagales; family Orchidaceae; genus Papilionanthe; species Papilionanthe hookeriana x Papilionanthe teres. Next base: position 83,449,503 of record CM040422.1, on the reverse strand, counting down.
TGTGAATATATTTGTTTCTAAAATGAGTTCCTCCGTCAGTGATAATCACTCTCGACATTCCAAATCTAGTAAAAATATTTTTTCATTAAAAATTTTGAAACACTTTTAGCATCACACCTAGGTAAAGCTTGTGCTTCAATCCATTTGGAAACATAATCAATAGCTACTAATATATATGAGTTTTCAAATGAAGGAATAAAAGGTCCCATGAAATCCAATCCCCAAACATCAAAAATTTCAACTTCTAGTATAAAATTCAGAGGTATTTCATTTTTTCTTGATATATTTCCTACTCTTTGGCATTTATCGCAGGTTTTTATATATCTGTATACATCTCTAAATAGAGTAGAGCCAGTAGAATCCGGATTGTAGAATTTTATATGCGGTTTTATCAGTCCCAAAATGTCCTTCAAAATCAGAATCATGACATTTTTGAATAATTGGTTCAGTTTCTTCATAAGGCACGCATCTTTTAATAATTAAATCCTTACATTGCTTATATATGTATGATTCATCCCAAAAGTATCTTTTTGTATCATAAATGAATTTTTTCTATTGTTGCAAAGTTAACATAGGTGGTAAAATGTCACTCACAATATAATTTATTATATCAGCATACCAAGGTATTTTCCACTCATTTATATTATAAAGTGTTTCATCAGTAAAACCGTCTATAATTTTATTATCAGTATCAGATAATTCATGATATTCTAATCTTGATAAATGATCAGCAATTTGATTATTAGTTCCTTTTTTGTTAACGATCTCAAAATCAAATTCTTGCATTAATAACATCCATCTAATTAATCTTGGTTTAGAATCTTTCTTTTGCATTAAATACTTAATAGCGGAGTGATCAATATGCACAATACATTTAGTTCCTATTAGATAATGCCGAAATTTATTAAAAGCATATACAACTGCTAATAATTCTTATTCAAGAATCGTATAATTTATTTCAAGCATCATTTAGAGTTTTACTAAGCATAATATATAACTTTGAAAATTTTATCATATCTTTGCCCAAGAATCGCTCCTATAAGCATAATCACTAGCATCACACATAAGCTCAAATGGTTTCTCCCAATTAGGTGAAACTATTATAGGTGCTGTAATTAATTTATCTTTTAATAATTCGAAAGCATTCAGGCATTCAATTGTAAATTCAAATTTCTTATCCTTTTCAAGAAGTTGGCATAGAGGTTTAGTAATTTTTGAAAAATCTTTTATATAACGTCTGTAGAATCCAGCATGTCCAAGAAAACTTCTTACCCCTTTTACCGTAGTTGGAGGTGGTAATTTAGCTATAACTTAAATTTTTGCAGGGTCTACTTTCATGCCCTTTTCCGAAATTTTATGCCCTAATACAATGCCGTCACGAACCATAAATTGACATTTCTCCCAATTAAGAACTAAATTAGTTTTCTCACATACTTCAAATACTTTTTTAAAATGATTTAAGCATGTGTCAAATGATGTTCCAAATACAGAGAAATCATCCATAAATACTTCTATTTCATTATCAATTAATTTACTAAATATAGACATCATACATCTCTGGAATGTTGCAGGTGCATTACATAATCCAAAAGGCATCATTCGAAAAGCGAAAGTTCCATAAGGACTAATAAATGTAGTTTTCTCTTGATCCTCAGGAGCAATTTGTATTTGATGATAACCGGTGTATCCATCTAAGAAACAAAAATACTCATGTCCGGCTAATCTATCTAACATCTGGTCTAGAAATGGTAAAGGGAAGTGATCTTTTCTGGTGGCTGCGTTTAATTTTTTATAATCAATACATATTCACCATCTAGTAACTTGTCTTATAGGGATAAGATCATTATTTTCATTAGCTTTTACGGTCACTCCTCCTTTCTTAGGCACACAGTGAATCGGGCTTACCTAAGCAATGTCAGAAATAGGATATATAATACTATTATCTAACCATTTTAAAATTTCTTTCTTGACTACTTCTTTCATTATCGAGTTTAATCTCCTTTGAGGATCTACTCTAGGCTTATGTTCATTATCTAAAATAATTCTGTGCATATAGATTGAAGGACTAATTCCTTTAATATCTGCTAAAGTCCAACCAAAAATTTTCTTATATTTTTTAAGGTATTTAAAAGTTTTTGTTCTTGAGATTCATTTAATTCGGATGAAATAATAATCGGCAGAGTTGAAGAATTACCTAAGTAAGCATATTTCAAATAATTAGGTAACATTTTTAACTCAAGTTCAGGAGGTTTAGTAATTGATGGAACTATATTTTTTTCAGTGTTTCCTGTATTTTCCAAAAATTCAAATTTCCCTTGAATATAATCTAGTTCTTCATTTATATCGGCTTCTTCAATTAATTCAGTATTTTCTTTTTCTAATTTTTCTTCATAATATTCCTTAAAATGTTCTTTTTGTAAATGATCAAGTACTTCCATTCGAATACACTCATCCTCTTTTTCTAGCGCTGGATATTTCATTGATTTAACAATATTAAAAGTTACTTTTTGGTCATTTAATCTCATAGTAAATTCTCCTTTCTGAACATCAATCATAGCTTTCCTAGTGACTAAAAATGGTCTTCCTAAGATGATAGGAATTTCTTTATCTTCTTCTATATCTAAAACAATAAAATCTACAGGGAAGATAAATTTATCCACTTTTATTAAAACATCTTCAATAACTCCCTTAGGATATGTAACGTAACGATCGACTAACTAAAGGGTTATCGAAGTAGGTGAAATTTCTCCCAATCCCAATCTCTTAAAAATTGATAGAGGCATTAGATTGATGCTTGCTCCTAAGTCACACAAAGCTTTTCCATAGAATTTTTCTCTAATAGCGCAGGGTATAGTGAAACTACCAGGATCTTTTAATTTTTTAGGAAGCTTTTTCCGAATAATAGCACTACACTCTTCACTAAGTGCGACCGTTTCATTATCGGTAAATTTTCTTTTTTCATTTAAAATATCTTTTATGAATTTTACATAATTTGGCATCTATTCTAAAGCTTCTACGAAAGGAATATTTATTGTTAATTTCTTCAGAATTTCAAGGAATTTAGCAAACTGTTTATCTTTTTTATGTTGATTTAGTCGTTGAGGAAATGGTGGTGGAGGTTTTTCAACATAAATTTTCATTGGTATTAAAGGATTTTTTAAGTTTGGATCTTGTTGATTCTTTTCCTTTTCGATTTCCACTTCCTCTTTTTGACTTTCCAGTTCTTTCTGAATTCGAGGTTCTAATTCTTTTCCACTTCATAATTGTATCGCTTTAATTTGTTCATTTCCTTTGTCTTTGGGATTTATTTTCATATTATTAGGAAATGTTCCAGGTATTCTATTATTAAGCGCAGTAGCGATATGTCCAAGTTGAGTTTCAATATTTTTAATAGCTGTTCCTTGATTTTGTAATTGGTTTCCTTGTATTTGTAATTGATTTCCTTGATTTTGTAATTGATTTCCTTGATTTTGTAAATGTTGACCCATATTTAATATTAATTCTTCTAAAGATAATTTCTTATCTTTAAATTGAGGGTTATTATTATTAAATCCAGAGTGGATAACTAGGTTTATAATTAGAATTTCCTTAGTTAGAGGAATTTCCTAATGGTTGTGTTATGTTGTTCATCCATGGTTGATTAGTTGTATTATTATTCCAATTAAAATTAGGATGATTTTTCCATCCATGATTATAATAATTCGCATAAGGATTATTGGTCTGTTATTAATAGCATTCATAGTTTCATATGAAGGTTGAGATTCTATAAGTTGTCCAGATGAGTTTTCTTCTAATATAGTTGGAGAGTAATTCATTCTAAAATGATCTAATTTTTTAGATATAGCAGCGATTTGCGAAGCTAACATAGATATTGCATCATTTTCATGAATATTGGCTATCTTTTTAGGATTCATTCTATCAGCAGGCCATTGAAAATTATTGGTAGTCATTTCTTCGATTAGTGCATAGGCTTCATCAAATGGTTTTGACATTAATGATCCTCCAAGACGAAGCATCGATGATTGATCTAAGAGATCCTACCAATCCATTATAGAAAGTTTGAATAATTAACAAATCTGGTAACGCATGATGTGGGCATTTCCTAAGAAGTTCTTTAAATCTCTCCCAAGCTTCATATATTGATTCTCCATCAAATCGACTAAAAGAAGTTATATCATTTCTAAGCTTAGCAGCTTTAGATGGTGGAAAATATTTGGATAGAAATTTTTGTGATAACTCTCCCCAAGTTTTAATAGATCCAGATTACTAACGAATTTAACCACATTTTAGCCTTATCCCTTAAAGAAAAGAAAAAAGTCTAAGTCTAATAAGCATCGTTAGATACTCCTTCATATTTGAAAGTAGCACATAGTTCAAAAAACTAGCAATATGTAAATTAGGATCTTCGAGTAGGTGAACCACTAAATTGATTGTTTTGTATCATTTGGATAATTACGGGTTTAAGTTCAAATGAGTTAGCGAACTACATCGGGGTTTTGAATAGTTAAATGAATTTCATCTAATGCAAGGTTGGCATAATCTCTTAATGGTCTCTGTTGATTGATATTTTCATTTTCAGGAATATTCGCCATTTGTGTTAAATTTATAATTTCTCTTTTTTGTTTTCTAATTCTTTTAATTCTACGCTATAATTCTGAATCGTAAGATATTAAATTTTCGTTTCCAAATTTAAGCATACAATCTTGTAAAATAAATTTTAAAATAGTCCATTACTCTAGAAAATAATTTCTTTACCTCCCCGGCAATGGCGCCAAAAACTTGACCCACTTTTTAATGTTTACAAAAATAGCAACGGCACCAAAAACTTGATCCCGCTTAATATATATTTAATTTTATGATGGAATGTATAATGTGGATTCTACGCAAGTATACGTATCGTATCAAGTAATACAGGGCTCTAATAGAGTCCTGGTTATCGATCCCACAGGGAAGTTTTAAAAGATTTGTAACAGCTAAATTTAAAAGGATTTACTTACTAATATAGTATACGAAATTTAGAATACTTAACTAAAGAGATCTAAAGTAAACTAATGCTTTAAATAAAGTTGATTTAAATATTTTAGAAAAAGTATCATTCCCCTTGTTTTTAGAAACTTAAGTGAATGATGAATTCAAATAGATTTTTTTTATTGTATTGTGACAAATAGAAGCATTCATATTCTTTACCCTTTCAGTTCAGGTGCAAAGAACATTGACTAGTCCTATGCTTGATTATCGAATCACGCGCTATGCTTAGGAGGATACCGGTCGCCACTTCGTAGCTCCCACATTCCCCTCACCTGAGGGCTAACATCTACACTTCAGCTCTCAAACAATAGGACCAAATTGAATATTTTAGTTTGTCACACTAAAATGTCCAATTCTACGTCCGATAAATAATATTTCCCTATTTATTTGCACCCTCCTTCCAAGGTTTTTGACTTCCCTGAATATTGGATGTAATCTTTACTATAGTTGATAATTCAACATATTTTAACAATTCAATTGGCCATATTGAAATTAAATTAAGTTTTAAGTAAAAGATTATCACAATTTATTTTAATATATTAGACACTTCTATTTAATTTCATCAATTCACATAATTTCATAAACAAGGAGAAAGACTAAGAAAACTACTCGTAATGCATGGGAATTAAACAAAACATGGATTTCATTTAAAGTTGACAACAATAAACAAAGATACTTATCTCAATTTCCTCCCATGCGTACTCGTTGAAGTTCATTTGACTTTTCCTTCTAGTACAACAGACTTCTTAACTCACTACTTACACTTACTCACACTAAACTTCAACTTAGACTCAAAAGCACACTAATAGAATACTCTAGGACTCCTAAAATAGACACACTACATACTAAAATTCGTCATCTATTTATAGAGGTAGACAAAGGTCCAAGGGGTACTTAAGCACCTCTTCAAAAAGCGTCCAGGTTCAATGTATCTGGCATTTTGAACGGTCTCGCCGTCGGCGAGAAACGACCTCGCCGTCAGCGGGGCTTCTAGAAGGTCTTCAAACCGCGCGATCTCGCTGTCGGCGGGCTCGGGCTCACTGTCGGCGAGGTAGTTGCAAACCTTTAAGAAATTCTCTTTATAATCTCGCCGTCGGCGGGCTCGATTTCGCCGTCGGCAACTTAGTTCATTTTGCATGTATTTCTTCCTTTTTGATCCAAATTTGCTCTATTTTATGCCTTTTTTCTTCCATCACTTATAAATATTCGTTCCTGCAATAAAATAAAAAAAATACCTTTCTTTAAAGTGCAATTTCATAAAAAATAGGTATGAATTTCTTAACATATGTTTCTGCCAAACTAATTAAGCAAATTTTAGAGTTCTTTTCCACATTTAGGCTAAATCGTGCAAAGTTAATTTAAAGTCACAAAACTAATTTAGACCCAGATAAATCTATGCATAAGCCAAACTTCAATATGCATAAATGATTACAGAACTTCAAATCTTCAATAGTCGCTCATTAAGAAATGAGAATTCTACATAAATCCTAACCAGGAAGGGGAGAGAGGGAAACAACCCTCTCACCAATTATGGGAGTTGTTGCTTCTCTCCCAACTCCCAAGCATTGAAGTGTTAATTTATACATAATAAAAAGTCAGGAAGGGCTGATACAACATATATGACCAGCAAAGAAAACAGGCCTCAAGAAGGACAGCCCACGCAAGGCGGTCTAGAATAACAAGTGTCTAAAGTTCAAAGTACAATAATAACATAAATTCTTAGAAATAAAAGGTATTATATAGTGTAGACTTGGCTAAGTTGGCTTCATAAGTGATAGTTGAATATTAAGCTTCTCTCCGTCAAGAATCTCTTGCTGAAAAGAAACAATGAAATGAAATATTGATATCTTGCATTGAGAATAAATGAAATATACTAAAATGAAAAGATTACCATAAGTGTCTTTGCATTTTTTTGAGTAGATCGAAGCAAACTAGATGCACATATCAATGCATTAACAGTTTTAGTAGATAAACTAGTTATGTAATCATCTAAAACCCTACCACCGACACTAAAAGCAGATTCTGAGGCAACCGTGGTTATAGGTATTGATAGAATATCTCGAGCCATAATTGAAAGCTGAGGGTACTTTAATTTATTCATTTTCCACCAATCAAGCACATCAAAATTTTCACTCGAGCACACAAATAATCCATTCTTAAAGTATACTTGTAAATCAGGTTTTAATAGTTCCACAGATCCAGAAGCTGCAACAAAATCTTGAAACTCAAATATTGCATCAAATTGACTCGAGGAACTCATAGGCTCACATGCAGATGAAGAACTCTCATTTGAAACATTGTAATTAACAACATAATTAGCATATATTTCCCACAAGGCATCTTGAACAGTTTTAAGATTTTGTTCAATCTCATCATATGAGTATATCTTTGAGAATGTGTAGTTAATAAATTTAAGTTTCAATCTAGGATCCAAAATTGCTGCAATAGATATTAGAAGATTACATTCCCCCAAATATTTGTTGAATTTGATTTCCATACTCATAGCCATATGTCTCATGGAATCATCTTCTGACGATGACTCCTCAATCAAAACCTTCTTAACATGCATAACTGCAAATAAAAATATATTAGAAGTAGTATATGAAGTGCCAGAGATCATTTTTGTAATATTATTGAAAATTGAATGAAACTTTCTGATTTTCTCATATTTAACCCATTCTGAATCAGCAGACAACCATTTGTAGTTAGTATCTCTAATTGCATAGTGATAAAAAACATTCTGATAAATAAATGCAGACTCCAACATATTGAAGGTTGAGTTCCATCTAGTGGAAACATCAATAGACAGTGACCTTATAGTTGTAATTCCTAATTGTTTAGCCACTTCTACAAATTTATGCAATCTTGCAGGGGATTTTTTTAGATACTTCACTGATTTTCTAATATTTTGGATGATTTCATGAATCTCCTTTAGACCATCTTGCACCATTATATTGATGATATGTGTACAACATCTTACATGAAAAAAAGACCACCGAAGTGCAGCTTTCCACGTGATTGAAAATTCCCTTTTAAAGAAGAAGCTGCCACATCATTACTACTCGCATTATCTAAAGTTATTGTAGAGATTTTTTCCTAAAGCTGCCACTCCAACAAACACTCACAAATAGCATCACAAATGTAAGTGCCCGTATGTGTAGGATCTAACTCAATAAAGTTGATAATAACCTTCTTTAACTTCCATGTTTCATCAATGTAATGGGCAGTCAAGCACATCTATTTGATAGTCTGATTAGAGGTCCAATAATCTGCAATTAATAAAACCATGTGAACATCTTTGAAACGAGATTTAAGCTTTTCTTTCTCGAACTCATATACTTTCATGCAATCATTTTTAATAGTGTTTCTTGAAACACTTTGAAAAGTTATGATTCAACATTTTCAACAATATATTGAACCAAGTATGTTCAACTATCATGAATGGATATTCATTTACAAATATCATTTTCGCAATCACCTCTCTCACAAGCTGTTGATCATAACTTTTAGGATCATAAAAAATAGGAATATCTGAATCACCATGAACTTCCAATGACAAGAAGTTTAGTAACTTTTGTCTCTTATCTAAAGAGTCAATTTATTGACTTTTTGCTTTTATCTTAGCACATTCCTTAACGTGCCTAAGAAGTTCTGAAATTATACCTGACTTTGGTCTGAGGATTTTCACCCCACAACAAATGCATTGAACAAATGATACTTCAACCACATTGGAAATTGATTTAATATCTATGAAATACTCCCACACTGATGATTTTCTCTTCCTACCTTTCTTATCTTGCATTTCAATACTAGTGCTTCCTAAGTCAGATTAACAGGTTGAGAACTATCAATTCCCTCTTAGGTTGCAAGTGGCAATTGTTCTTCATTTGATACAGATTGAGAATGTTCAATATTTGACATTGTAAATATATATACAAAAAATATAATATAACATGAGATTTCATGCATGGATGTGTAAGCAACAACAAACAATCAAATATCTAAGAGTCAATGCCCTTTAAAAAAAAAAGAAACTCAAAACTCAATAGCAAGAATGAGACTTTTTTCCTTCATATATATATATTTTGCTTTAAAATAGAATTATCAGGGTTATCATAAAAACATCTTTATAAAACTCGCTTAGAAAAGGATACATATATATCCCAATATGCAAAGCCAACCTAATATTGAAACTTCGCTCAAGTTCCAATTCCAAGACTACATGCAGAACTCAGAGAGAGAGAGAGAGAGAGAGAGAGAGAGAGAGAGAGAGAGAGATGGTTTCAGCTTTAAAGCCAAATGGGTGATAGAATTAAATACTATCTAGCATTAAAACCACATTCATCCTCCATTAAGTTTATTCAGTAGGATAGGTTTCATCTATACAGCAAATGGATGATAGAAATGACGTGAACCTCTCCTTAACTAGAAAAAAACATAAGGGGCCAGCTTTACATTAAATGCGATACCTTAGGCTTAGCTAGACAGTAAGCAGACAAAACAAGAGTAAGGTGAAAGAAACTTCGTGAGTGAGAACTTTCACTTCACAAGAAACCAAAAGCATTAAGCAACATCATTTTAAAATTCAACAACAAGAACATGCCTACATTATGTAGCGGCCCACATTTCTTAATGATTTAAAACTCATGATGTGAACTTTCACTTAACCAAAAACCAAAAGTAGTAAACAACATGAATTTTTTGCGGAATATATTTAGAAATAAAACCACCCTGCTCTTCTTTCGCCTGAGCATAATCTATTTTGCCTCAATCAAAACAGATAGTATGAATGAAGTTAATCCAGTCATTGCCCAATATGTTTTATTGTTCGAGCCATCCAAAACATTGCCACTCCAAGCCTCTGCAACTTTAATGTTATAATGCATAGGAAATAAAGCTTTTAAAGGGCCTAATAAAGTGCAAATATCAAGCCATAAATTAACATCATCTTTGAATCACTCACAAATGCAGGCAAGTGGGGGGATCCAAAAAAATCCCCTAGTGGAACATCCAAACATCTCTAGTATCAGAATGACCAAAAGCACCAAGGTAAACTCCATGCAAACATGTTAAGAAAGTATAAAGAGAGCTCAGAAAATCATCACATTATGTAGTGTAATCAGTTGGCCCATTGAATCAACACTATGTTTTTGTTGGTGCTCTCCAAAAGAGAATCTAATCATCCATCCCCACATGTCTATCTTTCATCTTTGAAAATAGTAAATATGGTTAATTATTGTGTAAACTCATTACAAAGCACGTGTACTTTAGCAAACAGAAGAAGTTCCTTCAATAAAAAGTCTACTACAGAGAAGTAACATAAACCATAAAAGCATTAAAATCATTTTCTTTCCCACAAAAAACATTAAAGCCATGTTCGTCCGGACTGTATATGGTATACCCACATTAACAATACTTCTACTAAAATAATGAAACCGTTATAGATGCAGCAGCTCCAAGGCCTACTCAAAGAAACACCCACTAAGGAGTAAGGAGATGCAACCTCTTGCCAAAATATCCATCTTGCCAAAACTTCAAGGCTTAACAAAAATTAGATCTCAAGGCAACAATCGAGTCACAGCAAGAATGTTGAAACCTTTTTGAAAGTAATACTTAAGCCTATATGACTCACAAGTCACAACAGACGTGCATGATAGCCCAAGCATAGCTCACTTAACAGTTGATTGCGCAAAAAAAAGATCTATAGTCAATATGAAGACAAACAGATCTACATTTAACCCGAGTTTCATTAAAAAAAAAAGAAAACCTAAAAAGAATTTATGAAAATTTAACCTAAGAGGCAAGCATGAAATTAAATTTGAAATGTTAAAGAAAATATACTCAAAGATGAGCCTCGGCAGGCCTACAAGCAACCAACCAAGAATATCGAGCACTGAAGCAAGAATACCGAGTACTCAATCCAACGCCGACTCGCCGAGGACAAATATACTCCATGGAAGACAAATAGAAGCACAGATTAGAGAACGAACACAAATATTCAACCCTCAGATCTTGAAGATACAAAGCTTTTCGCGGTTTTGAGACGAAGAGAAGGAGAGCTGACCGCAATCTTCCAAGAGGGGAAAGGCCGAAGCGTCGAATAGAAAGGCGGGGTTAGGGCATAGGTTTTCTCTTTACAAATTTTCTTATATATATTAAATTATTAATATATATAAATCATATATTATATTACTTATATAACTTATTTTATATAAATATATAATATTTATATTACTAATACAATGATATACTATTATTAATAATTTTTTATATATTATAATTCATAAAATTTAATTTTTTGAAATCTGATAAATTTTTAGAATATATAGTTATATTTAAAATATCACAAATTTAATAAATTATTTTATATTTCGAACAATAATGAACTGAACACGAACGAACGCACCACTGTTCGTGTTTAGTTTGTTTAACAAACTGAACGAAAAAAATTGTTCTTGTTTGTCTCGTTTGCTTATCGAACGAATCGAACACGAGCTTCTTGGCAAACCGAACACGATCTGTTCGCGAACAACGAGCTTTTTTGACAGCCCTACTCCTAAACACAAAAAGAAAAAAAAATATTTGCTTTTTATGAAAAACGGAAATATTTTTTGCGTTTTTAAAAACACAATTTTTTTTTTACATTTTGCCCCTTTTTTATTGCTTTTCTCCACTAGGCTCTTAATCCCAAAGCATTAAATAATCCTTTTAAAAATTTAAATGAGCTAAAGACATAAAATTTTAATAAATTATATTAGTTAATATTATAATTATATTTCATTTTTTTTAATAAAAGAGCACAAATGCTCAATTTTATTGCTCCATAAAAGAAAGTACAAAACCGGGAAGAAGGTCCCAACACACGCACCCTACAGAAATCACAAAAAAGAAAAGAATTGGGTCCTTCTTCCAAAAAAAAGAGAAAATACAACTCACCCCACCAGACCAACACTAAGAACAAACAACTAAGTATCTAAAGCAAACACAAAGTTTAAAAACGGAGGGACAAACTCAGAGATAATAGACTTCAGTAGATTTGCGCCAAGCTTAGCAATCCAATCTGCAACCAAGTTCCCTTCTCGTCAAGTATGATTCCAAACCACATTCAATCCAACTGAAAGAGCTTTAATTTTTTTAATCTGTAATAAAACACTTCAGAGACAGGTTATATTTAAAGAACAGATATCAAAAATAGTTAAAGAATCAGTTTCGAGAATAATATTCACCCATTTCTTATACTTACCAATTAAAATGGCAAGAATAATAGCCTCGGCTTCAGCTATTAAAGGCGTCGAAGTAACAATAGGAGCAGCAAACCAAGCTAAAATCGACCCATTCCAGTCATGACAAACCCCACCAATACTAGCTTTAGTAAAATTCCAAGAAGCATCAGTATTGATTTTCAAAAAAAGGCACAAGAGGTTTATACCTGTGAATACTAGAACCAAGCAACATTAACTAAATTTATAGGCAATGAAGATTAAAGTCAAAGCAACAATATAACCGTTATTATTAGATTTAAAATCCACCATAGAAACACATTTAGAAATGTAAGAAAGGATTTGCTCAGCAACTTTAAAGGAACTAGAAGTATTACCATCATATTTAATGCTATTACGGTTCATCCAATTGAACCAAACAATAATAGAAGGAATATTAATAAGAAACACATGCCCCAAACAATTCCAATCCTGAAATATTTCAATAATGGAATTATAACCATGAAATGAAACAGATCTGCTGCAATGAGTAAAAACTCTCTTCCAAATATCGACTGCAAAGCAGCAGTTAATAAATATATGTAAAATAGATTCTTCATCATTCTTACAAAAATAGCATTTAGAAACAATCCTTAAACCCTTAAGCTTAAGTAAATCATCAATAGGAATGCAATTATGTAACAGTCTCTAAGTAAAAAAGGAAATAGAAGGCTTCATCCATTTATTCCAAAGCCAAGACAAATCATACCCAGCAGTGAAAGAACTAATACCAGCAAAGGTTTTAGTAACATAATCCCCAATTTTAGTCTTGACCTTAGGAATATCCCTTCTGGTTTTATCTAAAGGGATACTAGCAATGAAATAAACATCACTATGCTTAATCACAGAGCCTAACTTAGCAAGATTCCAATGAGAATTTTCCTAGAAATCATTAACAGAAACATTAATATGCTGATGGCCATCATAACAACTAGCAAGGGGCCCAAAAGTAGTCCAGTCATCATACCAGAAAGACAGCTTACCAATACCAACATCCCAACAAATGAATTTCTCAACCAGCTGAGAAACCTTTATCATTTCTTTCCAAATGTATGAGTCATTAGAAGCAGTAGTAATAGATAAATGATGATGATTAGCACAATATTTAGAGGAGAGAAGGTGAGCCCAAATAGAGTTATTATCTCTAAAGTGAACCCAGAGCCTCATATAATTATATTTAATAGAGTCAGTAATACTTCTAAAACCCAGACCCCCATTAGAAATGGGCTTGCACAACTTCTCCCAACACTTCTAGTGTAACCCTTTTTTCCGGCAACCATCCCATAAAAAAACTATTAAATAAAACTTCAATCTTTCTAATAATAGCCTTGAGAATATTCATCACTTGAATAGTGTAAAGAGGCAGAGAAGTAAGTATACTTTTCAATAGAGTAATATGCCCCCCAAAAGAAAGAAACTTGTTTTCCCAAGAATGAATTTTCATTCTAATTTTGTCAACCAAATTAGTAAACAAAGCAATTCTCTTAGGGTTTTTATCTAAAACAAAACCAAGATAAGTAATAGGTAAAACAGCCAACTGACATAAAGTATACTCCTCAATCCACTTTAACTTCATATTCGCTGATAAACTTAGATCCATAAAAGGAGCAATTAGCGGAATTAAAAAACATGCCGGAAGAATTTTGGAAATGATTAATGAGTTTCCAAATCTTCTTAATAGATCTCTTATTAGAATTAGTAAAAATAATAAGATCATCTGCATAACAAAGATGAGAAATGCTGATACAACCTTTATGCACAAAGTTAAGAGAGGGATTCTCCACATATAACTTATTAATGCACTTGGAGAAATAATCTATAGCAAGTATAAACAAATAGGGAGAAAGAGGGTCACCTTACTTGATTCCTTTAGAAGGCATGAAATGCCCAGCAGAATTACCATTAATGATAATAGAATAATAATTATTACTAAGGATTCTATAAATTAAGTTACAGAAATCCTGATTGAACCCATGAGCCTTTAACAAATGGATAATAAACTCCCATCTAATAGAATCAAAGGCTTTTTGAATATCCATCTTAAAAATAATGTTCCCATCTCTTTTACTCTTATCAAGGTCAAAAAGCAACTCTTGAACAGTAAGAGCATGATCAATAATAGTTCGCCTTTAATAAAGGCGATCGATTTAAAGAAATTAACTTACTTAGGACATCCCGAATTCTATTCACAATAATCTTAGAAATAAGTTTAGATATAACGAGTATTAATACTAATAGGTCTAAAAGACTTCCAAGAATTAATACTATGTTCTTTAGGAATAAGAACAATATTGGAACATTTAAAAAATTTTGGTAAATCAATACCCTTAAAAAAATCCTGAATAACACCAATAACCTCATTTTTAATAATATCCCAGCAATGCTTATAAAACTCAACAGTTAAGCCATTAGGCCCAGCAGCCTTACCATTATCCATGCTTGTCCAAAGTGGACTTAATTTCGAAGAATCGGGAACATAAGTAAAATTAACATTACGTACGAGTAAGCAGCTGAAGGAAAGACATCACAGTTAATCATCTCAAGAGCACTATTATCAGAAGAGAATAAGTGAGCAAAAAAAACCAATGCCATCATTAATGATATCATCTTGATTAGTAAGAACATAACCATTGTCATTCCTAATGGAAGATATAAAATTCCTATTTCTTCTATTCTTAATGCAAGCATGAAAATAGGAGGTATTCCTATCCCCATTAATAAAATTAGACATACAAGCTTTTTAAGCATAAAAGCTTTCCTCAATATTAATGGCATAAGTAAGATCCTTTTGAGCTTGAGTAAAAAGATCAAAAGAGATGATATTGTGCTGTAACAAAATTTCTAAATCCTGGACTCTAGTCTTAGCCTCATCAACCAACCTATTAATATTGCCAAAAACATTCCAATTCCAACATCTTAACTTTATAGCAAGATGTTTATGAAGATACCATTGCTTCTGACCAGGATTAGGATGGAGACAGTTATAAACAGAGTTATTACAAGTCCAGTTAGACTTAATAAACTCCAGAAAATTAGGATGATTAGTCCAAGCATTCAGGAAACTAAAGTGAAAACAGCTTCTCTTATGAGTATTATTGAAAAATTTAAGTAAGATAGGAGTGTGGTCAGATGCATTAAAGGCTAAACATACGACATTTATTACAGTTATGAGAAATCTCGACATCATTATTAGGGTTTTTTGGAATTTTGTTTTTCAAATGGGGATGAGCAATATAACAGTTATTGAAAGTGTGACCAAACATACGACATTTATTACAGTAGGGTGGAATGTATTCCATCTCTACTGTTTGCCAATAACCAGAACCAGAGTCTTCTAACCACACAGAATCGCAGAAAGGAGCAGTCACATCCCTCTCAATAAGAATTCTGGCAATAGAAGGCCTATTATAATTAACAGAGGCTAAATCTACCTTCATATGAGTACCAAAAATCTTACCAAGAGAGTAAAGAACATTCTTATTCAAGAACTGCAATTTTAACCCCAGAAAACGAAACTAGATAGGAACTATTGGTGGTTCTTCTTTGGGATTAAAATCCACCGTCCACTTAAGAATCTTCATATACACCTTTTCTATTTGAATAACTTTTTTAGAAAATAGTTGTGTATAATCAGATTCTTTCTCCAGTTTAATCATCAGATTCCTACCGTCAATAAACCCTACATTCCATTTACCTAATAGCTTGAGATCAGTAAAGTACCTTCGAATAACCTCCATTTTAGGATGAGCGTAAGTAAATTTACCGATTAAAGTGTATTTAAGAGGCTCTGCAAGTATCATAGTGTCCTCTTCATTAAAGATTAAAGCCGGTTTTTCGTTTTTCTTTGAAGCTTTCTTTAATAATCCATCGGATTCTTCTTCACCGAACTGATCTCTGAAGGATAAAGGAAACAAACAAAGATTAGGAGAAGAAGATGTATTTGGATCAAGATTACCCTTAAGAGCTTCCGCAAAGGAAGGTCGATTGAGAAGATCGGCCATCAAGGAAGCACAAGACTTCAGATATGAAGAAAATCAGTCGAAAAAGAGAGAAGAACAACAGAGAAAACAACGATCAGCAGCACCGACGGGCGAAGCAAGAAAACCCTAGGGACGCGTCAAGAACCCTTTCCGCTCCTTTCGCCCCTCCCATCTTTTGTTTATAATTATATTTCATATTATTTTGTAATGCTGTATTTAAAATGCTTGCCTCAATTCAACGGGAAACTCCCACAACTCTGAGCTAGCGAATCTCAATTAAATATTATTATTTTAAATCATTGCCAGTTTTGAGTTGAATAAGAGTTGAAATTAAGCATAGCTTGTTATTCATAAGTCATGTGGGCCTACTAAAAATTGGCTAATTTATAACCGTACTTGAGGCGATTTCAATTAAAACTATTTGTATTGTTTTTTATTTAATCAAATTGTTGTGGGAAAAATTACTTGGCAATAATATCACAAAGAAGAAATGAAAGAAAAATTGCAAAAAAACTAAATGAACACAGGAAGGTAAGAATTTATGTGGTTTGGTCCATAGGACCTACATACACGGGAGGGAAATCACAAACAAATCACTAAGAAATTTGGAAGTCACATAGCTTTACACATTAAGAGAAAATAGTCTTCATCTTGTCATGACCTCTCTTTCTCAATTGTCATGGCCTCTCTTTCTCACAAGACCTCCAATATCCTCACTCTCTCCTCTCTTGAATGCTATCCACCTTTTATTCTGAAACCTGATTTTCTTTTTTTCTTCTTGAACCCCATCTCTGCAAGCCTCCCCATTATTTATAACATAATGGACCTTCCTATGTAGACCCGGTTCGCCTTATATGCTTCAATTCATCTTCAAATTACAAGTATGTCATGTTTTAATTATAAAGAATTGCAAGTCATAGCAACACAAATATAATTACAAGTTATACTTGATTTTATATGATAGATTAATGAAGGAATTTTGTACTACCACGAGATCTATTTAATTGTCACAATATTTTTATTGTATATTTGCTCGCAGATTCTTATTAAAAAAATTTAGGATCACGTCCTAGCGCTAATCTAGTAAAAATATATTTGGATAAAATTATCTCTAATAAAAAAGTAATCTCTTATCTTTGAAGACTATTTATTGACGTTAAAATCTTTCGAAAATTTTTCAAATTGATTAAATTTTAAACAATTTCAACAATTTATTCAAATCTGTTTATAAATTTTGTTCACACTAAGTTAAATTTTTTTTTAAATCATCACAATTAGTTCAAATCCTTGTCATCTCAACGTTAATTTTATTAATCCGACACAAACTTGTCTTCTCTTTTGCATACCCATTGATGTCTGCTCCTATTGAGCGCCCACACTAACACCTATTCTCATTCGTCCAACTGTTACTTCTATTGATGCTTGAAACTAGCAAACCCTCTATTAATGTACACCCCAACAAGCTGCTCGACTCTTTCACGTACTCGTTTATGTAGATTTCTTGCCACATTTAGCTCCCATCATGAATTAATTCCCCTTCACTTATATCATTTTATATGATATAATATTTTGTATTGTATGTTTAAAATCAATATAAAATCACCCTATTCATATAAAAATTATGAATACACTAATCTAGTTGTGTTTTACATTTTGCTTAAATTTTTGTAAAACTCTATTTTAGTTCCCATCTTGCTTTGGTCATGAAAATTTCAAATTCAATTAGTGATACTTAAATCTTAGTGTAAAAGTATGCTTCTCAAAAAAGTTAAGGACCATCGAGCCACTGCTTAATTTTATTTTATTTGACCAAATTAGAGATCGAATAAGAAATTGTCCTTAATTTATACTAAGTGCATAGTATTATGTATTTGAGCATTTTAATTGCTTAATAAGATGGCTAAGATAGACTAAATGCTGACTAAATTTATTGAATTATTGTAGTAAGCCAACTTGAGCTAGTTATCCTTTTCACTTCTTCTATTAAATTCAATATCTAAGAGGGGCATCTTTTTTTTTTTGGTAGATTAACTCTGCTACATCTTTGTCATACGTCACCAATAAATGACAAATCGACAATTTTCTATCATGTAAAAAAAAAAAAAAGTAAATTTTCCACAATTTTTAATATTCAAAATTTTTGGAAATCATTTTACCTTCAATATTGTATCATTCTCAAAGATTTTCATCCTATAAATTCTTAAAATATTACGTCTCTAATTATTAAATAATATATAACACATCAAAATATAAATCAATATATCTTGCGCACTATAACTTATGAAATCAGAAAATATACATACGTATCATTCAATTTCTCTATATTTACAAATCTGATGCATAAATTTTAATTTTTATATGCATATCAACTTATTTATGATAAATTTAAATGATCATATTTTTAATGTGATACAAGTATAAAAAATAAAATTTAGGCATTTGGGTGATATGTATGTAAATGCCAAGTTGGGTATTTTCTCCAGCCTCCATCCTAAATCAATGGTAAAATTGTCTATTGACAATCTAAAAGAAAATTAAGCTAACTCGTTCATATTACTCGTCCGATATAACACCCCACACTCGGTATAATCGCGAATTCACTATCCGCAAATAGTATAGGCAGTACCCTAAAAAAGAAGTTCCTTTCCTTTGTACATATCGGGAACGAGAACTTCATCTTCACCGTACATTAAAGCGTAATGTACACGTGTCAAAATCTAATCCGTCGTGACAATATATCGCGTTGCATTTTCGTTCATTTTTAATTGAGTTAAAGGTTAAAACTAATTAAAATTTCCACTCATAACGAGAAGAAGAAGCGATGTTCATCTAAACCCTAAACGACGAGATCTCGCGCGAGAGATGGCTGTTCGGCGGTGATATTTAATCGCTTTTCAGTTCTGTTTCTCTCTCTCTCTCTCTCTCCCTCTCTTCCCACTTTGCGCCTCTTATTTTCTCTCAGGAGTTCTCATCTGTTATTCATCATACTGATACTTGAAATTCTTGATTGTCGTTTGCTGTTTTTTATATTTTAAACATTATGGGTTTCTATGTCAGTTTATAATGTTGAAATTCGAGGTCGATACTACTTTGATTTGATTGTTTATCGTGTTTACTTCTGAATGTCTGCGACTGGAGTCATAAACTTTAGTTAAAAGTGGTTGGTTGATTTTGCCCATGAACACAGAGCTGCTAATTAGGAATTATGAATATATAGCTCTATCAAGTTTTTGGTTTTGATTTTCCGTTAGAATTCACGAATTTAACTCTTTTTTTTTTTTTTGGAAATTTCGTTCTGTTTCGTTTGAAAAATTTACAGGGTCGAGTTAATGTAGCAATGCTTGACTTCATTTGGCGTCAGTAGATCGCAGTAATAAATTATAATAAATGGTGTTTTAGTTTTTTAATTTCATTTAGTTTTACATTGTTGTGAAAAAGGACTAGATTTGTTCTGATTTTGAACTCCGAAGTTTCTAACTTCTTAAAGTAAGATAACTTCAATAAGCTAATGCTTAATTAACTTTACAGAATTCTTATCATGCTTCCAAACTTGCCCAATTCACTCTACAAGTTTGTAAACTTATCATAGCCTGTGCTAGCTGGTGCAGGCAGGGGATCATAGTAATATGATGTTTTAATGGAATGCTTAATGGAATCTACAATTGGGTGAAAAAATGGCTTTAGGAGCAAGAAATATACAATTGCATTAGTGAGAGACTAACGTCATAATTTGTATGGAAATCAACACGCTTGCATAAAATAGAGTTATAAGAGATATTGAAATTTTTACGTGAAAAGTATATAAAGGGAAAAAATAACAGGGCCTAGTATGGTTGAAAATGATTTTATGTATATGTTATAGATTACATGTGATATTCTTATTAAAATTGGGTTTCTCATCGATAAAATGATCAACATAATTTGTGGATGCTAAATTCTACAATAGAAGTTTGAGGATCATTAAGGCATTAGAGTCGTCTTCAAAATATCATTTTATGGTACGTTTGGCCAAGGGGAGAATAGAAACTAAGACCTTCAATAAAAATCTTGGTGCTGAAATCATAAGTTAGAGTTGCTGTCGATTTCATGCATTAACTTTATTTGTGATAGCGTGCATCAACTTTATTGATAGCGACAGTTGACAAAGTTATAGGCATCGATGATTGTGTTGATGACATGTATTGGAGTGACTATAGTGGGAAGACTGTAGTTATATGATAATGATCAAAAGATTATTGTTGGGCAATGATGGTAAGGTGAATATAGTTGGCCAACTGTTTGTTAATATTTAAATGTGGTGATCATGAGATGACTATAAGAGATTGAAAGTCCGACGATGTTAGTCAAAAGATGACAATTGATTAATAATAGTCAGAGGGTAATGGTGATTATTGGTAGTGGTTATCAATATCAAACATCGGGTTGAGCTTTATAATTCTTCATACTTCATTTTTTTTCTAATTTTATATCAAGGCCAAGGTCCTTTTATGTGAAAATAGGCCTATTTATAAATATTGGGAGTGACATTTTAATAATTTCAGTCAAAATCTTTTGAACACTTCATCTTATTGCTTGTATTAACTTTTTTATTAAATAATACTTTTTTATCATTTACGTGCTTTATTAATTTTTAAATTAAATGATCTGAGGCTCTTTGGATTGCTTTCATAAAGGTTTTTGTTTTGATTAAAAGCAGAAAAAAATCATATATTATTTGGTCTTTTATTTAGTGTTTGATGTATTCAACAACTCCTCAAATACTTTATTTGAGCTCAATTTAAGTTTGGTTGCTTTTTGTGTCATTGGGCTTATCTTTTCTTGATATTTTATTCAACTATTAATTTGCTGAAATTAAAATTTAGATGATTATAAATTAATTCTGAAAATTTTAAATTTAAACATTGTTTTTAAATTCATGCTTGATCAAATTGATTTTATGATGACTTATCATTTACTTTTATTTTTAGATGCCATATTTTTTGAGTCTAATAATAATGACATTCAAAATTATGTGTTAAAATAATTTAATTGTATGTTACAACAAGATAATTTTTTAATCTTTATTGATGATAATATTGTAAATCATATCATAATATATTTTTATAAAGAAAATTGATTGATTTTTTAAATTTAATTGTAGTTGGGCTAAATTGGTTGGGAGATCATAATTAGATGATATTGACTTGAAGATTATAATTGGATAACTATGATCGAGAGACTATAATCAGGCGATGGTGATCAAACGATAGTAGAATGGAGTAACTATAGTTCTGATACTGTAGTTATATGATAATGATAAGGAGATTATTGTAGGACGATGATAGTTAAACGGTCATAGTTGACCAACAATTTGATAATATTTAAATGTGGTGATCATGAGACAACTATAAGACATTGAAAGTCTAGTGATGATAGTTAAAGCTTAACTCGATGTTCGATATCGATAATCACTACCAATAATCATCGTTACCCAATCATCATCCTTTGACTATTATTGATTAATTTTCTTCGTATCTTCAATTTTTTTTTTCTAATTTTATGTCAAGATATAACCTTTTATGTGAAAATAGGTCTATTTATAAATATTTGGAGTGACATTTTAGTAATTTCAATCAAAATCTTCCGAACACCATCAAATTGCTTGTATTAATATTTTAATTATATACTATTTTCTTATTTTTTAAGTGCTTTATTATTGTTAAAATTAAATGGCCCTAGACTGATACCGGAGCTAGTAGGAAGAACAATAAAAATACAAGAACAAACTTTTATTAATTTAGAAATAGAGTTACAACACAACTCAACTCGAAGTAAAATACAATAATAGACAAATATCAAGTTAGGGGTGAATGAATAGATCCGGAGGCGGTGGTAGCATCGGTGGGGAGGTAGGGAAAGGTGTGGAAAGTCGGGTGGTTGTGTGGGTAGGTTGGATTGTGTTTGGTTGGTTGTAGGTAGGATGGACAACAAGGTTGTGGGGCAAAGTAGAAGTGCCAACAGTTTGGTGAAGGGATATGGGGTGGTAGGCGGCTAAGGGAAGTGGTAGGAGAAGGGTCTGGGAGAAGAAGCGAAGGAGATTGGAAGTATACAACACCACCTTGGAGCAGGATATAACCAAGCACCACCTGTCGTCAGATATAACCCTAACAAGTGGGAAGAGACTCCACGCAAGAGATCTGAAGACCTCACAACTAGAACTTAACTATTACACATAAGAAAAAGCTATTTATAGACTCCAACACGAATGGAGGGCAGAAGATTCAAGAAAAGCCTACACATGTGCAACAACTCGCGAATACTCCTACATCTTCGCGAGAGTTCGCCTGCGAGACCCCTGCGCATCTTGATCTGCCTCCCGCCTTTTCTCGCTTCGTGACAGTTTGCGGGGCCCCTGACCCCTGCGGTGCAGAAGCGCCCAGCTTCAAGGCGTATTCAGCGCCTGTATCTAGGCGCTGTTTTTAGCGCCCGTGCCATAGGCTTGTTGGATTGCTTTCATAAGGTCTTTTTTATTAAAAACAGACAAAAGTCACCTATTGTTTGGTCTTTTAATTAATGTTTTGATGTTTTCAACTACAATTCAAATACTTTATTTGAACTCATTTTAAGTTTGGTTGCTTTTTTTGTCATTGGGTTTATCTTTTCTTGATGTTTTATTCAATTATTAATTTGCTCAATTAAAATTTAGTTGATTCTGAATTTAATTCTGAAATTTTTAAATTTAAATATTGGTTTTAGATTCATGCTTGATCAAATTAATTTTATGCTGTATTTTTTGATGCATATTTTTGAGTAATAATAATGCCATTCAAAATTATGTGTTAATGTAATTTAATTATCTGTCACAACAAGATGATGTTTTAAATCATTATTGTTAATAATATTGTAAATCATATCATAATATGTTTTTATGATGAAAATTGATTGATTTATTTTTATATTTTGTAATATAAGTCCTCGAATATTTGTAGTTCTATAATTGAGATTGAGTATAGCTTCCATCATTAAATTTTAAAACTTTAATCCTCTTATTTTTGTAACTTTCATAATGACAATTGAGTGTAATTCTTATTTTTAAATTTTATAACACTTCTACATTCTTTCGTTTGTATCCTCCATGGGTGAGAAAATTTCCTAAATTCGGAGGCTTACCTTTTTCTTTTAAAAGAAGACTCTTCAGTTTGTTCTAGATTGGTGGATCACATCTTTGCTCGTTAGCTTCAGCGTGTTTCTTCCCAGAGTACCACTTGCTCTTCACAGGCGGAGTTTTGAGTATTACTTGAAGACTTGCAACTCCTATAGTGGGGCTTTAATCTTTCTTTAATGGGGGTTAATTTTCTTTGTTTAAGCAAATTAATATTGAGCTGCTCACGGATCTTAATCCTTGTAGCAGAGCTTTGTTCTATTGAAATGAAGTTGCTATCTACATTTGGATGGAATGCATATGAGGTGGGAGGATTTCTACTTTATTTTGAAGCTCATTTTTTTCTTTAAATAAGTCAACTGCTCTAAAAAATTATTATAATCCATGTTAGCAGTGACGATTGATGCATTAGCATGTTCTTAATGCGAGGAAGCAAATATGATAATGAACCCCCTCAAAAATACTAGGAATTTTTTTGGCGTTTATTTTTTTCATTTTAGTGTAAATTTTTTCTTATTTATGCAGGTATGCTTAGAAATTTATTTCAAAATTTTGTTGGAAGATTATATGCATTTGTATACTTTTCTCATAAAATTTTCTACTGAGACTCTTCCATTCCTTTTTAAGAAAAAATTGATGTCCTGATATTAAAATTGTGATGTTTCAATCTTTGATGAATATCTACAATTACATCAGCTGCAAAAAAATGTGAACCTTTTTTTGTGAATTTAAATAATTTTTTTGACCACTCATGAATTTTTTCATAAAAAAGTATTTTCATTTGGTAGAGTAGAAAGTTCTCGAATAACTTTCTTGAATTTATCATATTGCTGAGTGCAGACATGAAGAATTTACTCTCTTGTATGCTACTTAAAATTGGTAGATTTTTTTTTAATATGCTCATTTTATTTATAGTTGCTTTATAAAAAAAAATGAGAAATTTTTTGAAGTGTTTATTTCTAAAAAAATTTTAGAGTGACTGTTGGGTAGTGCTGAGTTTTTTTTTTCTTTTTTTTTTGGAAACGACCACGGGCTAATTTTATTGAAATTGAAAATGTACATAAAGGTTGTGTGAGAAGACCCAATAAAGACACCCTACCCATACAATACACAAACACTAACAACCCAAAAAAGATAAGACACTGTTAAAACTCTAAAATTCAAAACTCGCAAAAAACAAGTTGCTAGAGGCGAGCCAGCTTGGTCCTGCCTCTGCTCCTGGGTTTAGGCACAGAGCTAGCTAACAAATTACTGAGTGTCGTGCCATTACCCGGAGTAATTAAAGTATAATCTATTAAGTTCCCGTGCTAGGGTGTGCCTCCGTTCTTCTTCTTCCTCCTAGATGTGTATACCTATCATTCCTTATCCGAAGGCTGGCTCATCTGATCAGTGAGGTCAACCATTTTTGGACATATAGAAGAGGGTGAGCGCCTTGCTCTTGACTAACAACAACAACATTCTCATTCTGCATAGGTGGTAAACATGTCTCCTCAGCACCTGACGCTTTATGAGGATATAGAGCTGTGATGCTTTCCTGATTATCAGACCGAAGAATATCCTTTGGATGTAAGGAACTGAGTTGTTGTAGATAAATTAATTGGAACATAAAAAAATGAATTTAACATATTTGATTTTGCTGAAAACTTTATTCAATAGTTATGATTTTTAACTCTGGTGTGGCATAGCTATATGTATATATTCAGTTCTTGTCAATGGCGAATCTTAATTTTTGATTGAATATCTCTTTTTTAGTTTATAAAGATTGAGAGCAAGTGAAGATTGTAGCCTAAAATCATAAGTGATGACTTTGAAGATTTAATAAATCAAGATTTAGATTGAGCTGATGATTGTACCAATCTCCTCCAATTTTAAGAGGTTATACGTATCCAATCAGAAGTTCATGATGGGATTAGAGTTAATTATATGAAGACCATACATATACTCAATAGTAAGAGATTGTTCTTCTAAAAGTTGAAGCTGGAAAAAAGTTTGATGAGTGCAAAAGATTTCAAGGGATCCTTATTGTATCATTTGGTTGATCAAAGAGAAGGACCTCAATTATCAATATCTTGAAAAAAAATGTTTGATAGGCGAACTATAAGATTGGAGTTGGTGTTGAATATTTATATTTAATTGACCATATGTGTAAAATGAACTGATTAAAATGACCTTATTGATACTGATGAGAGAATATGATGATACCTGGTAAACATAATAATTCTGTCATGCATTTTATTTGAATTTTAAATACAAATAATCTATTGCTCAACCCTTGAATGTCTACTTTTTTTTCCTCATATATAAGTATAATTAGTATTATGACATATTAACGACATATTAATGACTTATTTTTTCTATGCCATAATTTCAAACAATCTTACAATTTTTGCTTAGGAGGTTTATGCAGGATTGTTTTTTGGAATTTTGTTTATCTTAGATTATTAATATGAGGTGTTGCCCTAAATCTTACTAGATAACAGAAGATATTAAGAGAAATCCCTCAAAGATTATTTGGTCTATTCAAACTTATTTATTAGAATATTACTAGTTGATATGAACTTACATTGCAGAGATTGAATTGAATCTTTCTGTGATCAATTGCACCTTTTTTGAGTGCACCAACTGTTGCTATTTTTCAAATAAAAAATGATAGTTGGCTTTATTTAGTTATTTCAGAGGTCATGGCAGCAATCTTGTGTAGTGAGTAGAAATCTTGTCGGGACTATGTATAAAATTTGAATTTTTTATTTTTATTTTTCACTTTTGCAAGTTGAGAAAGATGTCGCTCAAGTTATCTTGAAAATGTTGAATGAAATAGTTTCTTGTTCACAACTTTGTTTATGATGTTTACGTGAACACTGTATTGAGGTTAGAGCCAGGGTTGCCTTCTAGTCATGAAAGTGATATTATAATGGTTTACAGCGGAGAGGAGTTTTTTTAACTACAGTCATACCTAAGACATTGTTCTTTTAAGATTATAATAGAGATTGTCCTGGCCTGACTTATGTTTTTAAGAATTGATAAACTTGAAGATGATAAAGGGATGACTTCAATTGTGCCCGGGATGTTGAATTGAATGTCTTTTTGCAGTTGTAGCAAATATAGTCCTTAAGGGAAACTTTCTCAGACGATGCTAGTTTATTGCGTACTAGAAAATTTATATTAGTATTGAAAGTTTAACATCTAAATTTTATATGAAGGTCCATCATATACATGGATGACAGAGTTATAAAAGATACTTAATTCTTTATGTGAAAAACATAGAAAAGGGTTAACGATGGGGCTTGACCTTGCTGAACATGATTTCACTAGTATATCAAATGATGTCCTTTCCTTATATTTGTGGTATGCAATGGACTATATATTTGAATCGTGGATATTAGATTCCATAGGGGGGTAGCATTAAGGCATTTGAGGTGTTTTCAAGAGATTATTTTATGGTATATTTGATTATTCTCCTTTGAGGAGATATCATAGATCAAGAAGTTCAACATAAATATTGATGTTGATTCAGGTTGGAGTCAGTGTTTATGCTTTGTTAGTTTTATTGGTGATGAATTCATTGACATTGTTAGCAACGACGAGCAACAAAGTTAGTGTGCATTGTTATTTGTTTTGAAGACATCCATTGGCCTTACATATAATGAAATATATCGATTTAGTGTCAATGTTTGTGTTGACAATGTGTATAGGCCATAAAACTACGGTGTGTGTTGATGGTGTTGACAATGATTCGTGATAAAGAGGAAGTTAGTAAGCATTAACATTATATCAATGACATGCATTGGTCTTACAGGGATAACATGTGTAAATAAATGACAAGTTTAGGAGAGAGTAATTGATTAATGATGTAGTTGGGTGATAGTGGTCTGAAGTGTATCTAGGCGACGGGGGTCAAGAGATTGTACTCGAACAATATTAGTTGAGAGATTGTAGTTAGGTGATAGCGTTCAAAGAATTGCAGTCGGGTAACAATGATTAAGAGATTATTGGTTGGTGATGATGGTTAGATGACGGTTGTAAATAAATGACAAGTTTCAGATAGAGTAATTGATCAATGATGTAGTTGGGTGATAGTGGTCCGAAGTGTATTTAGGCGACGGGGGTCAAGAGATTGTACTCGAACAATATTAGTTGAGAGATTGTAGTTAGGTGATAGCGTTCAAAGAATTGCTGTCGGGTAACAATGATTAAAAGATTATTGGTTAGTGATGATGGTTAGATGACGGTTGTATGGTGATGGTATAATCAGGTAGTGATAGTTGGGAGACTATCTTCTGACAACATTGATTAGGGCACTATAGTTAGGCGATAATATTTAGGCTTTGTAAGTGGGCGACAATATTTGGGGAAAAGAAACCAAACATTGACGCATTGTGTCATGACCCAGCTTGGGGCTTGAAATTAATTAAGACGAGAACAGAAGGTGGAAATTAATTCACTATTATTCTTGTTCTAATTCTAACAGTAACAATTTAATATTCAAATTATATATGACAGAGTCACTAAAGAAAACAATTATAATTAACAAATAGAAATTTGTACCTTTCTGGTTGTCGTTCTCGCCTCATGTATACATTTGTTACTCTCATATTCATTTTTTTCTAATGTTTAAAATTTAAAAATAATATGAAAATAACATAATGAGTTTTTTAAAGATAACCTTGGAGTAAAGACACTTTTAAACTACAATAATAAAAGGAAATGCATTCAATATGCATGACTGTTTATAATAAATTTTATAATATATTGTTCTTTCATAGTTTTATAAACAATCAGATATATACTAATGTCTGTATCAATGACCTTTTTTTTTAAAATGAATATGCACTAATTTTCTATATGCATTTATCTTAATTTTGCTTTTACTTTATACTTTACATGCACATTTATCTCTGTTAAGATCACCGTCAACAAAACCTTACACACTCATGACTGATATTGCCTCGTGTGCATAGCGGTTAGCAATACATATCACAATTGTTTAGGGTGACAAGACCCTTACCTGCCCCTGACCGATATTATCTTGTCAGCATAGCAGTTAGCAATGTAAATATCACAATTATCTGGGGAGGTAAGCTCTGGTCTACTCGCCACCGATATTATCTTGTCAACACAACAGTTAATGATTTAACTATCAAAATTGCCTGGGGTGATTGAAAAACTCTATGCGTGCATATACACTAATATTCCCTGCATGGATCATTAGAGTGAAATCCTTCTCTGAATATGCACATACAAGCATTCTTATATAAGTTATTTCATTTTTAATATATAAATTATTCTGAAACATATTTATGCATTCTACTAACATGCATACTAACTCTTATTCTGCTATATAACTATCATCATGTATCTCTCATATCATTCATGTATCTATCTCATGCATATCTTTTACTTATATCATGCATATCATTTTATATCTCGTTTATCATGTGTATCTTTCCTATCACATCTATCGTGCACATCATGTATATCATATATATCCTGCGTCACATACATATCTTTTATGTATATCTTTCCTATTTACCAATATGAAGAATCAATTAAAATATAAATCTGATTGAATTGCAACATGTATGTAATCAACAGGCTTTTTGAAATAATGACGATTACCTAATGTAATTACTCACCTTGATTGCCACGCAAGGTTCTCACTCTTGAGTAATCAGCTAACTGTTGGATAACCTTTCAGTTGATCTCAATAAATTTTAAAAATAATATTAAATTTTAAGATTTAAGTAATTTCCATAAATCAAATTATTAAATTAGCACATGATTATATTACCTGAAATTTATTGAGTCGTACTACTACGATCTTCTAAATGCTTGCCATTCACCGCCTCAGGTAACCAACCTGAAATCTTAAAGGAATTATGAATTCATAATATATTAGTTCATTAGATAAATTAGCTCAAAATATTTTTGATTTGCCAAAACATACCTTTAACAACTTTCTCGACGGCCAGACCTTCTCCTACGCTACCAAATATATTCTCTCTTCTTCTTAACACTTCAAATCTTCTTTCCCCTTCATTGAATTCGTGCTAAAACCCTTATGGGAACTCGTAGGCCGCATTCAACACATTCTGCACAAGTTCGACGCCTACAATGGACGAAAATGAGGCAAATCTCAAAACAAAAGTGAGGGAAAAAATGAAAGTCTAGAATAACAAGGAAGAGGAATTCATACCTTTAAATTTCATTCCCGAAGCTCCCTACAACAAGTTTTGACCTCCCTGTTCGTCGATGAACCTATTGCTCGCGCCACTGCACTGTAGCAAGGGTCACAGCTTTTTCTACCCGCGTGAAACGAACAGGGAGAGGGAATTGGGATCGTGTGAGAGAAGAGAGGTGAAGGGGAGGAGTTCAAAGCTCAAGACATCCCTTTTTCGACCAAAATGAAGGAATTGAAAGGGAGTGAGAGGTCGGTTGTCTGCAGTGATTAGAAGATTAGGGATATTTTATTAAAGAAATTAAGATTTAATTAAGTTAATAAAACATATAACTTCTACCTTTTATATCTCTCAAACCATTCAGAATTAACATATAATGCTTGATGTAGAATTGATTGATTTGACGCGAAAAGTTTTATAAAATTGATTCGATTGAAATCTAAGATGTGCGAAAATTGGTGTACATTTTAAATCGCTAAAAATTTTATTGAATTTTTCAAAATGGGATCTTACAGTTAGGAAATCGTTGCTTGGTGATGAAGGTGCCATTAATAGACAACAATTGAGTGAACATCTATTGACAGTGAACATCTGCAATAATCGTCAGTTGGATCTTTAGAATTATTTAGAACTCCAAGTTCTCCATAATTTCATGTCAAGATTGAAACCTATCCCAGTTTGTAATAACATAATGCTTAATTTAGTACGATAATGCCTTCAAGAGTGAAATATGATATGTTCCATAAGTAAGTAAACGTAAAATAAAGAGATAAAGCACAAATAAAGAAAATTGAAATTTACCTAGTTCATCTTGAATCAGACTTATATCCTCAAGTAAAGAGAGAGAGAGAGGATCCAATTCACTATCAAAGAAACCACAAATTTGTGCATAATACAAAGACGCTCATCAACCAGTTTCAAAGCACAAGTACATCACCCTTAATAAAGAAGAAACTCATAGAAACCTCACATATGTGCTCACTATAAGATGATGGTGAACTCATACAATGAATCTAGAGAACATTTCTTCTATAATTACATGTTACCGAGATAAAAGAAGTTTTATTGCATACACTCTTGAAATCATAGGTGGAAGGGTTTGCCAAAGCTTCCTAAAACCCTAAGCAATATCAATAATTGCCAACCTAGAACGTGCCTTGAGGGTATTATGAATCCTAAGAGAATAAGTCACACTAAAATTGAGGGCACATAAATGGAGACATTAGCCCCATTACATCCTCGCACAACATACCAAGGCAAATCAGTTTTTGTATATCTCCCATGCAATTTGAAGCGTTTTGGAACGATCCTAATGTCACAAACATCCCAAGACATAGTGCGGGTTGCAATGTGATTCGTTTGATCTCTCAATCTTCATAGGAAACAATCTATGGCTAATGGATCATGTGCAATGTTGTTTTAGTCTTGGGCAACCATATTGCACTGAACATAGGAATATTGATATACAATCTAATATGTGGAATGTTACGGAAGTATCTTTTTTGTGGTATATCATAATTATTATTTACTAAATTTATACATAGATTTTTTGTTACGTCGAAACATTATAACAAGAGAAGGATATGAGTATAGTAAGAGAAATTAACAACAACTATTAGAGAATAAAGAAAAATACATAAACAAGATATAGGTAAAGTGAATACTTGTGCAAACTGTAAATTGGTTCATTTGGATATGCCAACTTGAGGTCCAATAATAAATTTTTTTATTGTGTCTCTCTTTGTACATAGAATTTAGGACCTCTTATCCACAAGAGTCAACATTGTGAGTACTCTCATTTGAGCTGTATAATGTATATCATATAATTATCATCTTGATCCCAAATTTAAGGAATAAAAGGAGTTGCTTTAAAAAATGGGCAAGATCGATTAAAATTTTGGTGGTGAACAAGCAACCATTGCTATATGGCAGGTAGGAGTAGGCATAAGAGTTTTAAGGCCTAAAGTAAATTTGGTTTCAAGTTCTGTTTGCATATTGATCTAATTGTTATACTTCGAGAGTGGTTGTAGGCTTGCTCTAATATTTTTGTAGACTTTTAGCTCAGCTAGGACACGGGTCATCGATGGCTTATAAGGACGGGCAACAATATTATCGAATGATAAGCGTTTATTAAGCTTTGAACCAAACGAATAAAGTGAGGACTATTTGAAATAAAATAGATGAAGTCAAGGTAGAAATAATATCTAATTTTAAGCGATTGGTGGTTCCTTTTAGGTCTTAAAATGGGTGATAATTTTAGCATATGCATTAACAAATCACTAATATAATAAGCTTATCAAGAAAAAAAAAATGGTGTATTTAGCCTAAGAGGATTGTCTAATAATGATATAATGGGAGCTAGTAGCCCAATATAATTGTCGCCGATCAAATTCAAATCAATTAAAACTTCTTTTATAATTTTAATGTTAGGGTGCCCTGATCATAATTTGCCAATAATAATGAAAAAGGTGGTCTAACAAGCCCAGCGATCTCATTTGTAAGAATAATAGCAAGTCTGCTCTAGTATGTGGAAGGAAGCTTATGAAGATGTAGATTATATCTTAATTAAAATTAGGGAGAATGATTGTTTATTGATGATTAATGAATTTTATCATTCAATTGCCACAATATGCAAGTCATTTAGCCTAGTGGTTGAGATTTTTGTTTTTCAACCGAGTGGTCTTAGGTTGAAGGCCTTGCATATGCAATGTACGTGTCTCTGTGTGTGGGAAAAAAAATCTGCCAACAATATTTGCAAAGGTGCGAGGATGGTGCTAAGTGGGAGGTTCCATTGGGTTCGTTGGAGGCAACTAATAAGGGGTTAATCTAAAGCCTTAAAAACAATCAAATAGTAAGGAAGAAGAGGTGCTTATTGAACAGTTGGTAGTCAAGAGGATGGATTCAGGTAAGAAATTTGAATAGTAGATAAGAATGACCAAAGAAGAAGGAAGAGGACGAGCATAACGATCCATGTGAGAAGAAGAATATAAGTTCATCGAAGATTGGAAAGAAGATGGAGATGAAAACATGAAAACCCTGTAGGTGGGAGTGAGTGAGTGGGGGCATTCCAATTGGATAAGGAATACTATTAGAAAGGAAAACCTACGCCATGAGATATCCGCAGAGAGGACCACGTGGGAGTGAGTGAGTGGGGGCATTCCAATTGAATAAGAAATACTATTAGAGAGGAAAGCCTACACCATGAGATGTATGCAAAGAGGAGGTGGGTGCTCAGTTAGAAGCATCCTCAAAGCCACAAAAAAAATAGAGCATGCATGAACCGCTTAAGGGCGGGTGGCCAAGCCCCACTGCAGAGGCATTGGAGACATGGGACACATGCCAATCGTAGTTGATTTGCAATGAATGCCCCACGAGTGCATGCCATGATGCTTGCGGGAGTGTAGGCAATTTTAGACAAGAGAAGGTCGATCTAAGAGCAAGAAAATAAATGATATTTGAGTGATTTGGTGATATAAGTACATAGATTGCATTTAAGCCAAGGACTTATTTAAGTTTGAGAAGATTTCTTGAGATTGATGCTTAGCCGCCATTTGGGAATGAATACTCTTTTTAAAGGAGTAATTTTGGTGTCAAAATTTTAAACTCAAGAGCTTGCGTTGCATGAATTTTTTGGGAAACACATAGGCACATATATTCGGATCCAAACCAGCTAACCATGTTAGGCATAACTAGAATAAAGATATGTAACCAATTCTTATTGGAATAAGTTAAGCTAACATGAGGAAAAGCTTCTTTGATTTCTTGGGCACAATATTGTGGGAAGATGCTTTTGTTGCAGCCAAATCTTTATATAATATGAGTAAAGATCTTCAGAAACTAATTGTATCTTTCGAATCTTTTACTGAATCATTTTCATGGATTAAGAGATAATTTGATAATCCAATATTGTTTTTTCCATCTTATAGGTCCTATGAGTGGAATTCTATTGTATTAGTCTTTCGCTCTTTTTCTTATATTCAACTTATATTGACCGAAGATTCTTGAATGATCGGTTTTAACTCTAAGGAAAATATAGAACTTGCATAAAATCTAAAAACCTAAGAGTTTGGATGCAACCTTGATTTTACTAACTGTGGTTCAAATTTGATAGTCCCTCAATCTTTCTTGATAGTTAAATTTTATGATAAGTCGCTAAAAATATTATATCAACTAGCATTTACATAGGATTGGCGTCATAAAAAGAAAAGCAAAGTAACCCAGATATTATGGATTGTTGGAAGATTACTAATATTCTGGCATTTACCTAGTGGAGAATGCTAAAATCATCAGAAGAGTTATTTTGCTTGTCTTGGAATTTGGCAAATCTAGAAGCAGGGAGAGAGTTTTTCCTTTATTAGTGTTTTGATGAGAAAATATTGGTTTGAAATTTTTATCCACTAAATCAATAATCTTCTTATAGAATTATGAGATTAGATTGAGCTTGAATCATCAATGGTTTTCACATCAAAACACTCAAATAACATCGGTGAACATAATTTTAATATTATGAGGAGTTGTGTGATTGATGGAAGGACCCTCATTTGGCTGATATTTATTTAACCCAAGCATACTTCTTGATAGATTATAGTTACTTTATTCAACTCTCAAGTTCTAACATCATAATATAATGATAATTTAATTCTAGGAGTAGGAGGGATATTGTCATCCATATTGTCATCCAACAAACCATCAATAACAAGTGAATGCACCAACTCAGAAGAAGAAGAGTAATATTTACAGGTTCTAATAAGTGAATGCACCAACTCAGAAGAAGAAGAGTAATATTTACAGCCTAAGAACCTTTGGTGAACCAAGACGGAGGGAGAAGGTTTCATTTGGTCATGACTACGTACAACAAAAAAAACTTTTATGTTTGTATTGTGATTGTAGAAGTCAATGCCATCATTACGAATTTCATAGGATGATATCCTTAATTTCGAATGGGCCTTGAAGTAATAAAAAAACTCATATCCAAAAATTTAATAGTGTTTTCATAATTAGGGTAAATATTCTAATTCCCCTTTTTCCCAATTGAGACATTAGGGAGTGTCAATTCTTACTTTTTGAGCCAAAAGGCATAAGTTTCTAGCTCAACAAGATTTGTTGGTGAGAGAATCTCGTAGCAACAACATCCACTTATATTGGCTTACCAAAAATTGAACCAAAGTATTATAGTGTGGACTGATTGGAGTAGTGTACTTAGAAATGAAGGAAAAATAATCTAAATAGGGATAATCGTGAGTTTCTCATAAGTATAAAACTGAGGAGACCACTTCAACTTGCATATTTCAAGACTATTCAAATAATAGGAACATTGAGAGAAAGTTTAGTACTATACTTTCATAGAAAATTTCATGAGCACATGATAATGATTAAGAAATCTTACAGAGTAGTAACCTAACAATGAAGTTAATTCATAAAAAGGTATGATTAATATCTAAGCTTGGTCAGCCATCGAAAATTTTACTAACAAAGAAGCAAGAAAATGGAGTTTCTAGATTAGAAACCTCTGGCTCAAAAAGAAATAAGAGTTGGTTTATCATATAAAATAGTGTTCGACTTGTGTCTAATAGACTCAAAGCTATGTTGAAACTTAAAAGAATAAAGATAACCAATGTTACGGCTGATAACTTAGAGTTAAATAAGTCAGAAATTATAGTTGAATGGTATTAACATCTAAATAATTATCAATAGATTTCTAGAAGCTTCCAATATATAAAAGAGACTAAGAAATCACAAAATATAGCATATATAAATCAGAACATTCAAAAATAACAATAAAGTCTCTAGACAACATCTTAAACTAATATTTAACAGTGTATCACTACCTAAAAGAAAATAATACAAAGAAATTATAATTATAATACCTATCAGCAGTTGTCCTCATATAAATGAAACCCCTTTTGTCAGAAAAATCATCCTACTGTTTTTCTTGAAAGAAACTATTAAATTCAACATTAAATTTTCACAATTTAGTGATTAATTATAATGTTAATATGTATTAAATTCATATGCAAATGCTATATATGAATGAAAAAAAAATGTAGCTCATTGTTTTATAAAAATGTAAGCTTTCATTTTAAATTTATCCATTCCCGTTAAATTTTAAGTATTTATCCTTTTTAATCTCTTTAAGAATTATATTAGGATTACCATCTTACCCGATGGTTGCCCCAAAATTGTACCTGTATGTATCCTTAAATTTCATATCCAAATATACACATTTTCCATGTTCATTTCCTTTATCATTCACGGGTGTATTGCACCTCCTGGCAGTACAATTTGTGGGTAATCCCGATTTACTTAAGCTATCACATTTCACTTCTTTTAATTACTTTCATTTAAGCTCTTTGAAACCACCGTTCTCCCTACTCATTTTTAGTTCATCATTTCAGGAATTTTTTAGTTCACAATATGCCTCTGATTATAAAAAACATTTTATGAAGCAACAATGGGTTTTTATTAAATAACACCTTAATTAAATACATACAAGAAAAAATTACTCACATGAAGCATGAATGACTTTTTATTTGCATTTTCCTCTTTTCTTATTCTTCAATCAATACATCTAATTAGAACTCATAAATTTCGTAAAGTAATATTTAATAATCAATAGTAATTTAACTATGTAAGAACTACGTGGTTAGAACGCTAACCTCTTTTTTCTTTAAATCTTTTTACCTTCCTCAAATCCTAAGGATTTATCAATCTTTCCACACATCTAATTGAATAAAAAATTAATAACATTAATTTAATTAATTATATTATTAATTCTAATATTTATATAAGCCTTAACATTTATTTTATAGGCTTTTAGATCTATCTCCTCTCTTACTCGCACGAAACATTTTCTTAGCCTTCTTGGCCTCAATTCACATATTTCATATTAACATATTAAATATATATCAATTTAATATAAATAATTTTTTAATAAACAACTCTAACACAAAAGCTTACTTTAACTGGCAAATTAGAGTTTCT
Source organism: Papilionanthe hookeriana x Papilionanthe teres (assembly GCA_022702705.1). NCBI lineage: Eukaryota > Viridiplantae > Streptophyta > Magnoliopsida > Asparagales > Orchidaceae > Papilionanthe > Papilionanthe hookeriana x Papilionanthe teres. Next base: position 83,412,938 of record CM040422.1, on the reverse strand, counting down.
CTAGGTTTTGTGGGTAATCCCGATTTACTTAAGCTATCACATTTCACTTCTTTTAATTACTTTCATTTAAGCTCTTTGAAACCACGTTCTCCCTACTCATTTTTAGCTCATCATTTCAGGAATTTTTTAGTTCACAATATGCCTCTGATTATAAAAAACATTTTATGAAGCAACAATGAGTTTTTATTAAATAACACCTTAATTAAATACATACAAGAAAAAATTACTCACATGAAGCATGAATGACTTTTTATTTGCATTTTCCTCTTTTCTTATTCTTCAATCAATACATCTAATTAGAACTCATAAATTTCGTAAAGTAATATTTAATAATCAATAGTAATTTAACTATGTAAGAACTCTGTGGTTAGAACGCTAACCTCTTTTTTCTTTAAATCTTTTTACCTTCCTCAAATCCTAAGGATTTATCAATCTTTCCACACATCTAATTGAATAAAAAATTAATAACATTAATTTAATTAATTATATTATTAATTCTAATATTTATATAAGCCTTAACATTTATTTTATAGGCTTTTAGATCTATCTCCTCTCTTACTCGCACGAAACATTTTCTTAGCCTTCTTGGCCTCAATTCACATATTTCATATTAACATATTAAATATATATCAATTTAATATAAATAATTTTTTAATAAACAACTCTAACACAAAAGCTTACTTTAACTGGCAAATTAGAGTTTCTCTAGGTTTTGGCTCTTCACTTCACTCCCGCAATTCTTCCCCTTCTCTCATACAGGAAGTTGGTGTCACCTTTGCTCCCTCAAATTTTGGCACTTAATTCAAGTAATATTTCTTTGAACACTTTTTAAATAAAACTGTGAAACCTTAGGCGTCTAGCAATAGCAAACGCTAAAGTTGCTTGCAGGATTGAGATAGGTTGCGCAATGGGTGCAAAGCAAAGTGACCTCAATGAGCTCTTGAAAACAATAGAGTACATTGCAAACACAACATAAATCTTAGTCTTTTTTGGCGAGATCTGCCAGAATTTTGTTTGTTAGATTCTGCCCTATATGGGAAGAACATGGTAACAAAGAGAGGGTAAAGAAAGAATATATGCTTAAAAATTAATTAGAACAATGATGATTGATTTATTAGTTTTTAAGTTTGTATAAACTTTTGTCCTTTTTCTAAGACAATAAGCTTTTTTTTTTCATGGAAGCATAAATAAACATTTAATTTTCACAAATTTTTTTTATTTATATTTTATTTTTCACCATGTAATGGTGATGTGAGAAAGTAAAGCACTTCAATCTTCTTTTGACGAAGCCTATAGATAGCTGCTGGCAATTTGAATCTACTCACAAGTTGATGGCAAGTTAATGCTTTTCATTGGTTGTATCCTTTGAATAAATTTGCTTTCTTCCCCGTCGGATTAGTGAAGATGATGTGATGCTAACCCAAGAGGTTTTTTCTTCTTTAAACACCAATATTCGGACAGGCTGTGCTTCTTTTTGAATCTTCCGTAGGAAAGTTGGTATTCTCTACTGAACTTATCTTGCTAGATTCACGTTGCCCACTTCATTGTGGAATGAAATTCTGCATAATTTTGTCAAATAGTTTGATATTTTCATTGGAAGGCAAATGTAGCTTCCTGATAGCATCATCTACTTTCATTTCTTGATTGCTTTTTATTTGTCATTGTACGCCTAGTTAAATCTTGTGAGTTCTTAGATTCCATGTGGACTATGAAATCATCTAATCAGTTTGGTTCTTTCACATTTGTCAACCATCAAATTTTCTCTTGCATATGGATGTGGTGTTGAACTTAATTTGTACTTCACATGGTAGTTGGGACACCCTTCTCATTTCACTTTTTGTAAGTGGTAATTTCTCACTTAAGATATTGCATTTTGTGCAATGTTCATATTTATAGAACATGTTTGATGGATCTCTACTTTTATGAACTTGGATTTTTGTATTCAAATTGTTTATAAAATTGGTACCCCGTGGTAGAATTCATATAAGTATTTTCTACCAAATCATAACATGGAATTGCGTATTAGTCTAATTTTTGTATTTGCTGCGCATCAGATTATATGTATAGTAATTCATTCTTTTAATTACTGCATGTTTCTATTGACTTAGATTTCAGAGGTCTCTTCTAACAATTCCTTGTCAAACTTCCATGTAGGCTACACGTTTAAAGGTGGAAAGAACCATAAGCTAGTGAGTATCGTGTCGTTTTTTTTTTTTTTTCATTTAATTACTGTTTTAGATACTGAAGTTATATTGCTCTTATATAAATTGATTGTTTAAGGTACATTGCTCTTATACCAATTGGTTGTTGAGGGCACATTAAGGGGGATACAATGGGACACTTCAATTTTTTTTTTAAATCATTCACAGTTCAAACACATCTTAACATTGTAGCTGATAAGCTATATAATGAGAATTAAACAATATAAATGAAGTAATACATAACCCCTTGTTGATCTCATTTTTAATAAAGTTGAAACTTTTTTTGTCACACCCTTGGTCCGAGAAGCAATGCATTCCGTCAATGCAAGACATGATGAAATGATGTGAACCTATTTTGTATTCTAAAAATAAAAGATTATATACAAACATAAGCTAAAACAAACAAGGAAAGATAAATTTTATTTTATTTCATAATTAAAAGTTCAACAATTGAGAAAAAAATGAACTAATAGAAAAGGGAATTAAAATAACAATGGATAAATAACTACCCAAATCCCAAAGAGAAATATAATAACTAATACGATTGCTGAAAATACCCAAAAGTTAATTTAAACTTCTCTTATAAAGATGATCCTCCGAGTAACTGAGCAAAACCTAATATGAAAAAAGATCAATGAGTGAGTTTGACAAATCAAACCCGGTAATTGGCCACCATTTATCAAAGAATAAAAAGACAAGGACTGTGATACGAATAACGAAATAAGATAATTTATCATATGTATACATGACGCTATTAAGGAAAAAGTGCTGTCAAAATTATCATTAGGATAATATAAATATGCACAATCTATTTAATGATATCTGCAATGATTAACACTCAATTTTATGTATCACAATATCGTTTCTTCAAATCCAGTTAAGTTTTACTAGTGTATTACCAAATATTTAGTTATTATACTATATTACCAAATAGTTATTATTTAATTTCAGTTCAATTTATATCTATATAGTCAATTTTATTAGACATTTTGAAACTGGGAAGATAAACACCAATCTGAGCAATCTTGATGATTTCTTGTAGAGTCATCAATATGTGAGCCCGTCGGCTTGGTTACGAACATCGAAAGGGTTTCACGGAAATAAATATCATTGCATACAAGTATACAAATTTTCGAATATTTCCATAGATAAATATATAAAAGATAAGACAAATATATTTAATACTTCGAGCAGGCTTATAATTTGTGCAATAAAAAAAATTATAATTGCACGATTTAATCTGATATGCAGGGAGCTGTACATTATTAAAATAATACAACTAATCGTTTCATTATATGCAATAATTGAATCATATTTCAGATGTTTAACAATATAAGTGAAATAAACCTTAAAACTTATTAATAAGAATAATTTAAAATCCAATATAAACAGTAAGGATAAAACCACTAACAATGAAGGGTACACTATCTCCTAATCACTAACAATTACTTATTTTTAGGTTGAAAAAAACTCCAAATATTTTAGTAGATCCAACAACGTAAACTAGTAGGTCTTGTACAAATCGGACTCCCAAAAATTAACAATCATGTACATAAATGTATTAAAACTAAATATTTATGAAGTGTCCCAACTGACCCTCGTTATCATTATTATTATATTTTAATTCATTATCATTTTTATTTTTGACAAAATAGGAATCTAATTAAAAGTATCACTCCAAGTAAAATAATAAAATTTCATCAATAGGAGAAAGAGAAGAAGAGGGGACTTATATTTTGCTTTATCAATTAAGGAAGGAGGCTTGCAAGTTGTCGATTAGAGAAAGTGACGAGGGCTTTATGAGAGAAAGGGTTTTCGATCCTCTACCTTAGGCTAAATCAAAGGAGAATGAGTTGAGAGAGAGAGAGAGAGAGAGAGAGAGAGAGAGAGAGAGAGAGAGAGAGAGAGGATCAAAGTGGGAAGTTGCGATGCCTTGACCCTTGCTATTAAATTTGGGAGGAAGCGGTGCTGAAGGGAGCACGGGAGAAGGCTGTTCAAGGAGGTGGCAATGTCGATCATAGGAAAACAACGAATGTGATAATAATTCAGGAAGGCTGTTCAAGAAAGGATTGCACGATCTGTGCAGTTTGGGAAGACGTGGCCCATACTACACACCTTAAAAGAACTTGGTTCCCAAATACATACCTTATATCTAGAATAGTTGTAATTATTTCACGATAATATCCTCTTCAATCTCCCAGGTTGCTTCACATTTTGACTGATTTTTTCAAAGTAATATGACAAAGGAATAGATTGGCAAAAAAAACTGTTTAACTTCACGCTCCAAAATCCAATATGATATTTCCTCATAACTTAATTCTTCTAAGACTATCAAGGGCTCATACTAGATGACGTGAGAGTCATGCACGTAGTGTCAAAATAGAAAGACATGGAAGAGCTGCGTACTTGTGCAAGTCTTGGATGCCAAATGATATAAAGCTCTACTACTTTCTTGATCACTTCAAAAGGACCAATAACGCGAGGTTGAAGCTTTCCACTCTGAAAAAATATTATAATTCCAAGTATTGGCAAAACCATAAACAAATAATGATCTCTAACATTCAATTGAATCTCTATGCTGGTGTCAAAATCTTTTCTCAGGTGGTCCTTAGTTACTTGTAGTCGTTCTCGAATTTGATGAATTTTCATTGTGGCTTGACTGAATGAGGTATGGAAATTCATCTTTCATCAACCTCAAAACAACATAAGGGAAATCCGCACTTCTTGCCTTAAAGTGCTCGTACGGTGCTTTGCTAATGCTAGCCTAGAAGCTGTCAATAAAATTGAATTCCACCAATAGAATATAATCTTTCTTGCTATCTCCGAATTCAAAAATACAAGTTCTCAGATGACTTTCAATATCAGAATAGTGCGCTTCAATTGTTCGTCGGTCGGTTCTTTCCTGATCTTGAATATGTAGGCTTGATCAATACTGAACTTGTGCTTCAATCCATCCTAAACCTGCTTCCTAGCTGTAGTAGGTCTGCATCTTTCATCTGAGCCTTATAAATCTGATCTACTATTACAAGTAAATCTGATCTACTATTGTTATTAGGCTGATCTGAAATATGATACTTGACCAGATGGGCTCCCATCAATACAATTTTGAGCTAAATTCGCTCAATCTATAGTGTTAGTTGTCGCTCCTGGCTGATCGTCCAAGCTACTTATCGAAGATTTTTGCTTAAAGCATCTGCAACAATGTTTGTTTTACCTGGGTGATACTGAATCTCGAGATTATAGCTATACAAATCTGATTCATTTTTTTTTAATTATTATTATTATTATTATTTTGATTGAATATTTCTAGAGAAGATTGTCTGCTTCTAAGGCTCACCTAGAAGGACATTAAAGGATATTTTTTGACTCGATATCATAAAGTTTTGCTTTAGTATTAAACCAGTTTATCTTTTTGAGTTATTGAATTTAGGACTCTCATTTTTAAATTAGAGTTCATATGTTGACCACTGCACTCAGATTAACAAACTGTAGAATGCACGAACTTACTTGCATTTACTCAAATATAAAGTGATTACAATTGGCTATCCTAAGGAGAAAATTTCTATCAGGGAATATAACTTCAAGAACTTTCTTAAAATAATAAAATTTTCATCGAGAGGCTACTACAAGCTAAGCCATGACTAACTATCTTCCCAGCTTTAATGCCAATTTTCTCAGATGAGCTAAAATATTGTAGCAGACCTTAGTTTGGCTATCTACAAGCATATCCAGAGGAGGATCATCCTATATGGCAGATTAAATTCAATTATTAGTTTCTCAGTGGCAACCGACTCATGGTCTACTATAGTGAAAGGGCGGCCATTGTAGGTCATCTTTAATTTATCAAAGCCCTCGCCAAATTTAATGATAACATTATCAACAAGATAGGTTTGACCTAGAGCCAAATTGAGACTAGTTTCAAAGGCGAAAATCAATTTTTTAGATTACATGTTTGTGTTATTAGATTACAAGCATAATGTTGACAACTGATTAAATTAAATGTATGATTAGTTTCTTTTGATGAATTTTGATTTAAAACTCCTTAACTCTGTCCATCATGCAGGCGAAGCTACAAGATGGACCCATAACTATGACTAGTATTAAAGAGAGAAGAATCTTTTAAATTTTTTTGATTTGAATTGAAGGTTTGATTTTATGATTCCTGCATATATATCAAAATCAACATGTAATATTGTTAGTTAAATGATTAAGCAATTTATGGAGTTTTGAAACAAGGAAGCTCAATATTATTGGATTAAAACAACCACACAAGTTTTTAGTTTATTGGATCAACTAAACACCAAAGCACAATTAGTGGCCATAGATTTTCTTGGGTTAAGATGTTAGGAGTGTGAGTTTGTAACTATTTAGTATAATGAATTAAACTAACTTAACTCAACGAGTATAAGAGACTCTGCTCCTGAATGAACATAGAAGATTCATGCAAACAGTTATAATATGGATGCGCGAAAAAAAAAAAAGCCTAAAGAATATAGCAAGTGACAAATAATATTTAGTTTGAACTTTGAGATCCACTCTTGCGCTCCCTAAGTTGGTGGTGTGAAAATTGTCGTAGTTTATCCACTTTACTTTTAGGAAAGGGCGACCCAATCTAAAGACACATTTAAGCACACTCTCCAAAGGCTTTTAACAAAGAAGAAAAAAAAAAGAGAGGGTATAACTCAACTTAAGTCACCAAATTATTTTCATAGGAAATTAGAAATGTTAATGAAACCATATAAAAACTTTCTCTGTTATCAAATTTTTGCTAGAGGAAACTACAATATAACTACAACTCTTTTATAGTTTGCATGCAATCTGTCTTTGAACTCTTAAGCCTTTTGGCATATTTTTACACCCCTTAGGAATGCTGGGAATAATTAGAAGGGTTCAAGAGAGAACAAGCATTAGGTTTTAGTCACACAAGTTTTTCACTATGCTTAAGGAAGCTTGAAATCCAACGAAATGTCCCTTAAATTGATTTGAAAGGCTGCTTATGGATAACAACTAGATTTATAGCCATTGGAGTGAGTTTGTCTTTGATTGGGTTTCCTTGTCATCACTAGAGTTGGTTTGGCACCTTGAAGCAGACATGCATAAGAGCAGTTGTGCATGAAATTTCTAAAATAAGATGACATTTTGATAATTTTATAATTAAAATGTTGAAGTTCATAATAATACGAAATAAAGCCATATATTTTTATTGATATGACAAGGGGTTTAAATAACCCTTATATGAATCTTAGAATAGGAAATAAAATAAAAGAAAATAGCATGAAAGAAAAGATATAACTCCTAAATCTCCAATTAATCAACTCATATTAATTATTTGGAGATAAAGGAGAAAACATAAAATAAGAAATGAAATAACTTCTAATCTAAGAAAATAATTTATTTCTTAAACTTCTCACGGGAATAAATTGTTTACTAATATAACTTCTATAAAAAAATATTTTTCTTTTGAAAAAAGCCCAAAGGGCTAATTTTATTGAAAAAGAAAGGACACATCAATGGTGTATGAGAGGACCCAATAGAGACAATCTACCCATAGGATAACAACATACAATAAAACTCCAACATAAAGGGATACGAACTCAAAAAAATTCTAAAACATACAAAACAAAACAAGTAGCTAGGGACTAGTCATTTTTGTCCTGCCTTGTCCTCTAGTTTTAGTGATGCAGTTAAATATCAAACTTTGAAGTGTCGTGTCATTGTCAGGAGTAACCAAAGTGTCATCCATTAAGTTTCCAAGCTGGAGTGTTCCCCTAGCCTTCTTTTTCCGCCGAGAAGTGTAAACCTGCCATTCTTCATCTGAAGATTGGCTCATGCGATCCTCGGTCTGATTAGATGGTAGAACCACAGTAGAAGGACAACCAACTATTGCAACTGCGGGAGGTTCAGTGTGCAATGTCACTTCTGCACCTGGTGCTTTCTGAAGAGGAGCTGCAGGACTATCTTGATTTGCAATCCGAACATTATCTCTTGCAGTAAGGTCAGAAGTAGTGGGCTTTTGGTGAGTCCCTCCTCAGGTGGAGCCAATGTGTCCAAAGCAGTGGGGAGTTCATGAATTACATCAGATACCAACTCTTGTCTTGTGGTGAGGCCCTCCTCTGGTGGAGCCAATGTGTCCAGAGCAGTGGGGTCCTGCTTTTGACTATAGGTTATCAACTGTGCAATTTGAAATATTTCTCTTGCGGGTGTTCAAACATCTTACAGTGCTTGCAGTAGTGAGGTTTTTGTTTCATAATGATTTTTGTCAATAACAATTATGAGCAGAGCCAAGCCATATTTCTTCTACATCTGATAATGTAATATCCTCTTCAATCAAAATCCTTGTAGCGAAAGGCCTTGAGCAATGAACTGTAGCTGTGTCTACCTACATAGGTTTTCCAAGGAAATTCCAAATTGCATATATGGTAGGATAGTCAAAGAATTAAAGCTTGAGTTCAGGTAAGGAGAATCAGATAAACGCGAGGGGTTCTTAGCGAGATCGAAATCGGGGGTCGCATTCGAGCAGCTTTATAGGTTTGCCTCGATTGTGATAAATTTCTTCGAGAAAATCGCTTGTGTAGTCTTGTTCATGCACGATTGAATCAAAACATGTCTTCATCGAGAAGCCCACTGCCGATCACCATCAACTTGAAATTTTGAAACACGTCACGATATTCTCCATCTTAGGGCGACCTAATTGGAACTTGCCAACTAGTGTAAATTTGTATTTTTCTGCAAGAGATAAAATTTCAGCATTAGAGAAGAATAGCGCTGGTTTACCCGCCTTTTTTCCTACTCTTTTAATGAGATTGCAATCAGCATGTCCTGGAATAGAATCATGGTATGACTGGGGGAATATCGGACTGTCGACGAGGTGGAAATGGGAGCTGCGTTTGTGAGTCACTGTAGTATTAGAGGGTTTGGCGGAGTTGTCACCGGCGAGGGCGGAGGCATAGGAAAGCCCTAAAGCCATTAGCGTGTTTCATACAAGTCACAGGAGCATAATAAAGTGGAGTAGGCGGCCTGCTGGAATTGTTGGCGGTCTGCCAGAAGATCTACAGCGGCACGCGGAAGACCGTGCGAATCGAGGAGACCACGACGAAGCGAACGGAAGACAAACCGAAGCAGGAAAAGTCAGATGCGCGAAACCGTGCATCGTCGAGCACAACGAAGACGCTGCGACCCGAGGATGGAAGTCAGATGCGCGAAACTGTGTGTCGACGAGCACGAAGAAGAGGAAGACGCTACGACCCAAGGAAGGAGTAGTCGGATGTGCGAAACTGTTAGTCGTCGAGCACGACGAAGCCAACGGATTGAGAGAGCGAAGAAATTAGCACAGGGTTTCGCCATCGGGTAAAACCCTAGCAGAGCCGGCCAATGTCGATGCCATTTTCTAAAAAAAAATAATATATATATATATATATATATATATATGTATTTATGTATTTATGTATGTTTAATGACTTAATAAACATGTTAAATATAATATTGGCCAAGTTTAACAAGTTGATTGATCGAATTTGGATTTAAATTTTTACGTGAGCTTATTTATTAGATATTCATAAAATTTTAAATGTTTATTTTTAGTATTTTAGGATTTTTGCAATTAAGTTTTCATGGAAAACTTTAGCCAAAGTTACTATCAAAATGCAAGTTACATAACTAACAACCTAATGGCTCAAAAATCATTAGAAAGATTTGTTCGGCTCCAATTAATGTACCCTTGATATCTTTGAGCTTGTTCTTAGTTTCTTCAATCTATAAACAATCTAGCATTATGAAGCAAAATTCATGCAATGTCCCATTAAAATCACTTCGTATATACATTATTACTTTAAACCATCTAAGCAATATAAGCAACCCAAGCCTCATGGGGTTAAACCAATTGTGTGCATGATTGATCCCCAAACTTTAACTAACCCATATTATTCTATTTACATGTATGAACTAAAGCAAAAATCAATACTAGTAAACATACTTGAATGGTAAAATGTGTAAAGAATCTAAATCATGATTATATAATGTAGATGTGGTAGATGATAATAAATCATTCATTTCAGCTTTAAGGATTGAAATTTCATTTTTTAAACATACAAATATAATTAATAAAAATAAACTATGAAAAGATAAATCATTAAATTTATTTTAAAAATGTTTAATTCTCCATTAAGTCCTAGTTAGTGTCATATTTTCATTTAATTCTAATTAATTAAGATTATTTTTTATTCAGTATGCCCAAGTCTTCCTAGGTCTACCTCTGCCTTTCTTAACGTAAGTAGAATCTAAAACATCTACTCTCCTAATCAGATCATCAGATAGTCGACGTTTAATGTGACCAAACCATCCAAGATGACTCTCTCTAATTTTGTCCGTTATTGGAGCTACACCAACCCTATCAGATATATTCATTTCACATTTTGTCTCTTAGTGTAAAGCCACTCATCCACCTAATCGTTCTCATCTCGCAACACTTAGTTTTATGCTTCTTTTTTAAAGGCCAACATTCAGTGTCATAGAGCATTGCAGGTCTCACCACCATCTTATAAATTTTTTTCTTTCAGTCTAAGTGGTACTTTTCTATCACACAATAGACTCGAAGCATTCCTCTACTTCAACCAATCAACTTGAATTCTACTAATAACATCCCCATCTATATCACCATCACATTGAATAATAGACCCGAGATTTCTAAAGTGTTCACACCTTTTAATAATTTGATCACCCATAGTTACATTTCCGTCACTAGAGCTACTACTACTAAAATTACATTCCATGTATTCGGTTTTAGTTCTACTCAAACGAAGGCCTTTAGAATCCAATGTAGACCTCCATAATTCATGTTTTTCCCGAGCTTTCTCTCTCGTCTTATCCACGAGAAGGATATCATCAGCAAAAAGCATACACTAAGGTATATCCTCCTATAGATGTCCAGTAGGACCATTCATAACTAAAGCAAAAAGATACGGGCTTAGAGCCTGTCCCTGATGTAATCCAACATAAATAGGAAAATATTTGGTCAATCCTTTTGGTCGAACACAAGTAACAACTCTAGTGTACATATCTTTAATGATATCAACACCTTTATTCGCAAGAACTTTCCAAAGGATATCACTTGGAACCTTATCTTAAGCTTTTTCTAAATCAATAAAAAGTATATGTAAATCCTCCATATTATCCCTTAACATTTTCGACAAACCTCTCAATAAATGTATAGCTTCCATAGTAGACCCGCCTGGCATAAATCCATAATTATTATGAGAAATCTTTGTAATAGATCTTAACATATGTTCAATTCCCCTCTCCCATAATTTTAAAGTATGACATATCAACTTAATTCTATAATTTGCACGCTCTTGTGCATCCCCTTTATTCTTAAAAATGGGATCAAAGTAATCTTCCTCCACTCCTCAGGCATCTTTTTAGTTTTTAAAATAATATTGAAGAGTTTAGTAAGCCAAGAAACTTCCAAATCTCTTATATATTTCCGCACTTCAATTGAGATATCATCATGTCCTACAGACTTTCCACCCTTGGTTTTCTTTAAAGCCCCATCAACTTATTTTTTATTAATGCGACAGTAAAAATGAAACATTTTATTATTATTAACGATATTAAGATCACCAAGATCGATCTTATTTTTAGAAACTTCATTAAAAAGTTTATCAAAATAACTCACCTATGTTAAATATCTTTTTCTAAGAAAAGAACTCACTCAATTGTGCAATTCTTATAATCAATGTGCAAAAATAGAAAATTTAAAATATCGTTCAAGGAAAAAAAATATTTACTAACCTATCCCTAGTCCCCTTCCCTAGAGCAGGATTCCTACCGTGTTTAAAACCACATGCTGCTCCACTCTTGCATTTCTGGTTAGGAAAATTATTACACCCAATGTGTTTCCATTCTTTGCAAAGTGTGACTGAATATATAGCGCAATTACAAGGCCCTATACCTCTTCAAAGGCTTAGTCAACAAAATAAAAAATGAATTCTTTAAGTATTGCTCTAAATCAATATAATAAAATATGTCTATGAGAAAATAAAAATGAAGCAATTTTATAATATTTACTTGGTTAACGACCTTGCAAATGATTTGAGCTCTTAATCCATTGGAAGAATGTTTACATCCCTTAAGAATGATTGAAAGTTTTGCAAGAGAGGACTTCCAAGCATTACGCTTTAATCTCACAAATTTTCATTCTTATATAGGGCTTTTGATCTTATTATTAGGAATCTGAAAACCCAATATACATTTATTTAACATCGTTTTGGAAGGCTGTGGGAGAATAACAAATAGATTTCTTGGTGTGGAGCATGTTCTACTTCAGATTGGGCTTTCTTGTCATATCGAACTCCGGAAAGTGCTCATGGAGTGAGTTCGACATGAAGTTGGAAGTGCCCATCCATGGAGGAGATATGGATTTTATAGTTTTTAAATAAGGTGAAGTTTTGATATTCTTTTTTTTTTCTCGCAATTTGATGGATATATAAGATATATAACATATAAGATATTGATTTGCATATAAAAATTTCCATAGTCAATGGCGATGAAATTAGAAGCTAACTTTGCATATATAAAGTAGTTATACATCTGATTACTTGATAGCTTTCATTAATATATGATTGGAAAATATGTCATATTAATCAATTTTACATATGAATTTTTTTTAAAGATTATTTAACCAATCTATAAGATATTTCGAATCTTAATTGTAATTGAACTTTTTAGGAGATTTACTAATTTTGGATTACCCGTTATGAGCTTGAGTACAAGGTGTTATCGAACTACATGTTACTTAACTAAGAAACCTAAGACTCAAATGACCTTAAAAAAATTTCATGTGCTCCAATTTTGTACTTTTGATATCCTTGAGGTTGCCTTAAGCTTTCTTCAATGTCCATGTATTTAAACATTTTGCATTTAAATTTGTCACTACTGAAATTATCTAGTGTAGACATTATTACTTTCAACTAGATGTTTATTATCATCAAAATTGAGCTTACATATTCTATGGACTAATATGTGTTAGATAATGTAGAGACTCGGTCCACATTAATTAGATTTCTAATTAAGAATTTCACCTACCGCTCACCTACCTTCCCACCTACCGCTCACCTACCTCCTACCTACCACTCTCTTGGTTTCTATAAATAGCCTCTTTTAGTTAAAGATAAAACCAAGTCAAGTGAAAAGCCAAGCAAGAGCTAAGCAAGGGCCAAGCTATGTCATCTAAGAGAGAAAGAGAGGAAGAGAGAAAGAGAGGAAGGGAGAGAAGAAAAATAGAGATTTTTCTGGTAAAAGTAGAGATGCTTGACGGTTTAATTCCTCGAAGTAATAAAATCCTCTGCAGCTCCGTGAACGTAGGCAAATTTGTCGAACCACGTAAATCTGTGTCGCTCTGGAGTTTGTTTTTTCTGCGTGCTATTTTTCTCAATCCGGTTTTTCACTTTATTGTCGTCGTTTTTCACAACAACTGGTATTAGAGCCTTGAGTTTGGATTTAAGGAAGAACGATGGGCGGAGACGAAGTGATGACATCGACGATCGAAAGTTTGTTGACAGATTTGCTTATTGGAGGATGCAAATAGATGACTACCTCTACGGAAAGAAACTTCATCTTCCGTTACTAGGAAAACGACCGGAAAAAATGGACGAGGCGGAATGAAATCTGCTGGATCGATAGGTTCTGGGGTTTATGCGAGTAACCCTGTCGAGATCGGTTGCCCACAACGTCATCAAGGAGATGACTAATGCAGATCTCATGGCGGCTTTATCAGGTATGTATGAAAAGCTTATCGACGAATAACAAGGTGCGATCGAGGAAAAATTTATTCGAACTGAAGATGATGGAAGGTGTCACGTTCTTTGAACACTCGAATCTTTGAACACTCGAATGATTTCAACGATATCACGAAGTCGATTGTCGTCCGTTGAAATTGATTTCGATGATGAGATACGTGCGTTGATATTGTTGGACTTCATTCTCAGAATAGGCTATGAGCACTGAGGATAAGCTGTTAGTAGTTCTGCGAGTAAATCTAACTGAAATATGATGATATTCGTGATTTGATTTTGAGTGAAGAGGTCGCGAGAAAAGATCCAGTGAGACCTCGAGTTCGAGTTCGACAGCGATTGTTGATTTCGAGAGGAGATCGCATGATAGAAGCTTAAATAAAGGAAGATCGAAATCGAAATCAGTCGAATAACAACTCTCTTGGAATTATAGCAAAGTTAGCCACATAAAAAGGAACTGCATAAATCCTAAGAAGGAAAATGATGGCGCTAATGTTGTAACTAAAGAAATATAAGATCTTATTATTTTGACGGTTCAACGGTCCGTTGAGATGATTGAATGCTTGGATTCGAGAGCTAACTTTCATCGTCTTCACGCTGGGAGTTGATGCGAAACTATGTTGCAGGTGACTTTGGGAAGGTATATGTGGCTAATGGAAAAGCTCTGGACGTGGTGGGGATGAGAGACGTTGATATTACACTCCCTAACAAGAGCAAAAGGTCAGACACGTTTCTGAGTTGAAGAAAAACCTCATCTCTGTTAGGCAGCTCAATGAGGGTGGTCATTCGGTAGTGTTCTTAGATAGCACCTGGAAGGTTACCAAAGGAGCGTGTAATGCGGCTCGAAGTAAGAAAAGCGACACGTATATATGAATGCGGATTTCTCAGCCATTTATTCTTCTTACTGATTGCGAGAGAGCACGAGAGATCCGCGACATTGCAGGCCTGAACACATGAGTTAGAGGTGCATTATAGGGAAGCAGAAGAAGGTCAGTTTATTGAAAAGTGGCAGAGCACCAAGGACAAAAAAACTAGACCTTGTATAGACAAATGGTAAAGAGCCACAAAACTATGAAGAAATCTTACAAGATGAGAATTCGAGCAAGTGGGAGCGACCGAAGGAGCGAACGGATTCACTGCTAGGAATCGGATTTGGGAGCGAGCGGAAGCTTCGCAAGGAAGTAGGCGTTGCACGACGAGTGGGTGTGCAGGGTGAAGGCGCGACGATGGCGGTAAGAGGTACGAGTTGAGACTTGTTGAAAATGAGCTTGAACGGTGGCGAGGATAGTGCTTCGTGCGATGGAGTTGTAAACATATACATGAGTAACTCAGGAAAGAGATCGGTGGTACAAGGCTACGTTGACGGTGATATGTCAACTGATGGTGCTACTCGTGAGAAGCTCAAGTTGTGCTCGACTTCAACTGGTCTTCTGACATGAAGATTGGGGCTTTGAGTTGCAGGGGTGAAGGATATCGTGTTTGAGGAAAATGTCTGTATAGTTGGTAGATGATGCAGCCAGTAGGTGATGCGATCGGTGTCACGTCTCCAAGTGGGAGAATTGTTAGGTAATGTGGAGACCAGTCCAGAGTGTCAGATTTCTAATTAAGAATCTCACCTACCGCTCACCTACCTTCCCACCTACCACATCCCACCTATCGCTCACCTACCTCCCACCTACCACATCCCACCTACCACTCTCTTGGTTTCTATGAATAGCCTCTTTTGGTTAAAGATAAAGCCAAGCCAAGTGAAAAGCCAAGCAAGAGCTAAGCAAGGGCCAAGCCAAGTCCTCTAAGAGAGAAAGAGAGGAAGGGAGAGAAGAAAAATAAAGATTTTTCTTGTAAACGTCGAGGAGCTCGACGGTGTAATTTCTCGTAGTAATAAAATCCTCTGCAGCTCCGTGGACGTAGGCAAATTTGTCGAACCACGTAAATCTGTGTGTTGCTTTGGTGTTTGTTTTTTTGTGTGCAATTTTCTCGTTCCATTTTTTCTTTATTGTCGTCATTTTTCACAATAATATAGTCACTAATAATGAAGGCCAAAGTGGTCTCATTAAGGTTTTATAATCACACCTTGTTCCAATTATTGATTTATTTGTAAGTTCTGGTCTCTTTTTTCTTGGAAGGGGGCTTTGTAAAGGGCTGCGTGACTACTTGTTATTCTACATGATAATTCATATTTTAACATTTTGGCTTCTATCGTACCTAAAATGAACCCACAATCTCATATTATTGTTGCAGTGGTTAGAGAGAAAGATGCATGCTGGGAATATTGTGAAAGGTTAGACGGCAATAAGGTTAGATGCAAATTTTGCTTAAAAATTTTGAACGGCGGCATTAGTAGATTGAAGTTTCATCTGTCACGGCTTCCTAGCAAAGGTGTTCATCCATGCAGCAAGGTGAGAGATGAGGTCACCGATAGGGTGAAGGCTATCATAGCAATGAAAGAGGAGGGAAAGGAAGCTGCTACTGCCAAAAAGCAACGACTTGGTGATGCCAAGTCATCAGGAATCTTGTCCAGCTCCAAGATGCTTGTGTCCATGGATGCCACAAACCCTATGGGAAAACTCTTTCCTTCTGGCATGATTGCCAGGCCCCAGTCCCCCGTGGATGTCGAGCGATGCATAGCTGAGTTTTTTTTCGAAAATAAGCTAGATTTCCGTGTTGCTCATTCATCTTCATATCACCTTATGCTTGAGGCACTTGGCGGCCCCGGATTTAGAGGCCCAACGGTTGATGCCTTGAGAACCACCTGGTTACAGAAGCTTAAATCTGAAATCACCTTGCAGATAAAAGATATTGAGAAAGATTGGGCTGCTACTGGCTGCACAATCATAGCAGATACATGGACAGATAACAAATCGAGAGCATTGATAAATTTCTACGTGTCATATCCGCTGGGAACATTCTTTCATAAATCTGTTGATGCCTCCACGTACTTCAAGAACACCCGATGCCTCTTCGATCTATTCGATTCTGTTATTCAGGATTTTGGCCATGAAAATGTCGTCCAAGTGATTATGGACAATTCTTTGAACTATGTTGGTGTAGGAAATCACATAACGCAGTCTTATGCTTCAATATTTTGGTCTCCATGTGCTTCCAACTGCTTGAATCTCATCTTGGAAGATTTCTCCAGAATTGATTGGGTGAACAGATGCATTGTACAGGCACAAACTGTAACAAGGTTCATCTATAACCACACCTGGGTTCTCGAGTTAATGAAAAAATTCATTGGAAATCAGGAGCTTGTTCGCTGTGGTATCACCAAATCCACATCTAATTTTCTCACCTTACAATCAATGCTGAGACAGAAATCAAGATTGAAGCACATGTTCAGCAACCCCGAGTATTTGACCTCATCATACGCAAACAGAACTATTAGTTTGTCCTGCATTGATATTCTTGAAGACATTGAATTCTGGAGAGCAGTAGAAGAGATTGCAAGTGTGTCTGAACCGCTTTTGAAAGTTTTGAGAGATGTTTCTGGTGGGAAGCCTGCAGTTGGATCCATATATGAATCCATGACGAGAGCCAAGGAATCCATTAGGACTTACTACATAATGGATGAAGTTAAGTGCAAAACATTCCTTGACATAGTAGACAGAAGATGGCAGAGTCAGCTCCATTCACCACTTCATGCTGCCGCTGCATTTTTAAATCCTAGCATCCAATACAATCCCGAAGTTAAATTTCTCGGGATCATCAAAGAAGAATTTTTTAAGGTCCTTGAGAAGCTGCTACCAACCCCTGAACTTCGACACGATCTCACTTCACAGATCTGTATTTTCAGGAAAGCACAAGGGATGTTTGGTTCAAATCTAGCTAAAGAGGCGCGCAATAACAGTGCACCTGGTATGTTCACTCTACTTCTGATTTATATTTGCTGAAACCTTAGCATGATATAGTTCAACACGCGCAGGGATGTGGTGGGAACAATATGGTGATTCATCACCTAGTTTACAAAGGGTTGCAGTCAGAATACTCAACCAAGTGTGCAGTGCTTTAATATTTGATAGAAACTGGAGCACTGTTCAACAGATCCACTCTGAGAAGCGCAATAAACTCGACAAAGAGACGTTGAATGATCTCTTATATGTTCACTATAATCTGAAGCTCAAGGCAAAAGCTAGGTTTTCAGATGTTGATCCAATTATGCTTGATGACATTGATATGACTTCTGAGTGGGTGGAAGAAACTGAAAACCCTGCCCCAACCCAATGGCTCGATCGGTTTAGTTCAGCTCTTGATGGTGGTGATTTGAATACAAGACAGTTCAGCACTTCGCTCTTCGATCCAAATGATCACATTTTTAATTTGTGAAGGTGAGCAACTAGATTTTTTAACTTAAGAATATTTGATATTCTACATGCTTGTAATGCCTAGTTGTAAATATTTTAGCCTCTCATCAGTATAGAAAATGTTTATTTCTTGTGCCCATTGGAGATTAGGCCTGTTTGGATGCTCAGAATTTGAATGGAAAGTAATAAAAATGGTGTTTTTATTTTTTTGTAGTGCTAAAGGCAGATCTCTCTTCTATCCTAACAAATGTACAAGTTGAATATTTCATTCATCTATTGTGGAGGTAGTTCTCAAGACAACATCTTAAGGGAATCTTAGCTCTTAAATGATATTTGGAACTTCAATTTAGTTACTGATTATATCTGCATGATAAAAATATTCATTTGGTATAACACAAAGTAATTTGTAATGATTAAGAACTTATTTGGTATCATTTTTATTTATTTTGTTTTAAAAATATATTTTTTGATGTTTTTTTTTAAATTTTATTTCTATTTTTAAAAATAAATTTAAAAAAGTATTCAAAATATTTAAAAATTATTTCGAGTGTTCTTAAAAATATTATTTCAAGGAAAAACAATAGATAAATAAAATAAAAATTTAAAAATGAAAAAATTAAAAACTAAAATCAAAATTGATTTTAAATAGCCCCTAAATAAATAAAAAATGAATGAATGATGGATATAATTGTTAATTTTTTTTATTTAATCATCCCTCCTGATTTTATGATCCAATTTCTTTAGCTGCAATTACTGACAAGAATTTTTTTTTTGAGTTAATGCCTCTTTTGGATTTTACTTTATTCTGAAAGGATAAATAATAAATTATAAAATTTATTATACGAACTTATGATTTTAGAGTAACATTATCCATCAATTAATGGTTTAAGTATCCTTCCACAATGGATTCACTTAAAAACGTTCCAAATTTTCAGATTCAATCATTTTAGGAGGATTCGAATAGCACACCGGACTGAAAGGGTGGTCCGCCCCTCAGGCAGTTCAACTTATAAGAGTTGATTGGCAGTCTCTGATTGTCGATCAAATTTTAACAAAATAAAAAAAGTCGAGCAAATATGCATGTTCTTGATGCAGGCTCATCTAAATGCAGAATCTACATATAACTTCGAAAATAAGAAAGATTTACAAGAAATTAATTACTTACATTACCCATTGTAGTAAAAAAAAAAGCGAATATCATTTAAGTAATGTTGACTGCCCGTCTTAGAAATTAAAAATTATGGTCTCTAATTTTCTTATTAATGACTTTATGATGCATATCAATATGTTTAAAGTACTATTTAACAAAGCTAATGACATTCCCACTGTCTTTGATAATAGATTCCAACTACATTAACATAAAAAACTCTAGTTATATATTTATTTTTTGGTGACTGGAGAGAACATTTTGAAAAATAAAATTAACTAGCAAGCGAAGAATTATCAGGCTCTGCAACTTGCAATCTGAATCTTTATACATATTATTAATGTTTTTTTTTTTTTGTGTGCTAGAAACAAAGTATGTATCATTATTGTTTTGACTATATCTATCTCCATTTACTTAAATACTAAGGGTTCTTTTCAAATGTTGCTCTCAAACCAACAAGCAATTATTAGGTGCGGAGTACGTAGATGCAGATTTCGTTGTATTTTAGTTGTTATGGTTGTACTGATACAATCAATACAACTAACATACAATGAAATACATATGTGAGGAGTCCGCACCTAAAAATTTTTCCAAATCAACACCCATCTTCTTAATCTATGATGTTTCTACTATAATTAACATATCATTAAAAATATGAGTATGTGTGTGTGTGCGCGCGCGTGCGCATGCGTGTGTATTGAATTCATCTACATGAGCCATGTGAGCCATTAACTTGACTCAACATTTGCACGGGCAAATACAAGTATAAATGTCGCTCAAGTAATACAATGAATTTAGTTAAAAGATTATTCTTATAAGGATAAGTTGAGACTATCTAATAAGACTGTTAAAAACTAGCATACAAAAAATCATTGCAACCAAATGGTAGATTATTCAAAGGTTACCTTTTATTTTTTTCAAATAATAATATTAAAAAAATGAGAGACCTTTGAATTTATAATTTGTATAATCAAAATTTATTGTAATGTATTTTTGTATTAATTTTTTTTAAATTAGGAACAATAGTAGTTTTTAATCTCTGTCAATAGCTAAATAACCCAAATTTTAAAATTCTTAAATGGTATTTCTATGTAAATAGAGGATTAAAATTGATGTTTTAGAAATTTTCTAGATGATTGCTAAGGTTTAGAGGGATCATATCTATTCTTCTAAATCCTAGTTATGATAATTCCTCGTATATACCAGAACTTTGCCCATCTCCATCCACCCATCGAAGTACAAATTTACAAAGTATGCAATATTTTCTCCTTTCTGAATCCAATAACTTCTATCAAATTCAGTCTTGCAAAGGGGGAGGAGGAAGAAGAGCCCTATCACGCTGAAGCATTTTCCTGTGAGTAAAAACAAGATCATAATATTCAAACCTTTTCTCCCTTGTGCCCGTACTCTCTGATATAGTTGTGACTAGGGCTAGCAAGAAAGCAACGATGGGATCATATCATATAAAGATCACAGAAACTCCCATCATTTCTCCCTCATTCCTATCATCTTTGATAAAATCATGATTAGGGATAGCTTAGCAGAAAAATACCTTAGAAAGCAACGACGAGAACACAACATACAAAGAACTCTAAAACTCCTTCCAGCGCCCTTTGTTGGAAAGGAAATAACAATATCTTAGCAGAAAAATACCTCTGAAACTCCTGTTCAAACGACAAAGTCCGACAACTCCTTTATCTCCCTTTCGTAAAGATCCCTTTTGTTCGCTTTTCATGCATAAAATGAAGATTTGAGAATGTAGCTCATCTCTGCTCTTTTCATTCGCCCAAACCAAATCGCTCCTCTGTCCCACGCTCGAGATCTATATATCGTCAGTATGTCATACAATATGCTAGCCTTAGCTACTTGATCCTTTCACTATGTTCTTCTTTGCTCCCATAACTTGATAACCAACCATTTCTCTCTTTTATATTATATATATATCATTTATATCTTGAGAGAGACAAATTGAGAAAATTATGTGGTAATTCATTGGCCCGACAATATTGTATATCTGACATAATTGCCATGCCAAAATTAAAAATAGAAACATAGGAAAATTGTACACATTATTTTCATGCAGGTTAATTGAAGACTTGTACACATATTATAGACTGATGGGGTTAGAAGGCTTCCCTATATGGTTGACCAACTCATCTTATAGAAAAGTAGGCAGGCTAGTACCCTCGATACTACCCTCTAATAGGGGATGATGCTAGGAGACTATTAAAATTTTAGGTCAATTTAGACTTCCAAAAATATTCAAATTTGTCTTTTGAACTTTCAAAAATAACTTCAAATTGAACAATTTGAACTTGCAAAATGACGACTTGCAAACAATTTAAAATTTTAAAATATTTGGGTTGTAAACTGACTTAAATATGCAATATTTGAACTTGTAAAAAGGACTTAAATATAAAATCTTAAGACATGCACGATCTAAAATAAAGGTCTAATACACCAAAATCACCACCAAATTCATAATCTACTTATCAGTGAATAGAAGACAACAAAATGCCTAAAATGAAGCTTTGTGTGCAGTTCTGATCATAATATTCATGCGAACCATCACAAATGCTTTCAATCATTCAATAATTTAATGCAATTGCCACTGAATTCACAATATGTATGGTGGCGAATATTTTTTTTTCTTATTTAAAACAAAAATGAAACTTTTTGTGTGATTCATGCATGTATTTCAAATTCTAAATAATTTTAAATTATTGAATTTGTGCTTCAAGGATATTCAAACTCTAATATTATGCCTCAAAAAATGTTTTAAGAATTTTAAAATATGCATTTTCTTCTTTTGAATGCTTCCTTCCTCTCTCTAGAGAAGCCGTAGAGTGGGCATGTTGCTGTAGTCATCTAGTTGCTTTCAAGACCCATCTTACTGAACACCACTTTAAACAAAATGTTTACCGAGCCGGTGTCGATAAGAATGCTATTGATCTAGTAGTTATTGATTAGTATTCTGATGATGTTGATTGGGTTAGTGTAATGATTCCCCTTTGGGGCAGATCATTGTCGATGAAGGTGACGGGGGAATCTGAGCTGTCTGGGAGCGATGACAGATGTGCATAGTTCACCTAACCAAATCCTCTTCAATTGGCTCCCTAGGATGAATCTCCACCTCCAAAGATGACATGATATATTCAGTAATATGGATGGCATGGGCTTGGATAAGCTCGTCTGAATTTCCTCTGCTAGAACTTTCCCATTTCTCTAGATTATCACTTCTAGAGCTATAAATTCCTTAAGTTTTCAGCTTTGATGAGCTACTTGACCAGGCTTCAGAGGTGTTAGCATTCCTTCATGTCATTGTCATGGTCTCTGTGGTAAATGCAATATTTCTCCGGATCCTGCAGGCAAGCTCTAGTGGGTGCGCACTTAAGTGAGGCCGATCTGGTTGGCTAAACTAAACCGGTATTACCAGTCAGCTGAGCTTGTTTAACTTCGAGTCTACATAACTAATTCAGTCAGTTAGGCTTTACCGATTGGTTAATCCAGTCTAGGTGTTGACCCTTGATCCTTGAATTAGGAGCTCATATCTGTAGAATGAGACTAATAATTTAACAGAGGGTGAATCACCATAACTCAATAGATAGCTCAATCCTCAATGAGAGGATCCTCTGGAATGATTAAAAGACTCTATTTAATTGCTAATTCTTAGTTCCTAGTGAGGAGCCTTGAGTTGTGTTCATGGGATGACTAGTGATATTGAGAAACTGGGCCCTTTTCTCAGTTCAGATATACTAGAATTTTGGTCAATGCCTTCGCTCAGTATTCATGTAATGATTAGCTCATATGCTTATCAATATTGCTTTCAAGTTTTTGAAAACTGGACCGGAGATCAAACCGAAATAAGGAAGGTTTATGGTTTATTAATTTGACCAGGGTTGAACCAGTTGACGTAATAATTAATAAATAAATAAATAAATTAAATATTGATACAACTCCAATAAATCTTCATCATATGACACAAATCTCGATGCATGGCTGTTGACTTCACTTTTGTTAAGGTTTAGTCTTTCCTTATATTAGCCTAGGGCTAGCCAGTCCTCTTGATGACTATCTTAGAAGACTACTGATGGAACCCTTATCCCATAGAAATTCAAAATACTTCTTTGATTCACTTGGAGTTTTCAAAATTCTTAAAGTCCAATCTTTAAATACTTAGAAGGATGAGACAAAGTATAAGGAAGCTTAAGAGGAGTTTCCTATAGGATGGTCAAGCCTTAGGATTGACGCTAGTATGGTCTGGGTGAGGCTCACACACACTCACACCCACTTTACACTTACACTCACTACCCCAAAACCTAAAACAAACATACCAAATTTCCTCACACTTGATCCCCTACTCTTTTGGAAACTCATGTGTGTGGTTCCTTAAGCCCTTAGCCCTAGGCTAGAGTTTGGGTTAGAATCAATACATGGAGGATCCAAAGTTAGATTTATCTTGGTCCATGGCTCAAATAGGTTGAAATTATCATTTAACCCCAAATTTACCAAAATCCTAATTTTTGACTCCCTTACCTCAAAATTCCCCAAATTGCCCCAAAACCCTAATTTTGAACAAAATCTCAAAATTACCTAAATTAGCCAATTTTCTCCAAAAAAATCATTCCAAAACATTCATTACCACTTAAAATACCCAAAACACCTCAAATTTACCAAAATTCCCAAAATACCCTCAAAATACCCAAAATGACCAAAATACCACACAAATTCCAAAAATTCCCAAGAATTCTAAAATCATCCCAAATGTCCCCAAAATCAATTTAAACCACTTCACTAAACCCAATTTGACCAAATTGACCCATGTTGACCAAAAGCCCTAAATTGTCCCTTTAAGCCTAAAATGCCGAAATCTCCCCCAATGTCCATTTAATTGATCCTAATCTCCCCCAATTTCAATCCTAAACTAAAATTAATCATCCATAATCTCATTTATGAATGAAATTAAAATTCAATTTGACCTAATTTCAAGCTCAATTGCAATCCAAACCAAAAAGCCCCAATTTTAGCCATATGACCAAAATCCCCTAAATTGAACCTCTCAGCCAAGTAAATTAACCCAAAATTGAATTCCAAACTCTTCATAACATTCCTACACACCAAATTGATCCATCAATTGACCCACATTTGAGCCCAAACCTCATCCAAATCCAACCTAAGTTAAAATCCCCAAATTTGCCCCAAATGTGCCACATGCCCAAATTCCACCAAATTGAATCCCCTAATCCCAAAATTTCCACCCAATTCTTATTGAAAACACTTCGTGACATTCTCCTATATTAATTTGAACCACCAATTGAACCTTAGCCATGCTCTAGCCTAACCTAAACCTAAGTCTAACCCATGTTAGCCCAAATTAACCAATTGTCCGAATTCCACTAGATCCACCTCCCAAATCAATTCAAAATCACTCTAATCTTTTTTAAACCTTTCATGGAAATCATCCACACAATATTGTTCAATCAATTTGACCCAACCCAAGCTCACACCCAACTTAGCCCAACATTGACCCAAAATACCTAAAATTGAACCTATGACCCAATGTGACCAAACCTAGCCCAATGTGACCAAGTTAAGACCACCATAGCCAAGATGTGAACCTTAGAGACTGGCTTAAGTCCACCTAGCCCAATCTAGTTGAGCGATGGACCAAAGGTTCCCTAAATTAGGGGATTTATTTCCTAAAATGCTTAAACCATATATATCTTTTCCAAAACCCATCACCCATCCAATTTAATACCCGGCTCACCTGACCACTGGCTAACCTGACCTCTGGCCACCTCCCCTAGCCTGGCCAGCCGGCCTAGTCGCCAGAACACCTCAAAACCGAGAGCCACCCACCTAAATCCAAACCCAATTTGGCCCAAATGACCCAAGGAAAAAATGATAAGATTTTCATGCCTATTTTATACTGATTTTGATGATATTGCACTTTAAAGAGAGGTATTTTTGGTGTTTTTCTATAGGTATGAAGATTTAAGGAAAAAGGAGCGAAAATATGCAAAAAAGAGCGAATTTGGAGCAAAAAGGACCAAATTATGCAAATTTGACCTAGGGCGCCGACGGCGAGGTCATGGCACCGATGGCTTGATTTTCCCGAGAGTTCAGAATAAATTGCAAGGGAAGCCGCCGATGGCGAGGTAGAGGCCCTTGACGGTGGGGCCTATTTAAAATACTATTTCTAGAAGGCCGCTGACGGTGCAGCTCTTGGCCATGGACTGTGGGATTGACAGATATTTCCAGAAATACGTCGAATGTGGACAATTTTCGAAGAGGTGCCTGCAAAACCCTTAGAGACTCTTCTATAACTTTAAAAAGAACCATTTTAGGCCGAAAAAAGTGTCTCCTATGTGTTTACTAGAAAGTCCAAAATATCCAAAAGAGTCCACTAGTGTGTCTATTAGTGAGTAGAAAGTTATTTTAGTATTGTTAATTAGTGAGTAGTGAGTTCAAATAGAGATTTTGAGAGGAATTCTTTGAAGGATTGTAAGAGTGGAAGTGAAGTGAGAGATTGCTTCTACATTGCCGTTTTAAAGAAGAATTCCACGTACTAAAAAGAAAGGAAGAGATTCAAAGGAACTTCAAGGAGTTTTCTTGGGGAGGAATTTAAGATAAGTTATCTTTATTTACTATAGTTTGTAGAACTTTACTTTATTATATGAAATCCAAGTTTTATTGCATCCTCTTCATGAATTCTGAATAGTTGTTCTGTCTTTCTCCTTGTTTTGATGTTTTTGTGAAATGATTATATGAATTAGTGTATTAAACCTAATATAAAGAAGTTGCGATGATACTATACCTAAACTTACTTTACTATATGAATTGGCCATTTGTATCATTAAAATCTGACCGTGGGTTACGTATTCTTAACTAGTACGTGTCAAATTTCTCTTTGAAAGGTAGACGGGTAAATCCTTGAAAGGAGAAGTGCAAATAAATAGGGAAATTCTATTAATCGGGCTTAGAATTGAAGATTTTAGAGTGAAAAGGCTAAAATTCTCAATTCGGTCCTATCGTTTGGGTGCTGAGGTGTAGATTGTTAGCCCTCAGACGAGGGGAACGTGGGAGCTCCGAAGTGAGAGCCGGTATCCAAACGATAGGAGCTTCCTTGACAATTCTTAAGTTCAAGCCAACCAAACGGTAAAGGGTACCGAAGTGAGTAACCAAGCATAGGATTAGTCAATGTTCTTTATGCTTGGACCAAAGGGTAAAGAATAAGTATACTCCTATTTGACACAACACATATAAAACTAATTCTAATTATTGCTTCACTTAAATATCTTAACAAAGGAGAAAGATTGTTGCTATTATTTGAACTTAACTTTAGTAGCAGTAGTAAATTGTTAGTAAAAATAGTTTAGATATAAATTTCATATTATTATCGATTGTGTATTAGTGACAGATAGACAATTTCGATCTAGCCGTGATTCTGAATTGGTTTATATAATCCTAGTCCGTAGGCTTTAATATATTTCCCTTTGGGATTGATAATCAGGACTCCACTAGAGCCCTGTTTTACTTGAGCGATATGTATACTTGCGTTTAAAGGTAACTCTGCGATCAAAAGATTATAATATTTAATTGTTACTAAAATTAAAATTAAACTCCACATCAAGTTTTTGGCACCGTTGCTGAGGATTTATATCTTTTAGTAGTGGTGTTGAATTCTTATATTTTTAAGTATATTTTAAATCGCGGATACACCAGCCTATGTGTCCATCCCTAATTGGCTACTAGAGTTGCTTAGCTTTACACCTTAGCAACTTAATGCACCCAAATTAACCCCTGAGCTCAGCCCAGTGGCCATGGCTATAAAAGCCACCCTTCACGGCTAAAGGGGAGAGAGAATGAATCCTTGGGGAAACTCTGTCAAAATCCCACCAGAGC
Organism: Papilionanthe hookeriana x Papilionanthe teres; assembly: GCA_022702705.1. Taxonomy (NCBI): domain Eukaryota; kingdom Viridiplantae; phylum Streptophyta; class Magnoliopsida; order Asparagales; family Orchidaceae; genus Papilionanthe; species Papilionanthe hookeriana x Papilionanthe teres. The sequence goes on along the minus strand of CM040422.1, from coordinate 83,385,598 downwards.
TTTCTTGACAATTCTTAAGTTCAAGCCAACCAACTTCCAGCCATTCTTCCCACTTCATGAGCTCAATTTTTGTGCTCAAAATCAAGCGAAACCAGGACATATTTGGCCACACCCCTATAATGAGCCAAACTTCAAATTGAATGAACCTACACCATCCCCACACTCAAAGAAGAAGATTCTCCATAGAAGCCCCATTACAGAGAGCCTCGAACCTTTACCTTGATTAACATCTGAAATTGGGTCTGGTTGAATTTGGGTCTGGACAATTCACCACAACAAGGAACTTCATCTGTAAGCTCGTTGGACCTCCCTGAAGCTTCTGAAACTATTTGATTGAGACCTCCCCTCTTAGACCAAGGTATTAAACTTCACCTTCTTCTCGAGCTTATTTCGATTCTCCATCTATGTTGGGTTAATTTTAGACTAGGTTAGCCGTATAGATAGGTTCGTATAGGTCAGATAAGTCCATAAAAGCAAATCTTAAGTGATTTGGTTGAGTCTAGACTGAGATCTTGGGGTCTTAGTGTGGACGTCTTACGAGACAGACCAGTTGGGGACGATGACCAGGAGCCGTTGCATGGGGCGTGTATTCAAAGGACGGTTAGGATTGCGCCGGACAGAAGATCTGAACGTAAAGCACAGATGTGTGGCTGTCGAGTCAGAAGGCGACGTCGAATGGGAGAGCGCCACATGGAGTTCCGAGCCGTCACATGTTGAGGTGGCGTCGCGTTGGATAAGTAAAAAAATAGGGATTTGTATGATTTAATTAATTTAGTCACTTTAGAAAATTCATAACTTAGTGTAGAAAAATAAAAAAAATAAAAGAAAATACCCTCTTGCTCAGCAAACAGAGAAAAACAGTGTAAATTTTGGTAGGTTCACTGTCACAAGAGGACTAGAAGAAAAATATAATTTTAATTTAAATCATTAAAACTCACCCTAATTCTAATTAACTCATTATAATGAAATAAAATTAAATTGAAAAAAAAATAAATGTAAATGGAATAAAAATTATTCTCCACCGTGTTTTAAGGTCAAGGGAACTCCCCATAAAAATTTCAACTCATTTGGAGTTAATTTGATCACTTAATTTGATTTTCTAATTTAAATGGCAATTTTGACTTTAAAATCATTATAATAATTAAAATATAGGTTAGAAAATCACCAAATTGATTTTGGGAGTTCCTTATGAACAAAAGAATTTAGTAAAAATCAAATGGTAATTAAAACAAACACTTCTTTGTAGGATTATTTTTGAATTTTAAAAATTATTAAAAAATTATTAAAATTAATTAAAAATAATAAAAATCGCAAAAATGTTAAAATAAACCAAAATGTCATATTTAATCTCATAACAATTTGAGAAATATTAAAATAAGTATCCTAATTTTCTAAGTGAAGATATTAATTTTAAAAGGGTTAAAATAAATTTTAAGCTTAAAAATGGATTTTTCCTAATTTCTCACTAAAATAATTATAATAATTTAAATATAAATCAGGTAAATATAAAACTTATTTTTCTGGGTTCCCTGGCTTCAGAGAAATTTTTGAAAAATGCTAAACTTAATTTTCAACATAAATAATATTTTATATTCAATTAATACTTCAGAAATTAAAATAATTATAATGATAAAATTAAAATTCAAAAAATCATGAAAATTTGTCCAAGAGGTTTACTTTTCGATGTGATACTCCAATAATTTTTTTAAGAACAAATAATTTGCTTTGATTAAGTTATTGAATTATCTTTGAAAATCCTCATTTTTGCTTGAAAATAATTATATATGTTAAATTAAAATTAGAAAAATCACATTTTCTCCTCTGATATTTTAATTGACCCATGAGTGAGGTAACATAAAAATTTTAAAGTCATTTGAGTTATATTTAATAAATTATGAGGCGATTGCTATAAAGGAAAAATTGTAAATAAAGAATTTAAGTTTTAATAAATGTTTAGGTCCAATCAAAGGGGGAAATGGGCAATGAATGATCATAATTGGAATATTTAGATCATTTAAATGCAAGGGATTTAAATGGTAGAAACTAACTTCATCTTTGTCACATAAAATATAAATTTATGATTTATTTAATTATTTTAATTTGGAAGATGATCAAAATTAAATGTTCCTAAGTTTAGGGATTGACTTTGGAGGTTAATAATTCATCAATCAAATACCCCTAGTTGGTGCTTAAGGATAAATTCAATACTTTGATAAGAATCATAATCACATATGTTAAATTTTTTTTTCTAAATTGCAAATATACTCATTAAGTCTTGAGAGCTTGATAATGAGCTATAATTAATCATACTTGACTAATACAGATTAGAAAAGAGAATAAAATTAATTTTGGACATATTTGAAACACTACAAGCCCGACTTTAAAATTAAATTGGCTAAGCTTCTTAATTAAGTCAATATGCTCTAAATGCCTCACATAATTTATATATAAAATATCCTCTGATAATTATCCCATTCTTAAGAATAATTAAAACATATGTTCATTGAGCATAAGGGTATGATAGGGATGAGTTATCAAACAATATAATAAGTTTGAATGAACTCGAGACTTTTCAAGAGATTGTGAGATGTCCGGGGCCCGGTCCCTGAACCTTTCTCATAACTTTTTGGATATCTTGAAGGACGATTAAAATTATTATGCCTTGCTTGAGAAATCATCTATACACTTAAACAAATAAGACCGACCAAGATATGATATAGGAATCAGTAGGCCCATGAAGAACCTAGCTATAGGCTTTCTCAGTTTTTCTTACAAGCATGTTTCAATTCCCACAAAATTATATATATATATATATATATATATATATATATATATATATATATATATATATATATGCATTACGAGGCTAAACTTTCGAGGTGGAGGAACGAGAAGAATCGACAGGTACACTTTATATTATTGCAATTTACTTGTGCTTAGTTTTATGTATTTTGTAGTTTTCTGTGAAAACTAGATTGCATGATAAACGACAAGGTCGCCCTGCATGTTAGAATCAAAACTTTTAGGGATAACCGCAAAACTAAAATCAAAATTAAAGTTAAAAAATAAAACAAAGATAAAATTCACCTTTACAACAGTCAAAATATAAGACAACTCAAAATTTAATCACAAACAAAACAAAAATCACAAGTGAAACTAAATTAAAACGTATCTTTGGATGATCGGGAATCCCTCGGAGGAGGAAACCTACGGCTGCTAACGAGATTTCTCACCCTCTAAATGAAAGTACTGAATTCATTTAGTTGAATTAGGTAAATTCATCTGGACTAAGTGAATCTGAAGAAAATAGTGGTGCCAGAATGAGTTAACTGTGGGATCCTAACCTGTGTCGCTATAATCAACTTAAACATTCCCCTAATTTAAATTTCTCTAAACCATGTTACTTTCGTCCAATCTTCTACATTTGACACTTCTAAAACAAAATCTGCTACGACGATGAGCTTGGAGCAAATAGTTGTGGGCAACACAACCATCTTCAACAGCAAAACTTCTAAGAAGTAAACAACAAGCCATATGATTTCGAGGTAGTTTGCTTAGTGTAGTATAAACCCTCACTTAATCTCTTTAGGCTTTTTTCAATTCGTGTAATATAAAACCAAACTCATCTTATGATTTAGAGGTTATCATTTGATATGACATAAATCCTCTTAACTTTCAGGCTATTCACATGATCAGGATAAAGTGAAAGTAAGCCCTAAATAATGAAATTGACAGGATTAAACATTAAATAATTTTCTCAAATTGAAGCCAAACAATAGGGTATTTTGGGAAATCATCAAAAGTCTCTTTGGATTTGTGTTTTCTCTTAGCTTTCTCTTCCTTTGAATTCCTATAATAACTGTTCCAAACTTTGACCCACTCACCTATTGGATTTCCTATTACCACATTTTCTTGAATATCCTACCTTTTAGAAGTCATGTGTATAATATTTCCTGATCTAAATCAAGAGATTTCTTATGTGACTTTGGTTATCTAGGATGTAATTAAGTATAAGGGCTTGCTCTTATAGGAAACTTAAAGACCACAGATTAATAATAAACCCTATCTAATGCTTTATATTGTATAGGGGAAGTTGTCGGTCAACATAAATGGTTCGCAGACCAAACGGATGTCAGAGACCCTTTAGTTTATCTAATCGAGTCTCATAATTAAGTGACACGTTTACTCTTCAGGATAGATGCATGACTTGTGGTGTAGTGCTCGGTCATTTAGACTATTATTTATTTGAGATCAGTTTTGAATATCATATTTTTAAATTAAAAATAATATTTTCTGAAATATTATATATATATATATATATATATATATATATATATATATATATATATATATATATATATATATATATAAGCGAAATCTATTTTAAACCGGGCGTCGAGAACTCTTTCCTGCTGTCGACAATCTCTAACTCTTTGCACCGACAATGGTCATATAGCTGATTGACCCAAGGAAAAAATGTTAAGATTTTCATGCCTATTTTACACCGATTTTGATGATATTGCACTTTAAAGAAGGGTATTTTTGGTGTTTTTTTGCAGGTATGAAGATTTAAGGATAATGAAGCAAAAATATACAAAAAGGAGCGAATTTGGAGCAAAAAGGGCTAAATTATGAAAATATGACTTAGTGCGCCGACGGTGAGGTCGATGGCACCGATGACGTGTTTTTCCTTAGAGTTCAGAATATATTTCAAGGGAGGCCACCAACGGCGGAGGTCGAGGCCGCCGACAGCGGGGCTAGTTCAAAGCATTGTTTCTAGAAGGCCGCCGACGGCGGGATCAGCGGTTCTTTCACAAAATACGTCGAATGTGGACAATTTTCAAAGGGATGCTTGGAAAACCTTCGAGACTCTTCAACAACTTTAAAAAGAACAATTTTAGAACAAAAAAATGTCCTTTTGGAGTCCTCTAAAAGTCACTAAGAGTCTGCAAAAAGTTCTATTAGAGTCTTCTGATAGATACTTAGTGTTCAATTGGAGAGTCCACTAGTGTCCATTGTTAGTAGTGAGTGTTAAATAGTAAGTTCAAAGAGAGATATCAAGAAGAATTCTTCGAAGGATTGTAAGAGTGTAAGGGAAGTGAGAGATCTCTTCTGCATTGCCATTTCGAAGGAGAATTCCGCTTACTGTTAAGAAAGGAAGAGATTCAGAGTAACTTCAAGGAGTTTGCTTGGGGAGGAATTTAAAATAAGTTATGTTTATTTACATTAGTTTGTAGAACTTTACTTTTATATATGATATCTAAGTTTTATTTCATCATCTCCATGAATTCTGAGTAGTTGTTCTATCTTTCTCCTAGTTTTGATATTTTTGTGAAATGATAATTTAAATTTGTGTGCCATAAAAGTTTAAAATAAGTTGTGATAATATTTTACTTAATTCCTCATTTAATTTAAATCCGGCCAATTGAAAAGTTAAAATCTATTGAGTTTGACAACTATAGTTAAGATTATATCTGAGATTCAGGGAAATCAAAATCCTTGGAAGCAGGGTGCAAATAAATAGGGAAATAATATTCACAGAATTGGAGATTTTAGAGTGACAGGCTAAAATCCTCAATTCAGACCTATCGTTTGGGTGCTGAAGTGTAGATGTTAGCCCTCATGCGAGGAGAACATGGGAGCTCCAAAGTGAGAGCCAGTATCCTCCCAGCCTAGTCGCAGATTCAGTAACCAAGCATAGGATTAGTCAATGTTCTTTATACCTGGACCAAAGGGTAAAGAATATGTATGCTCCTATTTGGCATAAAAAAATTTTAAACTAATTCTAATTATCTATTCACTTAAGTATCTTAAAAAAGGAGAAAGATTCTTGCTTATATATATTTAAACTTCACTTTAATAGAATTAGTTATCTGTTAGTAGAACTAGTTTAATTTAAACTTCATAGTATTATCGATTGCGTATTAGTGACAGATAAGCAATTTCGATTTAGTTGTGATTCTGAATTGATTTCTATAATCCTAAGTCTGTAGCCTCTAAAATATTTTCTGTGGGATCGATATCCAGGAATCCCCTAGAGCCCTGTATTACTTGAACGATACATATACTTGCGTTGATTAGTAACTCTGCAATTAAAAGCATATATCACATACTTGTTACAAAAATTAAAATTACGCACTGTACGAGGAGTTGGGTCACTGACCTATCCCGCTTCTTGGCTCATTCTAGAGATAAGTATCTGTCGTTCAAAATACTTAAAGGTGTTTGACATGCCAGTTTTTAGTGGATAAATGAATATCAAATCGCACTTCAAGGAACTCAGTGCATATCTTGCTTCGCTACCCCCTCTTTCAAAGCCCATTTATGGAGTGATGTTGTATATTTACTAGCTATTTCACCTTATGCGATAAGCTCTATCCTAGTTAGCGTCGAGAACTCTATCAAAAGACCAGTCTATTATGTCAACATGATTCTCTCTGACACAGAAAGTTACTACCTATTGGCGAACAAGACTGTGTCGGCCTTAGTATTCTCTATAAGGATACTCCCTCTGTACTTCTAACCCCAAACTATTAGCATCTACACACAACTCCCTTTGACAGCTACCTTTCAAAAACTAAATACTCTGGGAAGATTAGTTAAATGGTTAGTAGAATTGGGAGAATTTGATATCTATTATCTATCACGACCAAACTTCAAGCCACAAGTGTTAACTTACTTTGTGGTAGAATGTACAATGCCTGCTTGATGAGTCGCCTCTTTCACTCGACTGTCACCTCAGTTGACACTATATGTGGACTGACTCGTGCAATTTTAAATATACTTATAAATATAAGAATTCGACACCACTACTACAAGATATAAATCCTAAGCAACTGTGCCAAAAACTTGATCAGGAGCGTAATTTTAATTTTAGTAACAATTAAATATTATAAACTTTTTATCGCAGAGTTACCTTTAAACACAAGTATACGTATCACTTAAGTAATATAGGGCTCTAGTGGAGTCCTGGTTATCGATCCCACAGAGAACAAATATTAAAGCCTACGGACTAGGATTATATAAACCAAGATAAAATTACAACTAATTAAAATTGCTTATCTATCACTAATATGCAATAAAAAATAAGTTCTTATATTTAAACTAGTTTTACTAACAGATTACTAATACTACTAAGATTAAGTTCATATATATATATATATATATATATATATATATATATATATATATATATATATATATATATAGAAAGAATCTTTCTCCTTTGTTATGATATTTAAGTGAAATGATAACTAGAATTAGTTGTATATGTGTTGTGACAAATAGGAGCATACTTATTCTTTACCATTTAGTCCAGTTATAAAGAACATTGACTAGTCCTATTGCTTGGTTAATGAATCTGCGGCTGGGTTGGGAGGATACCGGCTCTCACTTCTGAGCTCCCACGTTCCCCTCACCTGAGGGCTAACAATCTACACTTCAACACCCAAAAGATAGGACAGAATTGAGGATTTTAACCTGTTATTCTAAAATCTCCAATTCTACGCCCGATAAATATTATTTCCCTATTTATTTGCACTTCTCCTTTCAAGGATTTACTCATCTACCTTTCAAAGAGAACTGTGTTACATACTAGTTAAGAATTCTTAGCCCGCGGCCAGGTCTTAAAAAATCTTCACAGATTTTAACAATACAAAAGGCCAATTCGTATAGTAAAGTAAGTTTAGGTATAATATCATTACAACTTCTTTATATTTTTATTGAATAGACTAGTTCATTTAATCAATTCACTAAAATATCAAAACAATGAGAAAGACAGAACAACTACTCAGAATTCATGGAAAGGATGCAATAAAACTTAGATTTCATATGATAAAGTAAAGTTCTACAATATATAATAAATAAACACTACTTATCTCAAATTCCTTCCCAAGAAAACTCTTTGAAGTTCCTCTGGATTTCTTCCTTTCTTACAACACACTGAATTCTCCTTCAAAATGGCAATGCAGAAGAGATCTCTCACTTCCCTTCCACTCTTAAAATCCTTCGAAGAATTCCTCACAAAATCTCTATTTGAACTCACTACTCACTAATAACTACAATAATGACTCACTAATAGACTCTCTAAAACACTTTGGACTCACTAGTAATCACGTAGGAGATCTTTTGTGACGCTTAGGAGACACTTTTTTCGGCATCAAATCATTCTTTTTAAAGTTGCAGAAGAGTCTCTAAGGGTGTTGCAGGCACCCCTTCGAACATCGTCCACATTCAACGTATTTCTGGAAAAATCCGTCTATCCCGCCGTTGGCGGCAACTAGCTCGCCATCGGCGGCCTTCTAGAAACAGTATTTTTAAACAGGCCCCGCCGTCAAAGACCTCGATCTCCGCCGTCGGCAACCTTCCTTGGAATTAATTCTGAACTCTCGGAAAAATCACGCCGTTGGTGCCATCAATCTCGCCGTCAGCGCCCTAGGTCAATTTTACATAATTTAGTCCTTTTTGCTTCAAATTCGCTCCTTTTTGCATATTTTGGCTCCTTTGTCCTTAAATCTTCATACATGCAGAAAAACACCAAAAATACCTTTCTTTAAAGTGCAATATCATCAAAATCTATTTAAAATAGGCATGAAAATCTTAACATTTTTTCCTTGTGTCAAAATCCCCCAAACATAACTATTACTAGTCCTCAAGTAATCTTTAATACTACATAAAAGTTATGATTCATTGTAGTAAAGTTTTAATTCAGTAGGTTTAAGGCTATCTATTGTAATAAGAATATTGTAATAAGAATTCTTAGAAAAATTTCCAAATAATTAGATTAATTCTGTAGGTTTAAGGCTATCTAGTCATCAAGTTTAAGAATTCTGGTCTTCTATTTATTTCAAGAATGACTATATATTGCAATATTAATTCACTTAGAGTATTTAGAAGATAGGAAATTCATGAAGAAGGTATAAGTAAGAATGCTTATCATATATATAAGTTCAGAAATGCTTTTAGTTTTCCTTTTAGGTTAATCCAAGTGAAGCCAATTTTTGATAAGGCATATCCTCAGGCTTCTCCTCACTTATTTTCTTTTCTTTTTCTTTTCTTTTCAGGGATTGTTTTTCAATCCTTTTTCTTTTTCTTTTTTTTTTCTTTTTCAAGTGAGGATTACTATATCTGGATAGTCTGTTAATAATTTTGAACTTCACTCTTCTTGTCCTAAATTTGAAACTTTCAAATATTCTTTACCTTAAATGTACTTCATAGTTTTTATATTATTTAAATCTCAATCCTTTCTTTCTCAACTAAATTCCTAAGATTCTCAATATCTCAAAATATAGTTTTCTTTACTTTAAATAGTTAACTATAGTCTTATCCCCTTAAACTAAATATTTGAATCTACAAAATTAATTTTCATTACCAAAAATATTTCGTTGAATCTTTCACAATATTTAGATAAAATCTAAACATAGTTATCTAAATTAAATTTTATCACAAAAATCATGTAATAATTTTTGAAAATATATTATTTGATAACTTATAGTAGTTAAGATTTTTCTTCCCTACCCAAAAGTTAAAATTTTCTATAAATAGAAATAGTAAATGGGTGAAAGAAAAATTCTAAATATAAAATTCATACCTTTGCACTTTAGGCATTTTTGTCTTTTTGAACTTTGCAGATTCTTTTCAAAATTTCTCACTTCAAGTGACCTGTAACATTTAAAAATCTTTCTACACACATAACAATTTAAATATTTGCTTGGGAAATGAAATTTTAAAACAAGTATATAAAACTGAACATCAAATAAAAACAACTAACTACAATACATAGGACATATGCATTTCACAACACAAAACAAATAGTTTACTATTTTAAACTAAACAGTTCATAATTACAATTACTATTACAAACATCCAAAAATAAAAATGCATACTGCCAAACTATCACATTTCAAAGAAATAAAACATAGTCCACAAAATATAATATAGAAGTTCTACAACAAAAACTAAAACAAACACATCACTATCAAATCATCAAACATCAAAATCCCACTGAATGTCTTCATCACTCTGGTTAGCAGGAGGATTGGGATGATACTAAGTATACCTGAGGCACTATGGAAAAGTCACATCTAGCTCTCCTTGGTAGTATCTAGCCTGAGCATCATAATAAGCCATCTCAAAATCTGAATGCCTCTAAAGATACTCACTATCATGATCATGTCTTCTCTCTAGCCCTTCAATCCTGTGATCAATTCTATCCAGCTTTTCATCCAACTGTTCAAAAATTTTCCTCTGCAGGGTCATGACATTCATCAGATCATACAAAGTAGGGGGACTAGAGGCAGGAGGGTCATAGCTAGTAGAAGGGATGTCTCTACTAGTAGAAGGTTCTTTGCTCCTACTCCCTGATCTCCATTCTTTATGAGATGTATAAGTCTTAATATTTCCTTTACTAATGGGTCTCATAGGATAAACCCATTCCTCATCATTCCTTGCTTCAACTCCAGATAGTTGACAAAGTGCATAAATGAGGCTAGGATGCCCTAAATATCCACTTGTCTCACTCCTCGTAGTAGCCATAATATTCTTATAGATTATTCTACCCACATTAATGCTTCGGTTGTTCTGAATACAGAAATTCAGAACAGATCTCTCTCTAGAAACTTCACTATGATGGTAAGTCAGTAGCAGAGTCGAACAGATGAAATAATGCCATGCCTTAGCATTTACATTCATCATGGACAATGGAAAGTTAATCCGTTCATGATCTTTAATTTTCCAAACACATTTTCCATCAGTGAGAAAGTCGATAACATCATTCAACGGACCTTCCATTGTTCCAAACGTTTCAAAATCGCTAAAAAAATAGTAGCGAAGCTCATAAAAAGTGTTAATGCGATTAGCATTAAATTCAACAGAAAATCCTCTTACTTGGACTGGACATCCTCAAGTTGAGTAAGGTTGGAGTAGAACTCTCTAACAACTTCAATAGCAACCTTGTTGGTTGTATAGCAAAAGTTCTCCCATCCCCTTTCTCTGATTACTCTTTCTACTTCTCCTTCAGGATTCTCAAAAACTCTATCTTGTATATAGTTTTTACTTTTGTAGACTGAATCGTACCTCGCTTGTGCCTTCGCATTAACGAATCAAATTTCATCAAATTCAAGTCTTCTCTTTTGTCTTGAAGCCATAGTTCAATCTACCAAATCATAAAAATTCCAAACTAATCTCCAAAATAACAATACAATAACTTCTAAAGGGGGTTTAAAACAATCTAAATCAATTTCCATTAATTCCTTCTAAGTCTTTTCTCCACATTTTCAATTTTTCCAAAATTTCTTAATGTGGAAGGAATTCATGGTGAAAATAAAAATTTTTTATATAGGAGTGAAGCTCTTACCAAGGGAAGATGAAATCCAGTGTTAGATTTTGTTGAAATCGCTCAAAATCCAAGATCTCTTAAGCCCTAGGTTGACTTTTTGGGTAAAAAGGGGAAGAAGATGATGAATAGTGGCATTTGACCGGTCAAAATCACGATAAATAGGAATTTTTTACGATCGCACCGTCGGCGGACTTGTTCGTGCCATCAACAGGCTCTATGTGAATTAAATCCTATTCTTCTCGGGAAAATCACGCTGTCGGCGGTCTGGACCACTCTGTCGGCGAGATTCTAAAAAATTGATCATTTTTCAAATTTTTTGCGATTTCGATCAATTTTAAGCCTCGTCGTCATCCGTTCGATCCTTTTTATCATCTATTTTAAGTGATTAAGTGATGTATTAACACAAATAAACACAAATAAACATACACACAACAAAATTCACATATATATATATATATATATATATTTTTTGCACCAATAATAATATTATATTAAGATGAAGAGTTGGTACATCTAACATGAGGAATCTTCATTAAGTCCCCATGTACAAGAGAACTAAATAAAGGAAAGCAAGAAATATCAGAACTACAAATTACATTAAAGGAAGTAGAGGCAGTAGATGCAAGCCAATTTGCAGGCTGTTTGCAACACACAATATATAACACACATAAGTAGATATTCTTTCAACCTAAATCTATCTAATCAGCGTCACAATCCAAACCACAAAACTCAAAAATGCTGAAAACAAATATTTCAAACTTAATCTCATCTATACTGAGATTAAAAAGCAAACTAAAGAAATCAAACACACTCAAATACAAACATTGTTTAAATCAAACACAACATAATCAAGTCAACTACTCTTCAGAACTAGTGCTAGTCTCTCCGCTGATATCTCCCATTGCTTGAACGTGGACGAACAGGTTGTAAAAAGGTCGGTATGGGAATTCTTCAGTTGAATCTTCATCGATCAATCCCATCCTTTTCATCAATCGCACCAACTCACTTTGAATTGCCCAGTATGATCAAAATGTTCTTTCATTCTCCAATCAATATGATCGAAGAAATCAGAAATGTTGCTAACTGTACTCGTTAAGTTTTGTACCTGATTCTCCAGATTCTTGATTTTATGCAAGATCATTGGTGTCTTATCTGCTACTAATGGTTAAACTGAAACATAATTCTACGATGCTTGATCTATAATCAAGCCTACATCACTCTCTCCATCATTAGCTGGGAACATCTGAGTTGGGTCTAATGGTTTCCAGGGTAGCAGTATCTTCTCCCAAACTTCGTATGAAACTTGAAACAAACTATAAATTGAGAAAATTATGGAAGGATGTCTAAGCCCTTGGGATGATCCTTGAACAATCAGGCCATAAACAAATTTCATAATAATCGATCCAATATCAATGGGCCATCCTATTTGAATGCAGTAGTTCAAAATTGCACTTTATTTCATGACTTTGCCAATTTTCATCATCGGCAATAATTTTGCATAGATGAAAAAGTGCCAATGTTTCCAAACAGGATTTAAAACTGTTGCAGAGAAATTAACATATCCGTTTTCTCTAATTTCCCAGTTGTCGGTTTCCTCCGTCAAATATTGGTATATTTCATTCATGTTTTCTCTCGTCGGCATGAAATTCAAATAATAACATATTGGAACATTCTCTAGCATATACAACTCATTAATTCTTCCAGAATTGAATGTAATCCACATACCTCACACATAAACGCTTCCTTGGTTGATTCCATGTAAATTAACGTAGAATTCTTTAACCATTAGAACGACTACCGCGGTTGTAGTGTAGCAAAACACTTCCCATCTTCTCTGCACAATCATTTCTTCAATTAGTGTCAAAGGATTACTTTGTCCTCTATTGACAAATCCTCTTTCTTTAATCAATCTTCTCTTCGAGATTACCTTATTGAAAAGTCACTGCGCCTCAGCACTGATGAACTTTCTCTAGTTGTACACTCGAAATCTTGGGTTATCGATCGAATTAGAAGCCATTTGAGAAGGATTTGAGAGATTATCCATTCATTTTTGGGAATTTGGAGTGTTTAGGAACTGTCCATAGGAGTTTATAAAGGTTGAATTCGCTAAAAACCGTAAAAAATCGTCAATTTGAACACCAAAAACTATCCACTCGCCGATCCCGCTGTCGGTGGTTTTGAAGGCGCCGTCAATGAGCCTTATGCAATTAAATACCAGAGCTCTCGGGAAAACCCTGCCGTTGGCGACTTTGAGCGCGCCGTCGGCGCCCTAGGCAAAAATTTGCATAAAAACACCGTGGTCCAATACGATCCAAATTTTCTCTATGGATTCAAATTCTATGATAATCAAAGGGTAAATATGAGTAGTAGGACTTAATATTACTACAAATTAACAATAATTTCAAACAAGCACACAACTATTTAAAGATAACTATGGGTTGCCTCTCATAAAGCGCTTGGTTTAACGTCGTCAGCCCGACCTATTTAGGTATTATTCAGGTTGACTGAGCATTAAAACTTCTTTAAATTTTGGTCTTTTGCCTTCAAAATATGGTTTTAATGTTTGTGTATTAACTTTAAATATATTCTCAGTCTTAGGATCTTCAATTTCAATTGCTCCATGAGTATAAACCTGAGTCACAATAAAGGGCCCTAACCAACGAGACTTCAATTTCCCAGAAAATAATTTCAACCTTGTATTGTAAAGCAAAACTTCTGTTATGAAAATTCAAGGCGAACACAATGCAAATCCAGAAGAAGAACACAGAGATTTAACGAGGTTCGGCATAGACATGCCTTCATCCTCGGGAGCAGAGCGGCGAATTTCACTATTTCAGAGGAGTTACAATAGTTCGGTTCACATATCCATAGGTTTACACATTTATTTATGGATAAAGCCCAAGGATAAATTACAAACATGCCCTCTCTCCCCCCAACCCACTAACTTCCAAGAGACACTCCTTTTCACCAGGAGTCACACCTCTTCACCAAGAAACTCCAACTCCCTAGATATGAGCCATACCTAACAATTCTCCACCTTGGCGAATATCCAACACCTTAGAAGAAATGCTTCATCCGGTATTTGTGCCTACCAAACAAATCTCCACCTTAGAAAATATTCAACCCCTTGGGAGAAATACATCTGTCAAATCTCCACCTTTGCAAATATTCAGCCCTTAGGAGAAAATCTCCACTTTGCAAATATCCAGCTCCTTAGGAGAAATACTACATGGAGTTTCTTAAACCAAGTGAGTTGAGCAACTAAACCGTCTAACCTGGCTTGGTCAACCGTGCCATCTTGCACCCAAAGCACATTCCTGTTCGCACCAGTACCTCGGCCAATTACTATTTCCGCGAGCCACGAATCCCTTCACACTTGTTCGAGGAATACCTCCACAAAAATCCTGTTCACGAAATAATAGTGCCTGCTAGCCACCTGCACCCTGCCGAACTCCACCTGTCACAACTCCTCCTGCGACGTACTTGAGAACTGTGCTTTGCCTCGTGATTCACTTATCGTGATTCACCTGTAACAAACCTGCAAACTCCGCTGGTCGTAGATACTAGCCGAACCGCAGCCATTTATCTGAATTGCTTCACCCGTTCGTTCCCGCGAGCCTTGAATCCTTCGATAATTGCAAATCACCGCGCCGAAAACCCTTTATAAAATCGATGCCTTGTCCGCCTGATTGCGACTCCACCTAGCGAAACACCTTCTCAAAATTCTATCGCGCGCCCACCACTAAGGATATCGCGCCAACCGCCCGTCAATAAGCCTGCCGCCCAAACTTGCAGCAACTGCAGAAACCTCCGGTCGTGAACCCGACCTTCTCCACAAAATCCGCGAAGTCCTTCCTGTCACCTGCACCACGGCTCTGCCCGCAAGTCCTCCGACGAACCAACTGTTCATGGATCCTTCCACCTGCGCAGTCGCCTTCTTGTCGCTCACGATAACTGCCATCTACCTGGCACCTGTAGTAGCTTCTACGTCTTGGCTGCTCGCAAAATTCGGTCGATCCTCCTACCTGCTTCAGCAGCGGATCCTTGCAGCCGAATTGTCCTCCCAAACTCCCTTGCGAAATTCTTCTAACGTTCGCAATATCTCGCTGCACCGCAAGAAATTTCTGAACTCCACCAGTGCCAAGAAATTCCCAAGCTCCGCCGGTGCCAAATCAACAATTAAATCTGGCCAAAGAGGAAATAAGAATTCTTCTCTTCCAGCACTTCAGCTAGATTCAGAAAATTCCTTCCTGATTTCTTCATCCTCTGGAGGAATATTCCTCTAGTAGAAATCTTAGATTCCTTATTCCCTTTTCTCCGAACCTGCTACTCGTAGATCGTCTCTGGAACCTGCTGCTTCGCAAAACTGTTCATTTCCACCTTGCCTGGAGCTGCCGCCAATTGCCAAACCGTCCGCGCGAACTACTCCTCTTCGTGCGAACTGTTCTTCTCCTGCAAATGAACTATCACGACGTTCCTCATTGCACACTGCAGGCCCAATCTTCTTTCCACCTGCAACCATGAAGTCCGCCGCTGAGTCTGGCTGAACTACTTCTGCCCCGAACTGCTCCTGCCCGTCGCGACCTCCTTCTACCTAGGTCACAACAAATCCATCGAGCGAAACTGCTGCTCGCGACGACGATCCGCAAACAGTCGCTCAAAATCCTGCTGAACCGTCGCGATTAACAGCGACATCGCTCAGCGAACTCCTTGTCTCGAAAATGTCGCGCCTCTCTGCACTTCCTCAAAATAACTGCCTGTGTCGTGAAACTGCTTAACCACGACTCACGAACCGTCTGCAGGCCCACGCGGAACCACCTGCGCCTCTCGTCTGCACGATCCACAACTGCATCTGCGCAAGGGAGCAAACTACTCCCTGTGCGCCGAAACTGCTCCAACTGTCGTGAACTCCTCACATAACCTGTTCGCGCAGAAGAACCGAGGCTCCACCTCGCAACTATTTTGCGGTGACTGCCTGGAACTGTTGCTTCCAGTTAACCTCCTTGGTCCGAGCGTTTCCTGTGAACTTCTCTGCTTCTGATCGCTCCTGCAGGATGTGTGCCTGCACCAGACAAAAATCCCATGTGCGAGCTCCCCCCCGAGCCGCCTGTGCGTCTTTCGAAGTATCGCAAACTTTCTTGTTCGCGATCTTGGAACTGCAAACCATTGCAAATCCGAACTACTCTTTGGCTTCCAGACGCGACTTTGCGTGTTCCGTCACTGTCTGAATCCAGAATTCCTCTTGCTGTGCCGGAACAGAACTTCCTCCTCTGCCGCAAATCAAATCTCAAATTCCATCTTCTTCTTTCTTCCTGCGTAGATCTCCTCCACCCTAGAACCATAACTCTGATACCAGTTGTTATGAAAATTCAAGGCGAACACAATGCAAATCCAGAAGAAGAACACAAAGATTTAACGAGGTTCGGCATAGACATGCCTACATCCTCGGGAGCAGAGCGGCGAATTTCACTATTTCAGAGGAGTTACAATAGTTCGGTTCACATATCCATAGGATTACACATCTATTTATAGATAAAGCCCAAGGATAAATTACAAACACGCCCTCACTCCCCCCAATCCACTAACTTCCAAGAGACACTCCTTTTTACTAGGAGTCACACCTCTTCACCAAGAAACTCCAACTCCCTAGATATGAGCCATACCTAAAAACTTCTTGTCCTGGTTCAAAGTTCTTTTAGTTAATCTTCCGATCATGTCTTAACTTCAGTTTTTCCTTATAAATTCTATTGTTATTGTAAGATTCATTTCTTAATTCTTCTAATTCATTCAATTGCAACCTTCTCTTCTTACCAGCATTTTGCAAATTATAATTAAATTCTTTAATCACCCAATATGATTTATGCTCCAATTCTACTGGTAAGTGACAAGTTTTTCTATATATAAGCTTGTAAGGAGTCATACCAATAGGAGTTTTATAAGCAGTCCTGTATGCCCATAATGCAGTATCTAGTCTAACAGACCAATCTACTCTATTAGGATTTACAGTCTTTTCTAAAATTTTTTTGATCTCACGATTTGAAACTTCAGCCAAACCACTAGTTTGAGGATGATAGGCAGTAGAGAATTTATGGATAATACTAAAATTTTTTGCCAATCTATGAATATATTTATTCCTAAAATGGGATCCTCCGTCAATGATAATCACTCTCGGCATTCCGTATCTTGTGAAAATATTTTTCATTAAGAATTTTGAAACACTTTTAGCATCAAAACGAGGTAAAGTTTGTGCTTCAATCCACTTTGGTACATAATCAACCACAATTAAAATATATAGGTTCCCAAAAGAAGGAATAAATGGTCCCATGAAATCTAATCCCCAAACATCAACAATCTCAACTTCTAATATGAAATTCAGAGGCATTTCATTTCTTCTAGATATATTACCTACTCCTTGGCATCTATCACATGTTTTGATATATCTGTAAATATCTCTAAAAAGAGTAGGCCAATAAAATCCAGTTTGTAAAATTTTATATGCAGTTTTATCAATCCCAAAATGTCCTTCAAAATTAGAATCATGACATTTTTGAATAATCTGTTCAATTTCTTCATAAGGCACACATCTCCTAATAATAAGGTCATTAAATTGTTTATATAAATATGGTTCATCCCAAAAATATGATTTTGAATCATAACCAAATTTTTTCTGTTGCTGCAATGTTAGCATGGGAGGCAAAATATCACTTACTAAATAATTTACTATGTCAGAATACCAATGTACTTTCCACTCCTTAATATTATAAAGTTGTTCATCAGGGAAACTGTCTATTATTTCATCGTCAGCATCAGATAATTCATGATATTCCAGTCTCGACAAATGATCTGCAATTTGATTTTCAGTTCCTTTTCTATCAATCACCACAAAATCAAATTCTTGCAGTAAAAGTACCCATCTAATTAGTCTTGATTTAGTATCCTTCTTTTGCATCAGATATTTAATAGCTGAATGATAAGTATGCACAATACATTTAGTTCCAATTAAATATGATCTAAATTTATCAAAATCATACACAATAGCCAGTAACTGTATAGTTAATTTGAGTATCATTAAGAGTTCTACTAGCGTAGTATATAATCTTAAAAATTTTATCATATCTTTGACCAAGAACAGCTTCAATAGCATAATCACTAGCATCACACATTAGTTCGAACAGTTTCTCACAATCAGGTGAAATTATTACAGGTGCTGAGATTAATTTTTCCTTTAATAAATTAAAGGCATTCAAGCATTCTTTAGTAAATTCAAAATTTTTGTCTTTTTCTAAAAGTTGGCATAGATGTTTTGTAATTTTTGAAAAATCTTTAATATAGCACCTGTAGAAACCAGCATGTCCAAGAAAACTTCTTACCCCTCTCACTGTAGTAGGAGGTGGTAATTTAGTTATTACTTGAATTTTTGCAGGGTCTACTTCCATATCATTTTCTGAAGATTTATGTCTTAATACAATTCCTCCTGCAATCATAAATTGACATTTCTCCCAACTCCCAATTTAGAACTAAGTTAATTTTTTTGCATAGATCCAGAACTTTCTCGAGATGATTTAAACATGCATCAAATGATGTTCCAAACACAAAGAAATCATCCATAAATACTTCTATTCCATTGTCTATTAATTTACTAAAAAAAGACATCATACATCTTTAGAATGTTGCAGGTGCATTACATAGTCCAAAAGGCATTATTCTGAAAGCAAAAGTTCCATAAGGACTAGTAAAAGTTATTTTCTCTTGATCCTCAGGAGCAATATGTATCCGATGTTAACCAATATATCTATCCATAAAACAACAGTACTTGTGTCCAGCAAGTCTATCCAACATTTGGTCTAAGAAAGGAAAAGAAAAGTAATCTTTCCAGGTGGCGGCATTTAATTTTTGATAATCAATACAATACACCATCTTTAAACTTGTATGATAAGTATTAATTCATTATTTTCATTTTATTCAACAGTTATTCTTCCTTTCTTGGAAACACAATGAATTGGACTTACCCAAGTACTATCTGAGATAGGATATATAATTCTAGCATCTAACCATTTTAAAATCTCTTTTTAACTACCTCTTTACTTATAGGGTTCAGTCTCCTTTGAGGGTCAATTTTTGGTTTATGTTCTTCATTTAATAATATTTTGTGCATACAAATCGAAGGACTGATTCCTTTAATATCATCTAAAGTCCAACCAAAAGCTCTTTTATATTTTTTTAATGTATCCTATAATTTTTGTTGCTGAATTTCATTTAAGTCTGATGATACAATTACTAGTAATGTTGAAAAATCTCCTAAAAATATATACTTCAAATGAATTGGAAGATTCTTTAATTCAAGTTTAGGGGGTTTTACAATAGATGGAATTAATATTTCATTTTCTGGTGTAGTTGAATTGAGCATTTCATATCTTTCCTGAATATAATCAACTTCTTTGCTTTCAATTTCTTGAAAATTATCTTTTTCTTCATAATTTTCCTTGAAATATTCTATTCTTAGATAATCACATATATCCATTCTAAAACATTCATCATCTTTTTCAATTGATGGATATTTCATTGAATTTGAGATGTTAAAGGTTATTTTTTGATCATTTACTCTTAGAGTCAATTGCCCTTTTCGAACGTCTATCATTGATCTTCCTGTAGCTAGGAATGGTCTTCCTAAAATGATTGAAATTTCTTTATCTTCTTCCATATCTAGAATGATAAAGTCTACTGGAAAAATAAACTTATCAACCTTGACCAAAACATCTTCTACAACTCCCTTAGAATGTGTAATAGATCGATCAGCTAATTGTAGAGTTACAGAAGTTGGTGATATCTCTCCAATTCCTAATCTTTTAAAAGTTGATAGAGGCATCAAATTTATGCTAGCTCCCAAATCACATAATGCTCACCCATAAAATTTTTCACCAATAGCACATGAGATAGTGAAACTACCAGGATCTTTAAGTTTTTCAGAAAGTTTTCTTTGAATTATAACACTACATTCTTCACTGAGTGCAACAGTCTCATGATCTAGTAACTTCCTCTTTTTTTTTAGTATATCCTTCATAAATTTAACATAATCAAGCATTTGTTCGAAAGCTTCAACAAAATGAATATTTATTGATAATTTTTTCAAAATGTTTAAGAATTTAGCAAATATTTTTCCTTTATCTTGTTGCTTTAATATTTGAGGAAATGGTGGAGGTGGTTTCTCAACAGTAATTTTCATAGGTTTTAGAGGAAAATCATAACTTTCATTTTCTCCTTTAGTTTCTTCTTTTTCCTTTTCAATTACAGTTTCTTTTTGTACTCTTGTTTCCAACTCTTTTTCACTTCTCAATTGAATAGCTTTGATTTGTTCTTTTCCTTGATCTTTTGGATTTACTTCAACATTACTAGGTAAAGTTCCAACAGTCCTATTGCTTAATCTAGAAGCAATTTGCCCTATTATTTATCGCATTTATAGTTTGATATAAAGATTGAGCATCAATGGTTTGTCCTAATAAATTTTCTTCTAACACTGGAGGTGTTTGAGAATGATTCATTCCACATTGATCTATTTCTTTGAAAGAGCAACAATTTGAGAAACTATCATAGTTAAAGCATCAGAATCATGAATACTGGCTACTTTTGTAGGATTTACCCTTTCAGCAGGCCATTGAAAATTATTGGTAGTCATTTCTTCTATTAACACATAAGCTTCTTCAAAAGGTTTAGACATTAGAGATCGACCAGCAGCAGCGTCAATTATAGATCTAAGAGATCCTACTAATCCATTATAAAATGTTTGAATAATTAACCAATCTGGTAAAGCATGATGTGGACATTTCTTAAGAAGTTCTTTAAATCTTTCCCAAGTTTCATATATCGATTCTTCCTCATTCTAACTTAAAGATGTGATATCGTTTCAAAGCTTAGCAGTCTTAGATGGTGGAAAATATTTTGAAAAGAATTTTTGTGAAAGTTCTCCCCATGTTCTAATAGATCCAGGTGCTAATGAATTTAACCAAGCCTTAGCCTTATCCCTTAGCGAAAAAGGAAAGAGTCTAAGTCTGACAGCATCATCCGACACTCTGTCGTACTTAAAAGTAGCACAAAGTTCTAAGAAACTTACAAGATGTAAATTAGGATCATCATTTGAAGTTCCACCAAATTGATTGTTTTGTACCATTTGGATAATTGAAGGTTTAAGCTCAAATGAAATTGCAGCTACATTAGGATTTTGGATAGTTAAGTGAATTTCATCTAATGCAGGGTTAGCGTAATCTCTTAATGGTCTAGATTGATGTTCATTTTCTTTTCTTTGGTTGTTTATGTTTTTTTCCATTTTTTCATTATTTATAGATTCTTTTCTTAGTTTTCTAATTCTCCTAACAGTGCGTTCTAATTCCGAATAGTAGGGTATAAGATTTTCAGAACCAAATTTGCGCATACAATCGAAATCATTTCACAGTTAAAACATTTAACTAAAAAAATTGTAATTCTATAAAGGTTTTCTAACAGTCCTAATTTGTCCGTTACTTTAATTATATTATTCCCCGACAACGGCGCCAAAAACTTGACTCGCGCAATTTTAAATATACTTATAAATATAAGAATTCAACACCACTACTACAAGATATAAATCCTAAGCAACTGTGTCAAAAACTTGATTAGGAGTGTAATTTTAATTTTAGTAACAATTAAATATTATAAACTTTTTATTGCAGAGTTACCTTTAAACGCAAGTATACGTATCGCTCAAGTAATACAGGGCTCTAGTGGAGCCTGGTTATCGATCCCACTGGGAAAAAATATTAAAGCCTACGGACTAGGATTATATAAACCAAGATAAAATTACAACTAATCAAAATTGCTTATCTATCACTAATATGCAATAGAAAATAAGTTCTTTTATTTAAAGTAGTTTTACTAATAAATTTCTAATACTAATAAGGTTAAGTTCATATATATATATATATATAAGTAAGAATCTTTCTTCTTTGTTAAGATATTTAAGTGAAATGATAATTAGAATTAGTTTTATATGTGTTGTGCCAAATATGAGTATACCTATTCTTTACCCTTTTGTCCAGGTATAAAGAACATTGACTAGTTCTATTACTTGGTTACTTAATCTGCGACTAGGCTGGGAGGATACCGGCTCTCACTTCAGAGATCCCACATTCCCCTCACCTGAGGGCTAATAATCTACACTTCAGCACCCAAACGATAAGACCGAATTGAGGATTTTAGCTTGTCACTCTAAAATCTCCAATTCTACGCCCGATAAATATTATTTCTCTATTTATTTGCACTTCTCCTTTCAAGGATTTACTCATCTACTTTTCAAAGAGAACTGTGTTACATACTAGTTAAGAATTCTTAGCCCGCGGCCAGGTCTTAAAAAATCTTCACAGATTTTAACAATACAAAAGGCCAATTTGTATAGTAAAGTAAGTTTAGGTATAATATCATTACAACTTCTTTATATTTTTATTGAATAGACTAGTTCATTTAATCAATTCACTAAAATATCAAAACAATGAGAAAGACGAACAACTACTCGAATTCATGGAAAGGATGCAATAAAACTTAGATTTCATATGATAAAGTAAAGTTCTACAATATATAATAAATAAACACTACTTATCTCAAATTCCTTCCCAAGAAAACTCTTTGAAGTTCCTCTGGATTTCTTCCTTTCTTACAACACACTGAATTCTCCTTCGAAATGGCAATGCGAAGAGATCTCTCACTTCCCTTCCACTCTTAAAATCCTTCGAAGAATTCCTCACAAAATCTCTATTTGAACTCACTACTCACTAATAACTACAATAATGACTCACTAATAGACTCTCTAAAACACTTTGGACTCACTAGTAATCACGTAGGAGATCTTTTGTGATGCTTAGGAGACACTTTTTTCGGCTTCAAATCGTTCTTCTTAAAGTTGTAGAAGAGTCTCCAAGGGTTTTGCAGGCACCCCTTCGAAAATTATCCACATTTGAAGTATTTATGGAAAAATCCGTCGATCCCGCCGTCGGCGGGAACGAGCACGCCATCGGTGGCCTTCTAGAAATAATATTTTTAAACAGGCCCCACCGTCAGCGGCCTCGATCTCCGCCGTCGGCAGCCTTGCTTGTAATTAATTCTGAACTCTCAGGAAAATCATGCCGTCGATGCCATCGATCTCGCCGTCAGCGCCCTAGGTCAATTTTACATAATTTAGTTCTTTTTGCTCCAAATTCGCTCCTTTTTGCATATTTTTGCTCATTTGTCCTTAAATCTTCATACCTACAGAAAAACACCAAAAAAATCTTTCTTTAAAGTGCAATATAATCAAAATCAGTTTAAAATAGGTATGAAAATCTTAACATCTTTTCCTTGGGTCAAAATCCCCCAAACATAACTATTACTAGTCCTCAAGTAATCCTTAATACTACATAAAAGTTATGATTCATTGTGGTAAAGTTTTAATTCAGTAGGTTTGAGGTTATCTATTGTAATAAGAATATTGTAATAAGAATTCTTAGAAAAATATCCAAATAATTAGATTAGTTCTGTAGGTTTAAGGCTATCTAGTCATCAAGTTTAAGAATTCTAGTCTTCTATTTATTTCAAGAATGACTATATATTGCAATATTAATTCACTTAGAGTATTCAGAAGATAGGAAATTCATGAAGAAACTATAAGTAAGAAAACTAATCATATATATAAGTTCAAAAATGCTTTTAGTTTTCCTTTTAGGTTAATCCAAGTGAAGCCAATTTTTGATAAAGCATATCCTCAGGCTTCTCCTCACTTATTTTATTTTCTTTTTCTTTTCTTTTCAGGGATTTTTTTTCAATCCTTTTTCTTTTTCTTTTTTTTTTCTTTTTCAAGTGAGGATTACTATATCTCGATAGCCTGTTAATAATTTTGAACTTCACTCTTCTTTTCCTAAATTTGAAACTTTCAAACATACTTTACCTTATATGTACTTCATAGTTTTTATATTATTTGAATCTCAATCCTTTCTTTCTTAACTAAATTCCTAAGATTCTCAATATCTCAAAATATAGTTTCTTTACTTTAAATAGTTAACTGTAGTCTTATCCCCCTATATTAAATAATTGAATCTACAAAATTAATTTTCATTACCAAAAATATTTCTTTGAATCTTTCACAATATTTAGATAAAATCTAAACATAGTTATCTAAATTGAAGATTTTTAAAAAAATTCGAAGCCTTTATGTCGTTTATTGGAAAAAGATGTGATTTTTAATTTTGATGATGATTGCCTAAAATCTTTTGAAACTTTAAAAGAAAAATTAATCACTGCACCTGTTATAATTTCACCTAACTGGGAAATTTTTTTTGAATTAATGTGTGATGCTAGTGAATATGCTATTGGAGCTATTTTAGGTCAGAAATATGATAGAATTTTTAAAGTGATTTACTATGTTAGTAAAACTCTTAATGAAGCTCAAATTAATTATACCACTAATGAGAAAGAGTTATTAGTTATAGTATTTTCCTCTGATAAATTCTGATAATATTTAATTGGAATTAAATGTGTGGTGCATACTGACCATTTTGCTTTAAGTATTTAATGAAGAAGAAGGATGCCAAACCAAGATTGATTAGATGGATTCTTCTTTTGCAAGAATTTGATTCGAGATAGTAGATAGGAAGGGTGCTGATAATCAAATTGCTGATCATCTGTCTAGGCTTGAAACTGAAAAATCTCTATGTGATGTTGAAGAAATTAATGAATATTTTCCTGATGAAAAATTGTTCGCTGTTAATGAGTGGTGTGTTCCGTGGTATGCCGACATTGTAAACTTTATTGTTAGTGATATTTTACCCTATGGTTTGACATACCAGGAGAAGAAGAAATTTCTATCTGAAGCTAAGACTTATTTTTGGGATGATCCGTTTTATATAAACATGGAAATGATTTAATTATTCAAAGATGTGTGCCTTCAGAAGAAACTTATGAAATTATTCAAAAATTTCATAATTCTGATTACGTGGGATATTTTGGAGTTGATAAAACTGCATATAAAATCTTACAATCTGGATTTTGCTGGCCTACAATTTTTAAGGATGTTAATGCTTATATTAAAAATTGTGATCAATGTCAACGTGTAGGCAATATTTCTAGAAGAAATGAGATGCCCCTTAATTATATGTTAGAAGTTGAAATATTTGACGTTTGGTGATTAGATTTCATGGGACCATTTATACCATATTTAGGAATTACATACATTTTAATAGTAGTAGACTATGAATCTAAATGTATAGAAGCTGTTGCTTTACCTCGATGTGATGCTCATAGTGTTGCAAAAATAAGAATATATTTTATAGATTTAGAATAGCAAGCATAATCATAACTGATGGGGGAAGCCATTTTAAAAATGTGATTATGAAAAAGTTAATAAAGAAAAATCATATTAACCATCGCATTGCTACTGCTTATCATCCGCAGACAAGTGGTTTGGTTGAATTATCTAATCATGAAATTAAAATAATATTGGAAAAGACCGTTAATCCAAACAGAAAGTATTGGACAATAAAATTAGATTATGCTTTGTGGGCCTATAGGACTGCCTACAGAACTCCTATAGGAATGTCCCCATATAGGCTAATTTTTGGAAAAAGCTTGTCATTTACCAGTTGAACTTGAGCATAAAGCATGTTGGGCTATTAAAGAGTTCAATTTTAATTTGAAAGATGCTGGAGAAAAGAGATTGTTGCAATTAAATGAGCTTAAAGAGATAAAGAATGAATCTTATGAAAATGCTAAGATTTGTTAAGAAAAAATGAAATTGTGGCATGATCAGAAGATTTTTACTAAAAATCTTGAGCCAGAGCAAAAAATTTTACTATATACTGCTAGATATGAAATTTTTGCTGGAAAAATTAAGTTCAGGTGGATGGGTCCATTTATTGTGATGAAAGTTTATTCATATGGAGCTGTGGATATTAAAGATCCTAAGACTAGAAAAATATTTCAAGTGAACGGTCATAGACTTAAACCTTACTTTTCAGTCGATGAATCTAAACCTGATGAGAATCTGATGTTGGGTCACGAATAAGCTTTGTGTATGTCAGGTTGATGATGCTAAACCAAGCGCTTTGTAGGAGGCAACCCATATTTATCGGTGTGCTTTGCTTTATGTTTGTTTTGTGTGCTTTTATTTGGTTTGATTGGAGAAATGTGGTATGATTTTGGAGTTTTTGTATGTTATAGTGGTGTTTATTTGACCTTATTTAATGACTTAGAGGAGTTAGAATGAAGATTTTGACGTTTAGCAGAATTGTGCAAAAATGTGCATTGACGACTTTGCGCCGTTGGTTGGCGCATAGGCGCCACAGTTATAAAAAACATGAAAAATGAGGTTCTAGAAGCCTAAATCGTGGCTGAGTAGTTTTTGGAGTTATTAAGGAGCTTTAACATGTCTAGGGTCGGTTTTGTGCCTTCCTAAGTCTATAAAGAGGCCCTAAATTTATTAGATACTTGCCCCAGTTCTTATTTTCATTCTTGAGTCTTAAAAAGAGTATTTTGAGTGCAAAATGTTTTCTTGGGAGAGAGAAGTTACGACAAAAGAGGATGCCAACAAGAATAAGTTTATTTGTGCTAATGCTCAAGAGTTATATAATGGATTTCTGGTTGTGAGTATCCAAGGAATAGCAGAAAAGATTACGAAGATCGAGGCCGATGTGGAGTCTATTGATGCAAAGGTAAATGAAATTAATGCACATTTAGCGCACATTGGATGGCAACTAAAAATGCAATTCAGTCATACAAGTCATGTGGAAGAAGCGGATAGAGCGATATTTCTGAAGAACAAATGGATAGAAGAAGAAGATGCAAGAGCTTTTAATCATCGCCCGTTTTATCAGATTTACATTCCAAATGGTTCAAATAGAACTAATGGTGGTTCTGGATATAATCCACCTAATGGAGATTGGAATTAAATTATGTGTGGTCTTGTAGTTTAATTATGTGTGTTTAGTGTTTTAAGTGTGTGTTTTTTTTAAAATTTTTGTGTTTGTTGCACTTTACATATGTTTATTACATCTCAATGATGTAAATTTGTGTTTAAATTATATGTGTTTGAACTTATGTATTTGGGGAATTTCATCGAAAGTGTTTGGATAGAAATTTGTAGTTTGTATTAAGTGTGTTTTGATATTTAAGTAATATAAGTTTGTGTTTGTCTGAGATTTGTGTAGAATCATTGGAGATTAAAGTGTACTTTTTGAGTATTAGAAGAGTTTATGGGGAGAATAATTATTTGAAGAGATTAAAGGTGATTAACTCGGATTTTTGATGGAATTAAGTTAATTGTCAAAATTTAGGCACTAACACCTAAGCGCCAAACCGACGATGCATAAGTTTCAGATTTCGCGGCTAAGTGACGTATGCCTCGCGCATAGGTGCTGGTTCGCGAAAATCAATTTTCTGTAGTTAAATACCTAAAATTTGTCATTTTTAACACACCCATCACCTTCAACCTCTCGATTTCGCAAAGTAGGAGCCTAGGGCATCACAATTTGGATCATTTTAGAGCCGATTTCATCAAAATTTATTTGATTTGAATTCCTTAAGGTATGATCACTACTCCTAAGTAAAATTTTATGAATTTCACCATGTGTCCTATTCATGGTGAAAATTTGAGGAAAAGTATGAGAAATTGCTTGGATTTAGTGGAGTTTGCCCTTGGAAGTTGAGTTAACAAGTTTAGTTTAAATTTATAATTTATGGTGAATTTTTTGTGAATTTTTAGAGATGGCTCTAAAGTTAAAATGCTCTTAAGAAAAAGTAAAATTTTATTCAGATAAATTGGTCAGTTCTAGAGCTGAGAATCGTTACGTCGATGCACTCGCATCACTGAAATTGATTCCAGAACGAGTTTTTAGCAAGCCAAGAGGAGATATTGAGGAGATGATTGCTAGAAGGAATTAGGAAAGATACTATTGCTTCTCCACTGCTGCAGTTGTTTATGTGGTGAGAGAGTTCTATGCTAACTTGCCAGCAGCTGAGGAAAATTTGGCAATGTTTAGGGGGCAACAAGTGGATTTTTCACCTGCGGTAATTAATACTTTTTACCGATTACCTCCTGCGATGTTTTGTTTTTATGGAAATTATCATTCTTCTGAGGGAGAGTTAGATGAGATTATGGCCTTTCTTACTGATGAAAGTGGTTTGTGGAAGATAATAAATGAAAGAATAGTGAATTTTTAAGTGTTGAATGCCACTTCAAAGGCATGACATTACTTCATCTCATCTATGCTTTTGCCTTCAAGTCATGTCAGTGAGGTTACAAGGGAGAGAGCTATTCTAAACCATTGTATTTGGCAGGGAAAGCCTTTAGATATTGGAGCTATTACTTTTTATTATATTTTGAACTGTGCCAGAGCTGCTACTACAGCAGGTATGTGATTTCCTTCACTGATTCACTCGATTTATGAGCAGTTTGGTGTTAAGTATAAAATATGGGAAGATGTTCTTCAGCCACTTAGACTTATTACTAGTGTAAATGTGAACTCTTACACTGTACATTCAGTATTTGGTAGGAAAGGAGGATCTGTTAGAGCTTCCAGTGCTTCAGCTTCTGCTACTTCTACTTCTCGTGCTTCTAATGCACATGCATCATCCTCTAGAGATTCACAAACTGGATTATTACAGAAGATTTTGAAGAAGGTGAGTCTTACCAAAGACCATATTAGAGATATGGATGGAAAGGTAGAGAATATTGAGAGGTACATACAGAAACATGATGATTATGAGGAGAACTATCATCAGTACATGGATAAACTGATTAAATGAGATCATAGTGCTGAGTTGCCTCCTCATCCTTATTTTATACCTTATGTGTCATCCAGAGATTGGAATAAGAGAGATGATGATGATGAAGATGATGATTAGGATTGTTTTATTGAGTCTGTGATGTTGTTATGTGCAAATTTTTAAATTTGCCAAAATTTATGAACTCAGATTTATATATATATTGATTTAGTTTTATAATGAGTCACACAATTAAACGCAAGTATGCATATCACTCAAGTAATACAGGGCTCTAGTGGAGTCCTGGATATTGATCCCACAGGGTGGCAATTAATTTTATGGTGTAGCACAGAAATCACTTATCAAATCACAACACAATTGCAAGTAAGTTCAATTTTTAAAATAAAGAGAAACAGTTGCAGTTACAACTCCTACCAAAGTACGTTCTAACCTTTTAGCAAGTCAAACTAACACAAGACTAAAGTTATAACAAAGTTTAGTTGTAAGAAAGAGTCTTCCTCCTCTCCAACTATAATATGATGATTTTTGTAATATAGATCAGTGATGCAAATGTATTGTGCCAAATAGGAGCATTTCTATTCTTTACCATTTTCCAAGCGCATAAAGAACATTGGCTAATCCTAAGTTTAGTCCCCAAATTCGTGGTTAGGCTGGGAGGATACTGGCTCTCACTCCAGAGCTCCCACTTCCCTTCCCCTGAAGGCTAACTCTCACTTTGGTTTCCAAACCCTAGGACCAAATTGAGAATTTCATCCTGTCACTCTGAAATCTCCAATTCTACACCCATCAAAGTATATTTCCCTATTTATTTGCACTCAACCCCCATGAACTACATCACTCATTCATGGACATTGAATGTGACCTTCACTTTTGTTGTGGAACTCATAATCCTTTCAGAACATATGTTTCCCAACAAGTTTTAACAATTTAATTGGCCAAATCAAAAAGTAAATGAAGTTCGAAGTGAAAAGGTCATCACAAATTCTCCATAATAAATCGGCACATCATTTCCATATCACAACATCAACACATCACATGAAAAGGAGGAAGACAAAGAAATCTACTCAAGACTCATGAGGAAAATATGACAAACATTGATTTTATATATAAAAGCAATGTCATACAAACAGAGTAAAGAAAAGACAACTTATCTCAAACTCTTCCCCAAGCGAATCTCAGGAATTCCATTGACTCCTCTTCTTTCTTCAAAACAACACACAATTCTCTCTTTAGATAAGTAAGGAAGAAGAAATCTCTCACTTTCCCCCTTCGCCTACACTTCTTAGAAGAGAAAACACAAAACCTAGATTTTCTAAACAAAATGAAAAGACTCTCTCTCCTCACTCTCTCTACACTCTAAACTCTCTCTCCCTTTCTAAATTTTGCTCCAAAGTAGTTTAAATCTTGTCATAACTGATTTCCCAAGAGTTTCCTCAAGCAACCCTCCAAACTTCGGCCAAATACATTGAATCTAGTTTGAATTCGGGATAGGGCGCGGTCTGGCGTAGGATAGGCGCCGTTTGGTGCTATTTTTCACCTTTAGCATCCAAAGTTTCTGTAAATTAGCGCGATCCGGCGCTGGTGACAGCACCGTTCAGCGCTGGTGACAGCGCCGTTCAGCGCTAGTTCAATAAAATGCACTTTTGCCCCTTTTTGTTCCAAATTTGCTCATTTTCACTTCCTTTTACTCCAAAGGCCTAAAATCATTGTACCTGCATAGAATCATGAAAAATAATTTTCTTTAAAGTGCAATATAATAAAAAATAGGTATAAAATTGATAGTAAAAAGTTATTAAATTTTCAGTGGATCATTATGTGATTTTCTTTTGTGTTGTATGGTGTATGGATTTTTATTTGTTATTGTGTTTTGATATGAACTCTGATGTTGTGTAGATTATAATTAGACTATTTCTTTTATGCACATTCTCAAGTTTTATGTTGTTATATGTGATGTGTTTGTGGTAGTAAATGTTTTTGTGTTTCTAGTGTTTGAGTTTTTAGTAGTGTCTAATTTAAATCCTATAAATATTAGAAAAATTCAGAACACTATTCGAAACCACTATTTATATCACATGTTTAAACTTTTCAAAATTTGCTACCATTTATTTTCTAGTATGCTGTGATTTCTGTTATGTTACGTTTGTGTGTATTTTCTTTGAAAATCTCCACTATTGTAGAATTCCTTTGAAATTTTGAAATTTCTATTTTATGAAAAACTGAAAAACTGAATTTGATCTACTCTTTACTCCTTGTTTTTAAATCGTTATACTTGCATATTTAGAATATTAGGATTCCTGCAAGCATGTTATTCTAGTTTTTTTTTAATTCGTACCCATGTATCATTTTTATGTTTAAATGTTTTATCCTAATTAAAAATTAAAGATTGGCGGAAATTTAAAAACAAATTTTCAAAAACTAAAATTTTATTGTTCTTAAGAATACTTAAATAAAATTTGATTTTTGATTGAAAATAATTATGCATATAAAGTTATATTAGGGAAGCATAATTTTGAATATAGAATGAGTAAGAGAATTTAGTTATAATTTATAGTAATGCTGAAAAATTTAAAGTTAAAATTTTCTTAGTAAAGAAATGTTAAATATAGTTAAACTATCTTTAGTAAGAAATGTTGCACTTTTGGATAAATAGAAGATTTAACTTTTATTTTTCAAATCTTAAATTTATTTTATTGAGAAATAATTTTCAATATTATTATTATGATTTTTAAGTGAATGATATATATCAGACCATTATTTTAAATGAAATGGTGGAATTCAAAATCATTAAAGGCCTATTCAGATACAATAATCTTTGTCTTATATATAAAAAAAGAAAAAGAAAAAAAAAGAAGAAAAAAGAAGAAAAATAGTATGTAAAAAGGAAGGAGAAGCTTGAGGATTTAAGGGCCTTATCAAAAATTGGTTCCATACCTAACATTTAAAATATAAATTTTGAGAAAATCTAAAGCTTAAGGTCATAATATAGTAAGAAAAACTATTTCCAAATAAAAATTTTTTAAGTGAGGAAGATGAAATGTTTGAATCCTATATTTTGAAAAATCTACAAGTATTTCTGAATTAGATAGGAACTAATATTTTTCATTATCCTTTACTTAAGAACCTTCTAAACTTTAAGTTGATCTCATTTACTAAAATTTTTTCTAAATTGGACTATTTCATTTCTAGAAAAAAATTTTGAAACCTTCCTAAAGAAACTCATTTACATAACTTGCATGTTAAGATTTTCTATGTGATTAAGTATCACTTGAGGATAAGTAACATTTTAAGTTTGGGGGATCTTGATATACCTAAAATATATAGTGTTTTTAAATACATTTTTATACATATTTTTGATAATATTGCACTTTAATAGGAGGTATATTTGTGTTTTTCTTGCAAAAATGATTAAAATGACTGACTATGATGAAAGGACCAAAAGAGGATCAAATTTGGAGCAAGAATTGAAAGGTGTGCAAAATTGGCCTCTAGCGGCTAAGCGCCGAACCCTTGGCGCATAGGCGCCACAATTAAAGTAAAGAATTTTATTTTATTTTGGTGCAAATTTGAAGGGGTTTTTGAAGCATCCTTTGGTTTAAACTTCACTAACATCCCATCAGAGCTAAAATTCATTTAAAATTTGAACGGATGGATGCATTCTTGGTGGATACAATGAATCTGGACATATTTTGAAGAGACACCAATGCACCTTTTGGAAAATTTTAAATAAAAGACTTGAAGATCAAAAAAATGGATTGTTGTTGGAGGGTGTGATTAGAGTTTAGAGTAAGTTTATGTTAGAGAGTTATTGAGAGCACACCTTTCCACTTCACCACTTTTATTATCAATTGTATCTAGTTTTAATTAAGAGTAGAATAAAGATTTGGAGTTAAAGGAGTTGGGCACCAACCTCTATTGTATCTTGTAAAGGGAAAGCAAAGTTTCAACGGAACTTCAAGAGTCTTGTGGAGAGGATTTTCAGATAAGTGTTTATCTTGTTCTACATTTGGTTTTAAAGTAAAACTTGTTGTGTTTTAACTATGATTTCTACTTTCAAATCAAGTTCTGATTGTGTTTTCTCCATGGATTCTGAGTAGTTTTATTTATTTTTTTCCTTTTAAATAATGAAGTAATTAAATTATGGAAGGAAGTTATGTGAAGTATAGGATTTCAATGTTGGAAGAAGTTGTGATGATTCACTACCTTGACTTCATTTACCTCTTGATTTGGCCAATTAAGATGTTAAAATTTGTTGTGAGAACATGCAAGAACCAATGCAATATTGTCT
Source organism: Papilionanthe hookeriana x Papilionanthe teres (assembly GCA_022702705.1). Lineage (NCBI taxonomy): Eukaryota > Viridiplantae > Streptophyta > Magnoliopsida > Asparagales > Orchidaceae > Papilionanthe > Papilionanthe hookeriana x Papilionanthe teres. The sequence goes on along the minus strand of CM040422.1, from coordinate 83,352,203 downwards.
CAATCAACAATTGGAAAGAATCACATGCAATTATATGGGTGAGAATTGTAGTCCATATGGTTTGGCGCAAATAAATAGGAAGATATGTTTTTAATGGGGAGTAAAATTAGAGGAATTTAGAGTGACAGGCTAAAGGCCCCTAATTTGGTTTGATGTTTTAAATTTTTTTATGTGATGTTAGTCCCCAGGTGGAGGGAATCGAGGGAAATCTAGAGTGAGAGCTATTATCTTCCCTGCCTAACCCATCTACAAGATTTCAAATCATCAAATTAACCAATGTTCTTTATAGAACCAAGTAAAGGTAAAGAATATAATTGCTTCTATTTGGCACAACACATTTAGATACTTCTACAATGAAATTCTATAATAATTACTGATTCATTGAAAGGGGAAAAATATATTTTATTCTCATTTGCTTTCATACTATTTTATAGTTGTGTTAACTTTAGTTGTTTGCTTTACTTTTTATTTAGAAAATATCAAAAACTAATTTGAAAACTTTATATCTTAAAACATACTTTACAAAATTATTTTAAAAAGTAAAAAGTTTTTTTTCTTATTTCTTTTAAAATTTTAGACATTTTCTTGTGGGTTCGATATCTCGGGGCCTAATCAAAAAGTTTTATATTACTTGATAAACGATACATATACTTGCATAGTATCCATATTATAAATAATTAAAGTATAATTTCATATCTAAAACATAAGGTTAAATATTCGAGGATCATAGAGCACTTCTCCAAAAAGTATAGTGGTTCATTAGTGAGCCACTTCATGCTCTCGACTCATCAAATGCACAATTTTGGTTGCAATTTAGTTGGAGCATGATCAATTTTAGGGAGATTCAATCCAACCACTTTATACAGGTTAACATCGTCAGTTTTTACTTTGATAAACATCAATGGATTTGTTAACATTCCTCAGTGGACTACACCTGACCTCTTCCACATAGGCTTGTAAGCGAGCAATGCTCTAACAAACAACCTCGGATGGGTTAAATAGTCTCCGATAGACTTCCATCATTGGGTAATACTCTGATGCATAAGCCCATACAAGTCAAAAGCCCCTGGTGATTTATTCCAACAACAACCTCCTCACATACTAGTACTTCTAAATAACATTTGGTATCCACTAAAACATGAAAATAAAAAAATGTTTCAACATTGTCACAAAAAAAGATACTTGAGGGGAAAATAACAAATAAATTCAAATAACTAAACAAGATAATCAACAAGCATGCTAACATCACTCATACAACATTATTCTGACAAACCTAATAGAAAAGGCTGAAAAGAAATAGCTACATTTGTATGATTTATACAACATGACAAAAGCAAATACACTAAAAGCATATAAGGATGAGTAGAGTACTAATCAACATCATCATTCTCCTCTGCCCCCTCGTCGTACTTAGAGAAAACCTTCTTCAATTTACTTTTGATATCCTCACTGTCAAAATTAGAGGGTTTGATCGTCTGAAGCTTGATTAGCATTGAGCCCCTTCACATCAATCCCAGTTTGACGTTGCACTGCTCAACTCCCCTTCAGAAAGCCCTGGATGTATCCTTCCTCGGTGAAACACTTTAGTTGCTCCTTTGCCTCAACATCAAGTACCCAGTTGCGAGCCTCCTAGATGTGGTCTCAAATGATAGTCTTGAATCAATCGAGTTCTTGAATTCCTTGAATATTTTTTGCTTAACCTCTATAGAAACATCCTTCATAGGACACAAAAGTCGGATCTCTTCCTTCTGGGCTGACATCGCTAACCGTTTCTATTTCTTTCACTAAGATCAGATCATTCCTCCACAATCGTCTCTAGAGTTCTCTCCAGATCTTAAAGCTGCAACGAGAAGGAAGTCACCATTGTTGAGGGTTCCATCCTGCACACCATCAACTGTATTTCTAAAGCCGTGACTTCTTCATCCTCTAATTCATATCAGCGCTTATGCTCACCTTAAAGATATTTTAACTTAACAAATTCAGAGTTCCAATTTCTCAGAGACAGTCCTAAACTCATTTGGATTTCCACCAGTTTATCCATCTAGAAAAAAGGAAGTCTGGGTCAAGCAGATATGGTGATTAACAATAGCAGGAGATTAAAAAAAGAAAACTTACAAAGTCTTCGGCATTCAGGAGCCCTGTACATTCACGAGATAACACATTCTTAGGAATATGAATGGTCGAATGACTGGGTAGGGACTTCAATGATTCTTTAACTCTATTATGTTGTTTTTGAGGGAGTACTTCACAATCGCTTCTCATTGGGGCTGCTTTGCAGATACCATAGGGGCTGGCTCGAAAGGTCCCTTTTTAGATTTCTTCAACCTTATAGTCGTGGATCTCTCATGATGAAATGAAATTTTGATCTTGAACAATGATTCCTCGCCCACAAATCCATGAATATATTACATCTTGAATAACATCTCATTGAAGTCATGAAATACTAACATCCACAATATTTACTCCTCAATAGTCTGAGGAGAGACAGACAACTGTTGGAACCTTCCTAGCATCTCATGGAGCCCCAAATTGTTCTTTACAAAAAAGAACCTTACTGACTATTGTTTCATCAATTATTTCAGGCAAAATTTTAACACCTTGTGCTCAAACGTCACCCTTCAAATGCGTAGCAACATAGTCGTATTAAAATTGCCGGCATCAACTTCAACCCGCGACTCCTAAAAAAAACAATCACACTAATAATTAATGTCACCACCCGACAAGACAGCTGAGTAATGCAAATTCCAAACGCCTTCATGATTTTGATAAACTAGGTGCCAATGAAAATCATAGGCTGGATCTCAAGGATGCCTCATGAATAACAATATACCCATAAGGAGGATAATAAGCTCGGTCGGTTGAAGTTAGCAATTTTATCACCATGTTATTTGGAAAGTAATGATTTTTTTTAAATAAAATCAATTCACTCTCTGTTAGGATTGACAATGCATCCTCTGAATTCTATCACTTCCTCTGATTCTCAGTGGAATGAGGTTCTCTGATTGTAACCATTTTTTGTAATGTGAAAGAAGATTTCGTTGATCATTTGCTACACAGAACATGGAAGATTTCTTCTTCACTGCAACACAAAAGAAGATTGTGTTGCTCGCCTGCTATGCAGGATAGGGATGGCTTTCTTCTGTACCACACTGTGAAAGAAGAGCCCGCTGCTCGCGTGTTACGTGGGACGATGATGACTTTATTTTGCACCACAACATTAAAGAAGATTCTGTTGCTCACCTAATACGTAGGACGGAGATGACTTTCCTCTATAACACAATGCGATAGGAGATCCCGTTGCTCGCCTGCTACAAGGGATGGGGATTCTTCAGCATCACAATACAAAAAACGATCTCGTTGCTCGCCTACTATGCATGATGGGGATGAATTTCTTCTTCTAAAAAATCTCACTAGCAGAAGACTCCACTCCCAACTCTCTCTCTTTTTTCTCCTTCTCCTTCTCATCGCTTGTGAGTTTTCTTCTCATCCATGACCACTATTTATAGGCTTTAGAGGAGGCCTAACATTAAAATCAATTGTTTAATGGAAGAAAAGAAAATATAATTTTTTTTATATTCCCACCTTTTATCCTTTAGAATTCCCTCATTACAAATAAAAAAGGCATCTCTTAAAAAAATTGCTCAAATTCCTAAGAAGTTCTTTAAATCTTTCCCAAGATTCATATATCGATTCTCCCTTATACTGACTGAAAGATGTGATATCATTTCTAAGCTTAGCAGTCTTAGATGGTGGAAATTATTTTGATAAGAATTTTTGTGAAAGTTCTCCCCAAGTTCTTATAGATCAAGGTGCTAATGAATTTAACCAAACCTTAGCCTTATCCCTTAATGAAAAAGGAAAAAGTTTAAGTCTGACAGCATCATCAGACACTCTATTGTACTTAAAAGTAGCACAAAGTTCTAAGAAACTTGCAAGATGTAAATTAGGATCTTCATTTGAAGTTCCACAAAATTGATTGTTTTGTACCATTTGGATAATAGCAGGTTTAAGCTCAAATGAATTAGCAGCTACATCAGGGTTTTGAATAGTTAAGTTAATTTCATTGAATGTAGGGTTAGCATAATCTCTTAATGGTCTAGATTGTTGTTCATTTTCTATTCTTTGGTTGTTTACGTTGATTTCCATTATTCAGAATTTATAGGTTATTTTCTAAGTTTTCTAATTCTCCTAACAGTGCGTTCTAATTCCGAATCGTAAGGTATAAGATTTTTAGAACAAAATTTGTGCATACACTCGAAATCAGTACACAGCAAAAACAGTGAACTAGATAAGTTACAATTCTAAAAAGGTTTTCTAATAGTCCTAAGTTGTTGTCCGTTACTCTAATTATGTTATATTACTATAACATATAAAATCTATCCCCGACAACGGTGCCAAAAACTTGAACCACCCTGCGTTTTATCCAATTCGAATGTACTTTAGTAACAATTAAATATATTAATCTTTTAATCGCAGAGTTAATTTCAAACGCAAGTATATGTATCGTTCAAGTAATACAGGGCTCTAATAGAATCCTGGATATCAATCCCACAGGGAGAGATATATTAAAGCTTACAGACTTAGGATTATACAAATCAATTCAGAATTACAACTAAGTCGAAATGTCTATTTGTCACTAATATGCAATCGATAATAATATGAAAGTTATATTAAAGACTAGTTTAACTAACAATTTACTAATACTACTACTAAAGTTAAGTTCAAATATATATAATTGCAAGAATCTTCCTTAGTTACGATATTTAGGTGAAATGATAATTATAATTAGTTTTAATGTGTTGTGCTAAATAGGAGCATACCTATTCTTTACCCTTTGGTAGAGGAATAAAGAACATTGACTAATTCTATGCTTGGTTACTGATTCTGTGGCTAGGCTGGGATGATACCGACTCTCACTTCGGAGCTCCCACGTTCCCCTCACCCGAGGGCTAACAATCTACACATCAGCACCCAAACGATAGGACCGAATTGAGAATTTTAGCCTGTCACTCTAAAATCTGCAATTCTACGCAAGATTAATCTTATTTCCCTATTTATTTGCACTTCTCCCTTCAAGAATTTACCCATCTACCTTTCAAAGAGAAATGTGATACATACAAGTTTAGAATCCTCAGCCCACGGCCAGGTCTTAAGAATTCTTCACTGATTTTAACAATACAAATGACCAATTCGTATAGTAAAGTAAGTTTAGGTATAGTACCATCACAACTTCTTTTATAATTTATTTAATAGACTAATTATATAATCATTTCATAGAAACATCAAAATTAGGAGAAAGATAGAAAAACTACACAGAATTCATGAAGAGAATGCAATAAAACTTAGATTTCATATAATAAAGTAAACTTCTACACACTGAAAACAAATAAACACTACTTATCTCAAATTCCTCCCCAAGCAAACTGGTTGAAGTTCCTCCGGATCTTTTCCTTGGAATTCTCTATTTGAACTCACTACTCACTAAATTAAACTCACTAATTGACTCTCTTTTACACTATGGACTCACTAATAATCACTTTAGAGACCAGAAGAAGAGCACTTTTTTTTCCTAAATTCGTTCCTTTTAAAGTTGTAGAAGAGTCTTTAAGGGTTGTGAAGGCACCCCTTCAAAAATCATCACATTCGATGTATTTATGGAAAGATCCATCAACCCCACCGTCGATAGCCTTGAGGCGCTGTCGGCAGCATTCTAGAAACAATGCATTTAAACAGTCCCCACCGTCGACGACCTCGATCCTCACCGTCGGCGGCCTCCCTTATAATTAATTCTAAACTCTCAGGAAAATCACTTCGTCGGCTACCTCGACCTCGCTGTCGGCGGTCTAGGTCAAATTTGCATAATTTAGTCTTTTTTCTCCAAATCTGTTCATTTTTGCATATTTTCGTTCCCTTGTCCTTAATTTTTTATACCTGCAGGAAAACACCAAAAATACCTTTCTTTAAAGTGCTATCATCAAAATCAGTGTAAAAAAACATGAAAATCTTGACCTTTTTTTCTTGGGTCAAAATCTCCCAAACTTAACTATTACTTGCCCTCAAGTAATCTTTAATACTACATAAAAAATATGATTTATTGTGGTAAAGTTTTAATTCATAAATACTATAATTTTGTTTTAAATAAATATTATAATAAGAATTCTCAGAAAGAATTTCAAATAATTAGATTAATTTTACAGGTATAAGGCTATCTAGTCATCAAGTTTAAGAGTTCTAGTTTTCTATTCATTTTAAGAATGACTATATGTTGTAATATTAATTCACTTAGAGTATTCAGAAGTTAGGAAATTCATGATGAAACTTTAAGTAAGAAACTAATCATAAATATAAGTTCAGAAATGTTTTTAGTTTTCCTTTTAGGTTAATCCAAGTGAAGCCAATTTTTTATAAGACATATCCTCAAGCTTCTCCTCACTTATTTTCTTTTCTTCTTTTCTTTTTCTTTCTTTTCTTTTTCAAGTGAGGTTTACTATTTTTGGATAGCTTGTTAATAATTTTGAATTTTACTCTTCTTTTCCTAAATTTGAAACTTTCAACATTCTTTACTTTATATATAATTCATAGTCTTTACTTTATTGAATCTCAATCTTTTCTTTCTGAACAAAATTCCTAAGATTCTTAATATTTTAAACTATAGTTTTCTTTACTTTAAATAGTTAACTATAGTCTTATCCTCTTATACTAAATATCTTAATCTACAAAATAAATTTTTATTATAAAAAATATTTCTTTGAATCTTTTACAATATTTAGATAAAATCTAAACATAGTATTTAGAATTAAATTTTATCTCAAAAATCATAGTAATAATTTTTGAAAATATATTATTTGAGAACATATAATAGTTAATATTTTTCTTCCATCTCCTAAACTTAAATTTTTCTATAAATAGAAATAGTACATGGGTGAAAAGAAAAATTCTAAATATAAAATTTATATCTTTACACTTTATGCATTTTCTTTTTCTCTGAAATTTTTGCAGGTTCTTTTCAAAATTTTAACTTCAAGTGACCTGTAATATTAACATCCTTTCTACACACATAACATTTTAGAAAATTTTTGTTGGGGTAATAAAATTTTAAAACAAGTATTAAAACTAAACATTAAACAAAAACAACTAACTACACAGGACATATGCATTTCATAACACAAAACAAACAGTTTACTATTTTAAACTCAACAAGCTACAATTACAATTATAATCACAGATATCACAAAAATCTAGAAATTAAAATATAAACTACCTCACTAAACACATATCGCAGAAAATAAAGCATAGTCCATAATACAATAAAAGTTCAACAGCTTAAACAAAAAAAAAAAACACAAACAGAAACAACACATCACATCCAAATGATCAAGCATCAAAATTCCACACAATATCGTCATCACCTGGTCAGCAGGAGGATTGGGCTGATACTGAGTATATCTGTGGCATTTTGGAAAAGTCACATCTGGCTCTTCTCTGTAATATTTAGCCTGAGCATCATAATATGCCATCTCAAAATCTGAATGCCTTTGAAGATACTTACTATCATGATCATGTCTTCTTTCTAGCCCTTCAATCCTGTGATCAATCCTTTCTAATTTTTCAAAACTTTTCCTCTGCAGGGTCATGGCATTCATCAGATCATACAAGATAGGGGAACTGGAGGCAGGAGAGTCATAACTAGTAGAAGGGATATCTCTACTAGCACATGGTTCTTTGCTCCTACTCCCTGATCTCCATTCCTCAATGGATTTATAAGTCCTTATATTTCCTTTAGTAATGGGTCTCATAGGATAAACCCATTCCTCATCATCTCTTGCTTCAACTCTAGACAGTTGACAAAGTGCATAAATGAGGCCCGGATGCCCTAAATATCCACTTGTCTCACTTCTCACTCCTCGTAGTAGCCATAATATTCTTATATATTACATTTCCCACATTAATTCTTCTGTTGTTCTGAATACAAAAATTCAGAACATCTCTCTCCCTCGAGACTTCACTATGATGGTATGTAGGTAGCAGATTTGAACAGATGAAATAATGCCATGCCTTAGCATTGGCATTCAACATAGACAATGGAAAGTTAATCCGTTCATGATTTTTAATTTTCCAAACTCCTTTCCCATCAGTGAAAAAGTTGATAACATCATCCAACGGACCTTCCATTGTTCCAAAAGTTTCAAACTCACTAGTATAATAGTCTTGAAGCTTGTAAAAAGAGTTAATTCTATTAGCATTAAATTTGATAGAGAAACCCCTTACTTGGACATGCTCGTCCTCAATTTGTGTCAGATTTGAGTAAAATTCTTTAACAACTTCAACAACAGGTTTGTTTGTTGTATAGCAGAAATTCTCCCATCCTCTCTCCTTGATAATTCGTTCCACCTCTCCTCCAGGATTCTCAAAAACTCTATCTTGAATACACTTCTTACTTTGGAAAAGTGAAGTGTACCTCGATTGGGCTTTCGCATTAACGAATCTAGTTTCGTCAAATTCAAGTCTTCTCTTTTGTCTTGGAGCCATCATTCAATCTATCAAATCACAAAAAATTTCAACTAATCTCTAAAATAATAACACAGTGGCTTCTAAATGGTGTTTAAAACAATCTAAATCAATTTTTATGAATTCTTTCTAAGTCTTTTCTCCACATTTTCAAATTTTTCAAAATTTCTCAATGTGGAAGAAATTCATGATGAAAATAAAAAATTTTTACATAGGAGTGAAGCTCTTACCAAGGAAAGATAAAATATAGTGTTAGAATTGGTTCAAATCACTCTAAATCAAAGATCTCTTAAGCCCTAGGTTGGTTTTTTTTGGGTAAAAAGGGTAAGAAGATGATGAATAGTGGCATTTAACCGGTCAAAATCACGATAAATATGTATTTTTCAAGACCGCGCCGTCGGCGGGCTCTATGGAGTTAATTACCTATTCTTTTCGGGAAAATCGCGTTGTCGGTAGCTTCGAGGGTGCCGTCGGCTAGATTCTCTAAAATTGAACATTTTGCGATTTTTCTATATTTAAAGCCTCGTCGTCATCCGTTCGATCCTTTTTATTATATATTTTACTTCATTTAGTGATGTATTAACACAAATAAACATACACACAACAAACTTCACTTTTATATATTGAATCCAAGTTTTTGTAACACACAATACAAAACACACATAAGTAGGTATTCTTTCAACCTAAATCCATCAATCAGCGTCGGAATCCAAGCCAAAACACTCAAAACACTGAAAACAAACATTTCAAACTTAATTTCATCTATACTATGATTAAAATCAAACTAATCAAACATACAAACAAACATTGTTTAAATCAAACACAATAAACTGAAATAAACTAATTAAGTCTACTACTCTTCTGAACTAGTACTGGTCTCTCCTTTGATATCCCCCATAGTTTAAACATGGAAAAACAAGTTGTAAAAAGGTCAGAATGGGAATTCTTCAGTAAAATCTTCATCGATCCATCCCATCTTTATTGTCAATCGCACTAAACTTGCTTCAAATTGCCCAGTATGGTCAAAATATTCTTTCATTCTCCAATCGATGTGATCGAAGAAATCAAACATATTGTTAACTGTGCTCATTAAGTTCTGTACCTGATTCTCCAGACTTTTGATTCTATGCATGAGTATTGGTGTCTTGTCTGCTACTAAAGGTTGAACTGGAACAGAATTATGTGAAGCTTGATCCAGGATCAAGCCTACATCACTCTCTCCATCAATGGTTGGGAACATCTGAGTTGGATCTAAGGGTTTCCAAGGTAGCTATCTTCTCCCAAACCTCGTACAAAACTCGGAACAAATTGCAAATCGAGAAAATTGTGGAAGGATGTCCAAGCCCTTGGGATGATCCTTGAACAATCAGGCCATAAACATATTTCACAATAATCGATCCAATATCAATAGGCCATCCCCTCTGAATGCAGTAGTTTAAGATTGCATTTTCTTTCATAACCTTGCTAATTTTTCATCGTCGGCAATAATTTCACAGAGATGAAAAAGTGCTAGTGTTTCGGAACAGGATTTAAGAGAGTAGCAGAGAAACTAACATACCTGTTCTCTCTAACTTCCCATTCATCGGTTTCGTCCCTCAAAAATTGATATATCTCATTCATCTTTCTTTATTTGGCACGAAGCTTGAAAAGTAATAAACTGGAACATTCTCAAGCATATATAATTCATTAATTCTCTCATAATTAAATGTAATCCAACTACCTCGCACATAAACGCTTCCTTGGTTGATTCCATGTAAATTTGTGTAGAATTATTTAACCACTGGAACGACTACTGTGGCAGTAGTGTAGAAGAACACTTCCCATATTCTTTGCACAATCATTTCTTCGATTGGTGATAAAGAATTATTTTGTCCTCTATTGAAAAATCCTCTTTCTTTAATCAATCTTTTCTTCGAGATTACCTTGTTGAAGAGTCGCTGCGCCTCCGCACTGACGAACTTTCTCCTGTTGTAAACTTGAAATCTTGGGTTATCAATCAAATTCGAAGCCATTTGAGAAGAATTGAAGAGAGAATCCATTCATTTTTGGGAGTTTGGAATGTTTAGGAACCGTCCATAAGAGTTTATAAAGGATAAATTCGCTAAAAACTGCCAAAAATCATCGTTTCGAACACGAAAAACTACTCACTCACTGATCTCGCCATCGGTGGTCTCGTAGGCGCCATCGGCGAGCCTTATGCAATTAAATACCAGAGCTTTCGAGAAAAACCCGCCGTCTGTGGCGTCGAGGGCGCCGTCGGCGCCTAGACAAAAAATTGCATAAAAACGCCATGGTCCAATATGTTCCAAATTTTCTCTATGGATTCAAATTCTATGATAATCAGAGGGTAAATATAAGTAGTAGGGCTTAATATTACTACAAACTAACAATAATTTCAAACAAACACACAACTATTAAAGATAACTATAGGTTGCCTCTGTACGGCTTATTTTAGGTTATGTGTTTAATTTTTGAAAAAGGGGTCGCCTAACGTAAATTGTTCGGTGAATTTTATATTTTAAATTTAATTTAAATATATATATAATTTAGAAAGTAGCATTTGATTTTGAAAATATTTTTAAGTTTGAAAATCTTAAGATATGAAATCAAACTGATCTCACATCCCGAATAGTTTACATAAACGAGCACCGCACCACAAACCATGTATCTACCCCGAAGAATAGACACACTGCTTGGTAATGGGGCTCGATTAAATAAACTAGAAGATTTGGGACATCCGTTTGGTCTGCGGACCAATTTTATAAGCCGACAAATTCCCCTGCTTATGTCGGCATATTTTTTTAGGTTGTGTGTTTTATTTTGAAAAGGGGGTCGCCTAACAGAGATTGTGCGGCGAATTTTTAATTTAATTTAAATAAATAATTTTGAAAAGTAGTATTTGATTTTGAAAATAATTTTAAATTTGAAGGTTTTAAAATATGAGATTAAACCGATCTCACATCCCAAATAGTTTATATAAACGAGCACCGCACCACAAACCGTGTATCTATCCCTAAGGATAGACACACTGCTTGATGGTGGGGCTCGATTAAATAAACTAGAAGATTTGTGACATCCGTTTGGTACTGCGAACCAATTTTATAAGCCGACAAATTCCACGCTTAATATGAAAGCATTAAACAGGGTTTATATTACTCAGGTTCTTTAAAATTCCCTATAAGGGCAAGCCCCTATAGTTAATTACATCTTAAGTGACAGGAATCACCTAAGAAAACTCTCGATAATAATCAATAATTCTGCTCTCAAGAATTTCAAAGTTTAAGTTTTCAAAGGATTGAATTTTGGAATTTCAATAGGGAATGGATCAGGTTTGGAACATTTTGTTTTGGGAATCCAAAGGAAGAAAAGTAGGAGAAATCGCGATTCGAAGCGAACTTCGGTAATTTCCCCGACTATCCTATTGTTTGGCTTGAGTTTAGGAAAGTCCTAATATTTATTTAAATGTTTTGATCTTGCCAATTTTAATTAATTAGGGCTTATATTTGTATGATAAAATCACACAAATAGCCTCGAAGATGTGAGGGTTTATGTCGTATCAGACGACTACCTCAGAATCCTAAGACCGATTAGGGCTTAATTTGCAATGCAAGTGCCTAACGAAGAGTTGAGGATTTATGTTGCACTAGGCAAGCTACCTCGAAGTCCTATGGCTTTGTTATTTAATTCTAGGAAAGTTTTGTCGAAGTAGACTCGAGTTTCTGCTGATGACGATGGCACGTGCTTGCCCACCATGCTCCGAGCTCCTTGTTGTTGCAGAGTTTTAGTTTTAGAAGTCATAAATCAGGGGATGAGAAAAGTGTTTTGGTTTAGAGAAGTCTTAATTTCCAAGTGTTTTCAATACTTTAATTAAAACAAATCTTAAAGTTGATTATAACGACACCGGTTAAGATCCCACGGTTCCATCCTTCCGGCATCATTATTTTTATCGAATTCACTTAGTCCAGATGAATTTGCTAAACTCAACTGAATGAGTTCCACACTTTCATTTAGACCGTGGGAAATCCCGTTAGCAACACGTAGGTTACATCATCCTAGGTATTCCCGATCATCCAACGGGACGTTTTAATTTAGTTGTAATTGTAGTTTTGTGTTCTGTTTGTGATTAAATTTTGAGTTGTTTTATATTTTGAAATGTTGTGGCGGTGAATTTTATCTTGCAATGACTTTTAACTTAGTTTTGGTTTCAGTTCTAGGGACTATCCTAAAGGTGTGGGTTTTCATGCAACAGTTGTTTATCATGCAAGAAAAGTAAGTGCGATGCGATTAATGAAATTGCAATAATGTAAATTGTAAGAAAGTAAATTGCAATAAAATAAAAGCGTACTCGAAGGGTCTTCCCGTCATCCCAAGCTGCACTTAAAACACAATTAGAATATTTAAGCAAGTTCCTAGGTAAAGCTAAGGGAAGGGTTATGGTTTTCTACCAAGTTCCTAATCCTATACCTAGTCATTTCCTATGACGTCTAGGTTCTTTGTGTTTTTGTTTGAGGACGATTTTCTTCATCAAAGAATAATTAAGTTCAATTGTTCTTATAAGTATCCTATCATATTGAGGAAGTGCTTAAGGAGAATCTTAAACATCTTTTCAATATTTCTAGGATTGTTTTAAGTCCAAATGGGTTTAATTATACAAATGAATTAATCGTCCAAGAATCTCAAGTTTTGTTATCTTGCTCAGTGAACTAGGACATTTGAATATCCTATAGGTGGAGTAACATTTCATTTAATATTCTGTTTAGTAGTTATGATAACTAAAGCTTTTGAGGGTAAATTGGTGTTCAAATGGTTTGTGATTTGGTTTAATTTCCATTAATGGGTTTAAATTTGGAATAGTGTTCAAGTTATTTTAGATTTATTTTGAATTCTTTATGTCTTTGGTGATGTTATATTTAATTCAACTTAATTTAATTTAATTTAATTTAATTTAATTGAGTTTTAATTTAATTTAATTCAATTTAATTCAATTTAGTTTAATTTGATGTTAAATTAAATTAATTTAATTTGATTTAATTTTAATTTAATTTGATTTAATTTAATTTAATTTTTAATTTAATTTAATTTAATTTAATTTAATTTAATTTAATTTGATTTAATTTAATTTAATTTGATTTAATTTAATTTGATTTAATTTAATTTAATTTAATTTAATTTAATTTAATTTGATTTAATTTAATTTGATTTTTAATTTAATTTAATTTAATTTAATTTAATTTAATTTTTAATTTAATTTAATTTAATTTAATTTAATTTGATTTAATTTAATTTAATTTGATTTAATTTAATTTGATTTAATTTAATTTAATTTAATTTAATTTAATTTAATTTGATTTAATTTAATTTTTAATTTAATTTAAATCAATTCAATTTACTTAATTTAATTTAATTTTTTAATTTAATTTTATTTTATTATTATTTTTTTAATTTTAATTAAAATTTTAAAAGAGTTTAATAATTTAATTTTAGTTTAATGATTAAGTCTTTTAATGTTTTGAATTTGAGTTATCATTTTAATTAAGAATTGAATATTAATGAGATGATTAATTTAGGGATTTTTAAATTAAAGAATAAATCTCTTCCTAATAATATCCCTATTTTAATAATTCCAATTTTATTATTCTTCCAAATTTAATCAATTATTTAATTAAAGTTTAATCATTTTAAATTGTTTAATGGGTTTCTACCCTTTAATTATTTAAATTTCAATCATCCAAATCAGGTTAGGATCAAATATTTTACTTGTTAATTTTTTATTAAACCTAAAGTTTTAATTAAGGATTAAACATTTTAATTACCATTTTACCCTTTAAGCTTAATAATTTCATAACTCACTAAATTGAACTCAAATGAACTTGAAATTTTTATGTGACTTCACTCATATGTCAATAAAGACATGAGAGGAGAAAATGTGATTTTTCTGTATTTAATTTATTTATATAATTATTTTTGGTAGAAAATAGAGATTTTCAAGGAAAATTTAATAACATGACCAAGGGAAGCTTTCTGTCCTTAAGAAAATTAGGGGACATTCCTAATGACCAGAGGACCACTTGGACCAATTTTGGTGATTTTTTGAATTGTATTATTTTTATTATAATTATTTTAATTTTTGGAGTGTTAATTAATTTAAAAATAAAATAAATGTTGAAAAATGAATTTTATATTTTTCAAAAATCTCTCTGATATCAAGGAAATCAGAGAAGCAAATTTTGTAATTTTCTGATTTTTCTATGATTTATTATAATTATTTTAATGAAAAAGCTAGAAAATATATTTTTTTAATTTTAAAATTACCTTAAAGCTTTAAAATTTAATATCTCACTAAATAGACCTAAGAAAAATATGGGGTTTGTTCCTAAGTGATTAAAATTCAAAATGTGACATTTTGGTGAATTTTATTATTTTTGTGATTTTTATTATTTTTTAATTATTAAAAATATTAAAATAATATTAAAAATCAACTTTTTTAGAAAATTAAAATTTTAATTTTCTTAGATTTCCCTGATATCAGAGAGGCTTCAAAACTAATTTGGTGAATTGTTGAAAGGTATTTTGAAAGTTATGAATTTTTAAAGTTTAAAATGACTAAGTGGCTTAATCAACCCAATTAGTGGGGCTAACCAAGTCCAATTGACCTCAAATTTTTATGGTGGGTTCCTCTAATCCTAAAGGTCAGTGGAGAATTGATTTCAGGTCAATTTGATGTATGGTTAGCTCTAATTAATTAGAGACCTATTTTGAGTGTTTAAGCCAATTAGGGTTGTTTTAAATGAACTAACTCAAAACCTATTTTTCCTAGGGTTCTCTCGGTCATAAGGAACATCACCAAATTTTCCTAGAATTTATTTCACAACATGCTATTTATTGGAATTAAAATACTCAAAACAAGTAACATGAATTTGAAAAATCAATAACTCTTCATAGGGATGGCCTTCGACTTTGGAAAATTCAGGGAATGTTCCCAAATTTAGAGGCTTCAAAAGCCCTATGGTCTCATGCCATGGTGAATTGTATACATGCATGGAGAATTAAAAGTATGCAGGGAGTAAATAAATTATAAAAAATAAAATACTTGATGAAATTGAATGATTTCTTTTCCAAATTATTCTCCTCTATTCACTGAGCAAGAGGGTATTTTTATTTTATTTTTCTGATTTTTCTACACAAAGTTATGAATTTTTGAAGTTTAGGGAATTAAATAAATCAGAAAAATACCCTAATTTTCTATTTATCCACGCGGCGCCGCGTCAACCTCGGCAGCACCGAAACGCCGCGTGGCGCGCTCCCATTCGACGCCGCCATCTGACTCAGCGCTCCCGGGGCCCGCTGTATCGTTCCGTCTTCTGATCCGACGCGATCCTGGCCGTCCGTCCGCGCGTGTATTAAATGAACGGCATCCGTTCATCGTCCCCAAGTGTCCTCACCCGAGAGCCGTCCACACTAAATCCCTAATATCTCACTCGATACTCAATGGATTTTCATGTTCTTATGCTCTATGGATTCGTCTTGAAGAGACGAACACATCTATATGGTTATCATGCATTGAAATTAAAGTATTCGAAATGGAGAATCTCTAGAAGCTCGGGATAAAGAATTAGCTCATACCTTTGCTCAGAGAAGTGTGGCTTCAATCTGAGAGTTGTTTCACCTTCGATTGGATCCCAACAAGCTCCAGATGAAGTCTCCTGGTCTGGTGAATTGTCTAGGTGGGATTTCGACCACAGCCGATCACAAAGCTTGGAGGATGGAGCAACTGGGTGGCCTGGAGATGGGGCTTTTGCTGGTGGACACCTTCCCCTGGTCTGGAAAAGGTGTAGAACCAATCAATTTGGGGATTGGCTCACTATGGAGAAGTGTCCCGGTTTTGGGTGGAATTTCGGTTGAGAATTGGGTTTTGTCGATGGGGATTAGGGCAAATTGACACCGGGGATCAACCGCTCTAAGGGTGGAGAAGGTTTGGAACAATTTTGGCGAGTTTCGGCAAGGTTTGTGCAACTCTTCTCTCATGGCCGTGAGGGGTCGGGTTTAAATCAGAGGTGGCCGGAGAGCCTCCCGGGGATGGCCAAGGGTTGGGATCGGCCTGCTCGGTCATGGGAAGAACGGCCATGGTGGCCATCGGGCATGGGGCGGCTCGGCAAGGTGGAATTCCAAAGTTTGGCTCCTCCCAAGGTCTCGGCCATGGTGTTTTCCGGCGATCCAGGCGGCTGGCCGGCAGGCATGGGTCACCTTCAGGGTCAGGGAGTCCAGGGATTGAAGTTGGTGAAGTCAATTGGAGTTTGACATGTGTAAAGGCTTTGAATTAAAATGGAATGGAGAAGGGGTCATTTTGGCTTCAATTTGGTCAACCCATTGGTTTGGGTTGGGTTCACCTCCCCATGGCTGGTCTTAGGCCGAGAAGATCGGTTAGGCTAGCTGGTCAAGAGGTGGTGATGTCCTTATCCAAGAATATTTGGATTAAATCTTGGTTAAGGGGAAACATGCTTAAGGCTAATGACTTTTATGAGATGGTTAAAGGACCTCCTCCTTTTGCCATTAATGGCATGGTCACATGCCAAACTTTCATGGCTCCATATGGCTTGTGAATGGCTCATCCTTGGCTCCATTTGGCTTGGGAAAAGCTTGGGTCAATTTCATAAAAAAGGATTTAAGAAAATTTTGATATTTTGATGGGAATTTGTATGGGGCTTGATTTGGAATTGTTTAATTGATGACTTTGAAACTTAGGGGCAATTTTGATTAAATGGATGATGAGGGGAAGTGCCATGTGGGCTTTGGATGAATTTGGGCTTTTGAATTTGAAGGAAGTGGGCTTTTAGGAAAGTTTAAGGGGAATGGGCTTTTTGATTTTAGGATGGGCATTTGGGTGAAGATTTTGTGAAGGACCTTGTCAAATAAGTGTTATAATTGGTTTAGGGATGTTCTATGAAGGGCTTGGAGTCAATTTAGTGTGATTTGGGGTTGAATTGGTTTGAATTTGGAATTATTTGGTAAGTGGGCCTATGTAGGTCAAATTGGGCTAACTTGGGCCAATGTTGGGTTAGGGTTAAAATTGATGTAAAATTAATGTTGAGAAATATTTATGGGAGTGTTTCAAAGAGGTTTTGACTTTGGTTGGGCTTTGATTTTGGGGTTTGGGCTCATTTGGGTTAGGTTTGGGTTTAGGTCAAAAATGGGCCTTTTAGCTTTGGGTTGAATTTGAGTGGGGTTTGGGTCTAAATGTTAGGCAAATCAGGTTAGTGTTTTATTTGTGGGAATGTTAAGGAAGGTTTAGAAAAGATTTGGGGTTAATTGGAGTTGAATTGGGTGAGTTTGGGTTAGGTTTGGGTCATGGGTCCAAATTGGGCTTTAAGGCCAAAAGTGAAATTGGATCCAAATGTCAATCAAATTGGACTTGAATTTGGTCTAGATTGGTGTTGGGAATGTTGAATTGAAGTTTAGAATTGAATTGGACCAGAATTTGGGTCAATTGGGTAGGTTTGGTTTGACATTGGGTTCACTTAGGGTTAAAATGGGTCAAATTGGGGGTTTTGACAAAAGTAGAGTAAATTGACAAAATTGGCCCATGGTATAGTTGGACAAAATGAAATTGCGAATATTTGGGATTTTCTGGAATTTTTTGGGAATTTTCTGAATTTTTGGATTTTTTTGGCCAAGAGGGGTATTTTGGGTATTTGGAGGGTATTGGGAGGTATTTTTGGAATTTTTGGTATTTCTAAACTCAACTAAATAAGTTCCACACTTTCATTTAGACCGTGGGAAATCCCGTTAGCAACACGTAGGTTACATCATCCGAGGTATTCCCGATCATCCAACAAGACTTTTTAATTTAGTTGTAGTTGTAGTTTTGTATTCCGTTTGTGATTAAATTTTGAGTTGTTTTATATTTTGAAATGTTGTGGCGGTGAATTTTATCTTGCAATGACTTTTAATTTAGTTTTGGTTTCAATTTTAGGGACTATCCTAAAGGTGTGGGTTTTCATGCAACAGTTGTTTATCATGCAAGAAAAGTAAGTGCGATGCGATTAAATAAATTGCAATAAGGTAAATTGCAAGAAAGTAAATTGTAATAAAATAAAAGCGTACCTGGAGGGTCTTCCCTTCATCCCAGGCTGCACTTAAACACAATTTAGAATATTTAAGCAAATTCCTAGGTAAAGCTAAGGGAAGGGTTATGGTTTTCTACCAAATTCCTAATCCTATAGCTAGTCATTTCCTATGACGTCTAGGTTCTTGTGTTTTGGTTTGAGGACGATTTTCTTCATCAAGGAAAATTAAGTTCAGTTGTTCTTATAAACATCCTATCATATTGAGGAAGTGCTTAAGAAGAATCTTAAACATCTTTTCAATATTGCTAGAATTGTTTTAAGTCCAAATGAATTTAATTATACAAATGGATTAAACGTCTGAGAATTCAAGTTTTGTTGTTATCTTGCTGAGTGAACTAGGACATTTGAATATCCTATAAGTGAAGTAATATTTCATTTAACATTCTGTTTAGGAGTTATGACAATAAAAGTTTTCGAGGGCAAATTGGTGTTCAAATGGTTTGTGATTTAATTTAATTTCAGTTAACGGGTTTAAATTTGGAATAGTGTTCAAGTTGCTTTATTTTTATTTTTGAATTTCTTTATGTCTTAGGTGATGTTATTTTTAATTTAATTTAACTTTAATTTAATTTAATTTAGTTTTAATTTTAATTTAATTTAATTTGGTTTAATTTAATTTAATTTAATTTAGTTGGATTTGATATGATTTAATTTTATTTAATTTAACTTGATTTAATTTAATTTGATTTAATTTAATTTGATTTAATTTCCTTTAATTTAATTTAATTTGATTTAATTTAATTTAATTTTAATTTAATTTAAATTAATTTAAATTTTAATTTAATTTTATTTTTAATTTTAATTTAATTTAATTTAATTTGATTTAATTTAATATGTTTTAATTTAATTTAATTTAATTTAAATTTAATTTTATTTTTAATCTTAATTGAAAATTTAAAAGAGTTTAACAATTTAACTTTAATTTAATTTAATGGTTAAGTCTTTTAACATTTTAAATCTTAAATTTGAATTATCATTTTAATTGGGAATTAAATATTATTGAGATGATTAATTTAGGGATCCTTAGATTAAAGAACAAATCTCTTCCTAATAATATCCCTATTTAATAATTCCAACTTTATTATTCTTCCAAATTTAATCAATATTTTAATTAAAGTTTATTTTAATTATTTTTAAATTGTTTAATAGGTTTCTATCCCTTAATTATTTAAATTTCAATCATCCAAATCAGATTAAGATCAAATTTTTTACTCTTTAATTTTATTAAGCCTAAAGTTTTAATTAAAGGTTAAAATTTTAATTACCATTTTGCCCCTTCAAGCTTAATAATTTTATAACTCACTAAATTGAGCTTAAATGAACTTGAAATTTTTATGTGACTTCACTCATATGTCAATAAAGACATGAGAGGAGAAAATGTGATTTTTCTGTATTTAATTTATTTATGTAATTATTTTTGATGGAAAATAGGGATTTCCAAAGAAAATTTAATAATATGACCAAGGGAAAGTTTCTGTCCTTAAGAAAATTATGGGAAATTCCTAATGACCAGAGGACCACTTGGACCAATTTTGGTGATTTTTTGAGTTATATTCTTTTTATTATAATTATTTTGAATTTTGGAGTATTAATTAATTTAAAAATAAAATAAAAGTTGAAAAATGAATTTTATATTTTTTAAAAATCTCTCTGATATCAAGGAAATCAGAGAATCAATTTTTACAATTTTTTGATTTTTCTTTGATTTATTAGAATTATTTTAGTGGAAATGCTAAAAAATACATTTTTTTAATTTTAAAATTACCTTAGGGCTTTAAAATTTAATATCTCATTAAATAGACCTAAGAAAAATATGGGGTTTGTTCCTAAGTGATTAAAATTCAAAATGTGACATTTTGGTGAATTTTATTATTTTTTAATTATTAAAATATTAAAATAATACAAAAAATCAACTTTTTAGAAAATTGAAATTTTAATTTTCTTAAACTCCCCTGATATCGAGAGGCTCCAAAACTAATTTGGTGAATTTTTGAAAAGCATTTTGAAAGTTATGAATTTTTAAAGTTCAAATTGACTAAATGGCTTAATCAACCCACTTAAGTAGGCTAACCAAGTCCAATTGACTTCAAATTTTTATGGTGGGTTCCTCTAATCCTAAAGGTCAGTGGAGAATTGATTTCAAGTCAATTTGATGTATGATTAGCTCTAATTTATTAGGGACCTATTTTGGATGTTTATGCCAATTAGGGTTATTTTAAATGAATTAATTCAAAACCTATTTTTCCTAGGGTCCTCTAGTCATAAGAAACATCACCAAATTTTCCTAGAATTTATTTCACAACATGCTAATTATTGGATTTAAAATACTCAAAACAGTAACATGAATTTGAAAAATCAATAACTTCTCATAGGGATGGCCTCGACTTTGGAAAATTCAAGGAATGTTCCTAAATTCGGAGGCTTCAAAAGCCCTATGGTCTCATGCCATGGTGAATTTCCTATATGCATGGAGAATTAAAACAATGCAGAGGGTAAATAAATCATTAAAAATAAAATACTTGATGAAATTAAATGATTTCTTTTCCACATTATTCTCCTCTCGTTCACCGAGCAAGAGGGTATTTTTCTTTTATTTTTCTGATTTTTCTACACAAAGTTATGGATTTTTGAAGTTTAGGGAATTAAATAAATCAGAAAATCCCTATTTTTCTATTTATCCGAGTCGGCGCCGCGTCAACCTTAACATCTCCGAAATGCCGCGTGGCGCTTTCTGATTCGACGCCGCCATCCGACTCAGCGCTCCAGGGGCCCACTGTATAGTTCCGTCTCCTCATCCGGCGCGATCCTGGCCGTCCGTCCGCGCGTGTATGGAATGAACGACATCCTTTCATCGTCCCCAAGTGTCCTCACCGGAGAGCCGTCCACACTAAAACCCTAAGAACTCACTCATTTCTCAACGGATTTTCGTGTTCTTATGCTCTATGGATTCGTCTTGAAGAGACGAATACATCTATACAGTGATCATGTATTGAAATTAAAGCATTTGAAATGGAGAATCTCCGAAGCTCGGGATAAAGAATTAGCTCATACCTTTGCTCGGAGAAGTGTGGCTTCAATCTAAGGGTTGTGTCACCTTCGATTGCGTCCCAAAGCAAGCTCCGCGATGAAGTCTCCGGTCCGGTGAATCGCCTAGCTATGAAAGTGACCACAGCTCGATCACAAAGCTTCGGAGGCCGGGACAACCGGGTGGCCTCGGAGATGGGGCTTTCAGTGGGAAACTTCTCCTCTTGGTCTAGTGAAGGTGTAGGGCCAGTCAATTTGAAGATTGGCTCACCGTGGCAAAGTGTCCCGGTTTTTGGGTGAAATTTCAGTCGAGAAATCGGGTTCGTTGGTGGGGATTAGGGCAAATTGACACTGGGGATCAACTCGCTCTAAGTATGGAGTAGGGCTCGGAACAATTTTGGCGTAGTTTCGGCAAGGTTTGTGCAACTCTCTTCCATGGCCGTGAGGGGGTCGGGTTTAAATAGAGGTGGCCGGAGAGCCTCGCGAG
Organism: Papilionanthe hookeriana x Papilionanthe teres; assembly: GCA_022702705.1. Classification (NCBI taxonomy): domain Eukaryota; kingdom Viridiplantae; phylum Streptophyta; class Magnoliopsida; order Asparagales; family Orchidaceae; genus Papilionanthe; species Papilionanthe hookeriana x Papilionanthe teres. The sequence goes on along the minus strand of CM040422.1, from coordinate 83,330,060 downwards.
ATGGCCAAGGATTGGGATCACCGCTAGGTCAAGGGAAGAACAACCGCAATGGCCATCGGGGATCGGGCGACTCGACAGTGAGAATTCCAAGTTTGGGCTCACATGCGAGCTCTCGGCCCGGTGGTTTCCGGCGGCCGTGGTGGTTGGCCGGCCAGGCCTCGGGTCACCATCTTGGCCAGTGGGGTCAGGGCTTGGCATTAGTGCAGGCAATTGGCAAATGCCATGTGTCAAAAGCTTGATTTTAAATGGAATGGGAGAAGGCCAATTTTGGCTTGATTTGGTCAAGTCCACCCTTTGGGCTTGTTTCACCCTTCAAGGTGGCTTTGGGTGCTGTGAGGAATCAAAGGAATCAGCTGGTTTGACATGGAGAAGTCCTTATACAAATATATTTGGATTAAATTTGGGTTAAGGGGAATCATGGTTAAGGCTAATGACTTTAGGAGATTAAGGAAAGAGTCTCCTTCTTTTGCCCAAAATGGCATGGTGACATGTAAAGAGGCTCTTATGGCTTCCATGTGGCTCATGCATGGCTTCATGGCTCATCTTTGGCTTGGGAAAAGTTAAGTCAATTTCATGGAAATGGGTTCAAGAAAATTTTGGTATTTTAATGAGAATTTGTATGGGGCTTAATTTGGAATGGCTTCATGATGAGTTTTGAAACTTAGGGATTGATTTAATTGAAAATATGGTGTAGAGCAATTGTCATATGGGTTTTGGATTGATTTTGGCCCTTTGGATTTTGGTGGAGATGGGCTTTAGGAAGGTTTATGTAAGTGGGCTTTTAAGTTTAAGAATGAATTCATGGATGGGAATTTTGTAGAAGTTTGGGCCAAATAATTGTTGGGTTTGGTTTAGGGATATGTCATGAGTGATTTGAAATGAGTTTGGAGTGATTTGGGTTTGAATTGGGTTGGATTTGGGCCTCTTTGGTAAATGGGCCAATGTAGGTCAAATTGGGCTAACTTGGGCCAATGTTGGGCTAGGTTTGAAATTGATGCAAAATAAATATTGGGAAATGTTTATGGGAGTGTTTCAAAGAGGTTTTAACTTTGGTTGGGTTTTGATTTTGGGGTTTGGGCTTATTTGGGTTAGGTTTGGGTTTAGGTCAAAATTGGGCTTTTTGGCTTTGGGTTGAATTTGAGTGGGGTTTGGGTCTAAATTTTAGGTAAATCATGTTAATGTTTTGTTTGTAGGGATGTTAAGGAAGGTTTAGAAAAGATTTGGGGTTAATTGGAGTTGAATTGGGTGAGTTTGGGTTAGGTTTGGGTCATGGGTCCAAATTGGGCTTTAAGGCCAAAAGTGAAATTGGATCCAAATGTCAATCAAATTGGACTTGGATTTGGTCTAGATTGGTGTTGGGAATGATAAATTGAAGTTTAGAATTGAATTGGACCGGGATTTGGGTCAATTGGGTAGGTTTGGTTTGACATTGGGCTCACTTAGGGTTAAAATAGGTCAAATTGGCGGTTTTGACAAAAGTAGGGTAAGTTGACAAAATTGGCCCCTGGTGTAGTTGAACAAAATGAAATTGGGAATATTTGGGATTTTCTGAAATTTTCTGGGAATTTTCTGAATTTTTGGATTTTTTGGGTCAAGAGGGGTATTTTGGTTATTTGGAGGGTATTGGGAGGTATTTTTGGAATTTTTGGTATTTTTGGGTATGGATGATCAATTTGAGTAATGTGAGAATCCTTGGGATTGATTTTGAGGAATTTTGGGTAATTTAGGTGATTTTGCAAATTTTGGATAGTTTCAAGGGCTTTGGGTAGGTTAAACGGGTATAGGGTCCCGGGGGTCAAAAATTGAAAATTTGGAAAATTGAAGATTGGGTAAATGTGAATGGAATGAAATCATTTTGGTTGAGCTATGAAGCCATATCAAGCCCACATGAGCCATGAAGGGACTCATTTGAGGCATTCACTATGTTGTTCCTAACCCTCTTACCAAGGGCTTGAGGGTTAAGGACCATCCATGTGAATCACCTACATGAGTCAGGAGGTCAAGTTGGGTATAGGTGTGTTTTAGGAGGTGTGTGAAAGTGTAGTGTATAGGTGTAGTGTGTGTGTAAGTCAGCCCTTCACCAGACCAGGCCACCCAGGGCAGTCCTAAGGCCAAAGGGTCCTATAGGAACTCATCCTTTAAACTTCCACATCTGATTTCAACCCTCTAAGTGATTAGGGGTCTACAGTCAAGTTTGTGGAGTTTGTAGGGAGTTAAGAAGTGGTTTGAATTTCTAAGTGGTGGGTCTCAATTCTAGTCCTCTAGGATAGTCAAAGGAAAAGCCTAAGGCTAGATCCTAAGTATTAAAAGAGGAAGAGAAGACCTCATCAAAAATGAGGTCAACAAATGGACCCCCAATAGGTGTGGTGAGCTGACGGAGCATACCGCGCGTATTGGTGTTGACCGAAGCGATCAACAAAACCAACACAAAAGTCCAAGTGACAAACTTAGGATAGAGTAGAAGAGTTCCCGCTGGGGAGTGTCAAGTATCTCTCTGAGACTGGAGATTCCTAAACTCTCGCTGGGGAAAGGAAAAGGAGGTGAATCCCAAATCACATGACCTGGGGGAATTTCAATTTAGATTTTACTTTGTTTCAATTTAAGTTTTGATGTGTGAGCTTAGATTTTAGTTTGGAGTTTTAATTTAAATTGAAGTTTTGTTAAAATTAATTTGAAGGGATTTGAACTTGAAATGAAAATTGGAATTTCGTGGTTCTAGATGTAACATCTTCAACTTCAAAAGAAAATTGAATTGATTAGATTGAATCATTACAATGAGGAGAGATCTCAGAGTAATGTGGTATTGGATGTAAAATCCTTAACCTCAAGAGTTTGATTTTGATGTATTTCATTGCAATAGGGAAAGAATCCTAAAGCAATGCGAGTCTCGGATGTAAAATCCTCAACCCCAAAAGTTTGATTTGGATGTATTTCATCGCAATAGGGAAAGAATCCTAAAGCAATGCAGTCTCGGATGTAAAATCCTCAACCCCAAGAATTTGATTTTTTTTATGTATTTCATTGGGATAGGGAAAGAATCCTAAAGCAATGCAGTCTCGGATGTAAAATCCTCAACCCCAAGAATTTGAATTTGATGTATTTCATTGCGATAGGGAAAGAATCCTAAAGCAATGCAGTCTCGGATGTAAAATCCTCGACCCCAAGAATTTGAATTTTGATGTATTTCATTGCGATAGGGAAATGATCCTAAAGCAATGCAGTCTCGGATGTAAATTCCTCGACCCCAAGAATTTGAATTTGATGTATTTCATTGCGATAGGGAAAGAACCTAAAGCAATGAAGTCTCGGATGTAAAATCCTCGACCCCAAGAATTTGATTTTGATGTATTTCATTGCGATAGGGAAAGAACCTAAAGCAATGCAGTCTCGGATGTAAAATCCTCAACCCCAGAATTTGATTTTTTGATGTATTTCATTGCAATAGGGAAAGAATCCTAAAGCAATGCAGTCTCGGATGTAAAATCCTCAACCTCAAAAGTTTGAATTTTGATGTATTTCATTGCAATAGGGAAAGAATCCTAAAGCAATGCAGTCTCGGATGTAAAATCCTCAACCCCAAGAATTTGAATTTTGATAGGTAATTGATTTTGCAAAGATTTGCAGTGAGGGATTTTCGTGTTTCGATAATTTCATGAAAGTTATGAAAGATTTTTTTTTTGAAAGAAATAGATTAGGAGGGAATACGTAGATGCTACATATCCCATTCAAAAGAATTGATCGAAAGTCACTGGTTTGGGTTGGATACAATTCCTCGCCATCAGATTCGATCCGTGTCAATGGAATCAACCGCTTCCATCCCAGACAAGGGAGAGAGTAGAACGGATTGGATTTCAGATTTGGAAGGTTGAGTTTGAACTCGATTGAGATTTGATTTGAAATTTGGAAAGATTGAATTTGAATTTGATTTAAAATTTGTGATCATTTTGTTTGTCCTTTAACGATTCAAATTTTATTTTATCATGAACTTGAAGTTCATCATTTTTTTTTAGATTTTTAAGGAAAGTTTTCCTTTATTATTTTTTTTTCTTTTCTGTTCTTTGTTCGAAGTTCATTTAACTTTAATGGCGTTTCTCGACCAACTTGCACACAAGAGGTGAAGGCCAAAAATGTGACATGGTCACTTTCATTCCAATCATGTTGAAGATACATCATACAACTCGATCTGGAATACATCTCATACAATCCATTTAGACTCAAAACGGACTATGTATGATCTTTGCCGATCCATCCAAAATAGGTATCTGTCACAAATCCATGTCTGAATAGTGAGGTACATGGTCAATAACATCACCTTCCAAGCCATCCTTGGCAAGGATGCCGTATGGATGTACGTTGGAGGTGTGATATTTTCCATGTAACTCACAGCTCGTAAGGCCGGAGGCTCTCTAGCTCCGGGTCTGGCCGGAAGTGGTAAGGTGTTTTCCGTCGTCCATCCTTCCGAAAGTAACTCGAGATCCGCTTCACTAGTACCCCCGATATGCAATGTTTAGCGACATCCGCTCCGTTGCCCTTCGGTATCATGACGGAACCTACCGGTAATGGTATCTTTACTCGGCCCTCGGAACTCACCCGGGCTCTGCTATCCGGAGGTCGAATCCGAACATGATATTACACTCGTTCAGAAAAGAAACTGTGCAAAAAGGTCTAACAAAGTCGTGGTGATCTATGTGCGGGGGTATGCAGTCACCCTTCTTGTAAATGTTAATGATGCAGCTGTTGGGTATGCAATCTGCTGGCAGTACCCTCCATGTTATCATTCTCTTTACCATCCTTTTAATGAATAATGGCATTGGATCCACCTGGCCATGACGGAGTCTTCCCGGTGGGTTTCCCTTCCTGTCTTCTGCGAAGTTGTAGCAGCATCCACATTGTATTATAATTCTACCTTTCCCTGGCATCCATCTCCGGGGTTCCGAGTAAGTGTTTTCTCTTAGGCGGCCCGCTCGGCCCATTCTTTTCAAATCACGGATGCAGTCCACGATTTGTTGTTGTTCGTATTCTGAGAACACGTCTGTATGTAGCTCGAGGCCTTCTAGTATATTGATCCTCCTGCCTCTGATTCTCTTGAAGTATTCAAAAGTTTTCTTTTCGACATTCTGCATTCTTTCCAGCTCGTATTCCGGAATAATCTGCAAATGGCGGGGCCTGGTGACGTATTGTGGGATATACGGCTCAATCCCTTCACGTTCTCCTGCATACCTCGGCTCCTCGGGGGTGGTGTCCGTCGGGACATCCTCCGGGGTTGCTTCTGCAACAAGGTTATGCATTACTGGTGGCTTTATCTGGTGGCGTGGTAGCCTTCCTTCTTCTGATCTTCTTGAGATTTCCCTGGTCCCTTCTGTTATCCTAGGAGCTGGCCTCCTTTCTTCAGAGTCCCCGGTGAACTGGTGTCCTTGAAGTGTATGTACTGGCAGTAGCAACAGCCTCGTCGCGCTGGTCTGCTGCTAATTTAGTTAACATCTTGCGGATACATCGATTTTTATTTCTTCGTTGAGTTGATGTGAGAGTAGCTCTTCGTATTTCTTGAATTTCTATGGGCGCGGCGCTGACAAGCCTGCCCTCTGCTGTAGCGACTACAGACTTGATCCTCTTGTCTTCTTCAGTGTTTGTTTTCCTTTTCTTGCTGCTTGATTGGTGGCTTGGGCCACCCACTTTCATTACTGTCTGACTGGGTAGTTCCTCTCGGTCAACCGGGACCCGGTCACTTTCCTCGTATTGCGAGCCCGCCGGTGCGAAGTCTGAGTCAATCTCTATTATCGCTCCATCTTTCACCCTCTTTTCGTCGAGTGCAAGGCTTACGCCATTTCTAAAGTTCAGGACCAACCGCCCGTTCGACATTTCCCTGTGAAAAGACAAGGAAAAGGATCAGGGGTTGTACTAAGAACAAGAACATTAAGAAATGTTTATTAAAGACAGTTTTTTTATTACTTTTATATTTTTAAATTTAACAGGAATGAAGTGGGATAAGATTAGGAAAGAGATTTTGATATGGAAGAGAAGACAAGGAAAACTTTATTATCATGATTTTATTTATTTTAGCACATTTTTTATTATTTTTGGGTTCGGACCCAGTCATAAGTAATTACTTCGCCCGTGCTTCTAGGGATGAAGGATTCATTCCTTCGAAACATCAGGTAGACTAATACTTTTTCAAGTATCGTCCATTGATCGGAAGCATATGTCGTTCTCCTTGGCAATTCACTAGCTGGTAGGAGCCTCCTGAGTATACTGCTTCAACTACAAATGGTCCTTCCTAAGTGGGTTCAAATTTTCCTCCTATCTTGCGGTGTGCAAGGATATGTCTCTTGAGAACGAGAACTAGGTCACCAACTTTGAAGGTTCTTGGGCGGACCAGTTTGTCATGGGCTTGAACCATCTTAGCTTGGTATAGTTCTAAATTCTGTCGCGCTGCAAGTCTTTTCCCTTCCATGTTTTCCAATTCTTTTAGTCGTAATTTGGCATTCTCTTCTCGTCGTGATTTTGTTTGCAACTCGCAATTCGAGTGAAGGAAGCTGGACCTCTAAGGGTAACACTGCCTCGGACCCATACACCAGAGCGTAAGGTGTAGCTTGAGTATGAGTTCTGAAGGTTGTCCGGTAGGCCCATAAGGCTTCTAATAACTTCTCATGCCAATTTCTCTTATCATCGTCCAAGGTTTTCTTTAAGATTTGAACGAGAGTTTTATTAAAAGCCTCGACTGAGCCGTTTGCTCTTGGGTAATAAATTGTTGAATATCGCCAGTCGATTCCGTGTCTCCCGACAAAATTGTTGATTTGTGTGCTTCGAATGCCGACCCATTATCCGAGATGATCTCGCGCGACACTCCAAAACGGTAGACAACTTGGTTCTTGAAAAGCCGTAGCACGTGGTGTGCTTTCACTTCTCTAAGTGGAACTCGCCTCGCCTACTTGGAAAAGTAATCTGTAGCCGCAAGAATGAAGCGATGTCCTTTTGATGATGGTGGTTCTATTGGACCCACTATATCCGTGCCCCAACATTCAAATGGCCACGATGCAATTGTCGGATGTAGCACATTTGGAGGTTGGTGTAGAACCACTCCGTACACTTGTCATTGGTGACAACTCTTGGCGATTTTCATGCAGTCGATCATCATCGAGGGCCAGTAGTACCCTAGTCTTTTAATTTTTATTACTGGTGAGAGCCACAAAGTTCTGAATGCACCTCTTTAACGATTTCACGGGCCTCGGACCCGCTTAGGCATCTTAGCCACATTTGATCGAAAGACCTTCTGTATAACGTGTTGTTTATTAATGCGTAGGACAGAGTTCTTTTCTTGATCTGATGGGCTAGCGACCTATCGTCTGGTAGTTTTCCTGTTTGCAGGTAGTCTATTAATGGTTGTCGCCAATCTTCCGTGTTTTCTCGTCACCGTTGCAGCTGATTCCTCTTCTTTTTCTGATTTGTGTATCGTGTCTATGTCGAGCTGTGACAGGACCTGACGTCCGTGAACTGACACTTCTACTGACTCATCTTGCAAACAGGTAAATTCTTTTGCGAGGCGAGCTAACGCATCTGCTAAAGCATTTTCTTTTCTGGGAATTTTATAGATTGTCACATTCGGAATCTGTTCCAACAGCTGTATGGCATACTGGAAGTATTGCTCGAGTCTTGGCTGTAAAATTTTGTACTGTTCGGCGATCCGTTGAATGATTAACTGCGAATCCCCGTAGATGTTGATGTACGTTATCCCCATTTGAATAGTTAATTCCAATCCTGTTATGAGGGCTTCGTATTCTGCTTCGTTGTTTGTACACGGCTCTGTCAAGTGGTAGGAGTATCTTAACATCCCCCGCTCCGGTGTTATAAAGATTAATCCGATCCCTGCCTTACCGGGCACTATCACTTGCGATTCTTCGTCTTTGTGTGCTGAAGATGCTCCGTCGAAATATAATTGCCAACGTCGATCATCAGGGTCTTCTAGGCTCATTATTTGTTCATCTGGCAAATCGTCATTGAGAGGAGATTCTGCCGGCAAAGGGTGTGCTGCGAGGAAGTCTGCTAGGACTTGTCCCTTTACTGCACGAAGAGGCACGAAAGTTATATCGAATTACTGATAATATCATTGACCATCCGGCAAGTCCGCCGAAAGCATTGGACGGGTCATCAAGTATTGCAATGGATTAAATTTCGAGATCAGGTTGACCTTATGAGAAAGCATGTAGTACCTGAGCTTTTGAGCGGCGAAGATCAGGGCCAAACAGTGCTTTTCAATTTCGGGATACCTTATTTCCGTCTGAAGTAAACGACGGCTTAGTTAGTAAAGAGCATTTTCTTTACCCTCATCATTGACCTAGGCTAACAGGGCTCCGAGAGAGTCGTCTAAAGCCGCGATATAAAGTATTAGCGGTCTACCTGAGACTGGGGCTGCTAAGACAGGAGGTGTCATTAGATATTGCTTAATGTCCTCGAAGGCCTTCTGGCATTTCTCTTCCCAAATAAATTTGGAATCCTTTTTAACTAGTGTCGAGAAAGGCTGACACCTACCTGACAAGTTTGAGATAAAGCGTCGAAGATATGCCAACTTCCCTTAAAAAGATCGTAGTTGTTTTAAGGTTTTGGGAGGCGGCATTTCTAAGATAGCTTTAATCTTTTCCGGGTCGATTTCAATTCCACGATGTAGGATAACGAATCCTAAGAATTTCCCGGAGGTGACGCCGAAGGCGCATTTTAAGGGATTCATCTTAAGGTTAAATTTTCTTAATCGTTCGAAAACAATTCTCAAATCATACAGGTGGTTTTCCTTTACTTTGCTTTTGATGACCACATTGTCCACGTAGCATTCAAATTGATTGTGGATGAGATCATAAAAAATTCTTGTCATCGCTCTCTGATATGTTGCTCCTGCGTTCTTGAGTCCGAATGGCATCACTGTGTAGCAATATACTCCGATCGGCGTTCTAATGTCTGTAAGCTTTTCATCTTCCGGAGCCATTTTTATCCGGTTGTATCCTCGAAGATCCATCCATGAATGAGAATATTTCATGTGTCGAAGCAATGTCGATCATTAGTTACGGGATCGATAGAGGGAATTCATCCTTTGGACATGCCTTGTTTAAATCTCCGAAATCCACACAAATTCCGATCGACCATTCTTCTTTCGATCGGCACCACATTGGCTAACCAAGTCCGGTATTGTTCTTCACGAACAAATTTAGCGTCTATTAGCTTTTTAACTTCGGCTATGACTTGTTGTTCGATTTCCGGACGCATTCTTCCGGGACCTTGTCCGACCGGGACGAAGTAGGATCCACTCCTAGCTTATGGATCGCGACCTCTGGAGCTAAACCTGGCATCTCATCGTAGCTCCAAGCAAAACAGTTTTTAAATTCCATTAATAACTTGATTATTTCTTCGGAGTCTTCTTAATTGAGTAAGGAACTAACAAAGGTAGGTCTAGACACTTCGCTAGTACCTAAGTTAACTTCCGTTAACTCATCTATTGTAGATTTAATCTCCTCTTCGAATTCTGGTGGAGCGTCTCCAATTTGTAAATCTTCAAGTTCTTCTGTAGTTTCCATGCAGTTTTCATTAGACTCGCAAGTGACAACCAAGCAAAATTCGGTATCGTCAGTCGATCCTATCGTGCCGAATCCGAGACCATGCTTTGAATTGGGTGGACGACCGAGTTATTCCATAATTTTTCAAAATGTTGTGATTGACCTTTTGTCCATTTTCGAGGTAAGAAACCGCGCTGAATTAAATTTTGAACACGGGGAGAGTACCACTCAAAAGGTAATTCCATTAATTCGATGAAGTGACATCTTCAAATTGTACATTATTTTCGGTTTTGGAGGAAGGAGCACCACGGTAGAATTTGATTGGCTTTGCACCGCCGCTATGTACCTCTTTGACCACTATACCCTCGATCTTATTAGAATGGATCGGGGTCAGGGTCATAATATGTACATAGTGGTTAATCTTCTCGTACATCGATTTATATTCTTCATTCTTTTCATCTTCAAGCGGGATCCTGAATTTCGGCTTCTTCCGACTTATTGTTGCTGCTTCTCGCTTGATCTCTTTTTCTTCTTCAGAACAATCTTCCCAATCAACATTGCTGGTCGGTTTATTCTATCCAACTGTCCTAACGTCTCTGCCATGACCTCGTCCCCGGCCTCGACCTCGGATGCGAGTTGTGGAGAAACCTTCACCATCTCGTCGTAAGGGAGTGGTGAGTGACTGTTGGACTAGAACTTCAGGTTCCTCGTTGTCCCGAACTTTCTTTGCTTCATTCGTTATGGTATCTCTGGAGAAGATTGTTTTCTTCGGAGGTGCATAATAAGCCGCATCTTCATGGATTCCAATTTCATGTACGGAGAATGGTTGTAAGTCACCTTTGATGCATTGTTCCCCTCCATCGTAGTATTTGATGCAACGATGTAGAGATGATGGTACCATCCGGTTTTCATGTATCCATGGTCGGCCCAGTAGAGCGTTGAACGACGTTTCTGAATCAATTATGTGAAATTTTGCGGTTGTCTTTGCCAAGTCATCGGTCATCATTAGCAGCGTTATTGATCCGAGGGCTCTTTCTCCTTTACGGTTGAATCCTCTTAATAACATTTTGTCACGCTTCGAGCTCGCGAGCATCAATTTCCAAATATGCTTAGTGTTCGAAGACTCATTATATTAATTGATGCTCCTGGATCCACCAATACTCCGGAGAGTGTAAACTTCCCGATTGTAAGCCGAAATATACAACGGTCGGTTGTGATCTGACGTCCCAAGTAGTAGGTCATTGTCCGTGAAGGTGACACCTCGTCTGTTCTTTAAACAAGCAAACCTCATCTAAGGAATCTCCGGCCATTTGAGCTAAGCAAATTTCTGGATCAAGTAAGACCTTGATCAGAGCTTCTCTCATCTCCTTTGATAAGATGAGAGCGTCGTAGATGCTCAGTTTGACCGGTAGTTTCTTAAGATGGGCTAGCACGTTGTAGTCCACTTTATTTCCATGTGTCTCGACTTCTTCTCGAATGGGCATTTCTTCTACCTGGGTTGGTTCTTCCTGAACAACCACCTACTTTCCTTTGTCCTTTGGACCCATTCTCGGAGGTAAAACTCTTCCACTCCTCAAGTTAACTTCTGTAATTTCCTCTGAATCTAGTATTGAGTTTGCTGGTGTTTCCTCCAGAATCGGAATGACAGGTTCTTCTGGATTAGCTTCAGAATCTGAAGGCTCTAAATCTATTGTGACTGGAGCTCCTCGAAACTCGCAAATAGACTCGTTGCTTGTTGAACTCTCGTAGCCTCCCTGATGGATGTCTTATTCATCATTGTGATCATCGAGATTGTGTATGATTTGAGAATTGTCATTTGTATCGGAATCGATGTCCAGATTGTCGCTAGTTACGCAATCGTTAGAAACAGTCAAAACGTAGCCAACACCATAACCATTATCATTATAAGATCCCACCGGAGTGAGCAAATAATCATACAGAGTCAGAGGTTCGAGGGATTTCTCCCCCGAATCGGAAACAACTATCCTAGGATAAGCAACCCCTAGTCTAGCCTTAAGAGCCTCAGTCTTCTCTTCTTCGTCGATTTTCTTCTTCTCTTCAATTGTCTCTTGTTGAGGTGGTTCTTCTATCGCAAGTGACAGTGTCGGCTTAGCAGGTTTCGAACTCTGAATTGAGACTCGCATCAAAGCGGTTTGGATGTGATCCAAAATCTTTTTCGAAGACCTTGTCCAAGCGGTAGCCCATCCATCATCAGTCGCATAGGGGTCTATCGACACAATGAGATCCATCGAGATAACATTGACGGAACCTCCTTTCTGGGGTTCCTTCATGTACTCCTTCGGGATCGTTATATTCCCTTTCCGAAGATTGTCGTTTAGCCAACTTTTGAAGGTAATACAATCTTCTATCTTGTGTCCAAGCATCCGGTGGTAAGGGCAAAAGTTGGGATCACCTTTCTTATCGACTTCTTCTGGTCTCTTAAGCTCTGGCAGTTGGAAATCTTGAGTCTTCATCAGGATACGAAACATTTTCGGCACTGCCTCATTCTTGAATGGTTATTCCCTGTTCAGAAGCTCCCTTAACGTACATTGCGGACGAGGCGGTTGTTCATACTATGGAGATGACTGATAGCTGGGTCAGGGTTGTTGATAATTCTGTTGAGGTTGCTGTGGCCGTTCTGACGATATTTGTATCGGCTGCTTGCCTTTGTCGACTGCTGCAACGATCCCGGACTTCTTTTCAAAAGTTTTCACGGGCTTCCGTTTGTCTCGTTTTGTCGGTGAAACTTAATTGCTTCGCCTCCTCTTGCAAGCTTCCGGCCTTGCTTAACAACTTCTCGAAAGTCTTAATAGTAAATCCCTTGAGGAGAAGTGCTATCGGGCCGTGAATGCTCTTTAGTAAAATGCCAATTGCATGCTGTTCTTGTAGCTGTGGCTCACACTTCATACTTAGATTCCTCCATCAAAGTATGTAATCCACCAAAGTCTCGTTCGGCTTCTGCTTCTCTACCACTAAATCACATATAGTGATGTGGTGCTGAGCTCCAACAAATCGCTTGATGAAGAGGTTCTCTAATTCTGAAAATGTCTTCACCGAACCGTTTGGTAATTCCGCATACCAATCAAAGACTATCCCTGATAGGCTGCTGACAAATTGTCTGAAGCGTAATGCATCACTTCCGCCGGAGTTGCAACAACTGGCACGAAAATGTGCAACATGCTACCGAGGGTTTCCGGTTCCATCAAAGGTCTTGAACAGAGGTGGTACGAAGCCTTTCGGATATTGGACAATGTCGAATTCTTCAGGGTAAGGTCTACCCGTCCGAATGGATGTCCCGCTCTTTGACTGTGCCAAGGCTTCTCGCACCTGCTGTTCAACCAAGCTCTTGATATCCTTTTCCGGAATCATGCTTTGTGTTGCATCCTTCTTTAGCTGATCATCCCCGTTGACGGACGTAATCTCCTTTCCTCCGTCTACAATGTGAAAAACTTCTGGGGGTGTCTCTCGTTGGGGTTGCACTTGACTCTGGAGAGTGGCTAGGGCTACAGCCATCTCTTCCATCCTTTTTGCCATTTGAGCGATTGTATCATCTTTCTCTTGAATCTGCCTCCTCATTACTTCCAGCTCCTCTCTTTCTGCGGCTACAGGAGCACCTTGTGAAGCTGACGAAGCTCGCATTTCAACCATGTTAATTTCTGCATATTCATCATCCATGAACTCTGACGAGTCAATCTCATCTCCGAATTTCTCTTCTCTTTCCCTTGCTAATCGCCGAATATCGGTTCTTACCTTTTCCATAGCATCTTCTAGTGTTCTTTTCTGTACATCCTTGCAGTTGTCATGTGATAACTGTCGGGTTTCCTTCTCATGAGTCCCCTTTACTGCAGTAGCACTTTCTTCGGATTCAAGTCTCCTGACGAGACTTTCCTTCTCAGGTTGTTGTTTCAATCTTAATTGTCCAGTAGTGGGACGCCATACCATCCTTCTAGCAGCAGAAGGTCTAGGACTGGATGGTGCACGTCGACCAAATGCTCGGAAGGTGGTATCCTCCCTAATCCGTAGTCCTGAAACAACGACGGGCGGACTAGCTTTCATCATCTTATTTGGCTTTTACGCAACGATAGCAGGTTCTACTCGCGGCCCAAGACAGGATTTGACTGACACCCGCCCTATCCTTCTTAAAATTTCTGATACAGGGCACCTTTCCTTCTTTGCTAACTTCTCTATCAAAATTTACAGTCGAGCGAATGGCGTAGTTCTAGCCCTTTTCTTACGGCTATCATTGTAATATACGGGCTGAGGCAATGCGGCAGCAATCTTGCAAACATTTTCTTCATCCTCTGCGGTGGAGAGGGGATGGAACCTGCTTCCTCCCAAAAGTGGTATGTATTCAGACAGCGGCGTATATTCAGGCAGTTCTGGGATTTCCTCCAGGAAAGCAACTTCAGCAGCTCTGGCTTCTCTAGCGATCCTTCTACTTCTGTTCCTTCTCTGAGTCCGTGTTAGTGATGGAATTCTCGAGCCGGATCCGATTTCAAAAACGAGAAGGTCTCACGGGAAGATGCTGTACCCTCCATGGTGACGGGTTCACCATAGTTACGGATTTCCTTCCCCTTTAATTTGGCGAAGCCGGGGTAGGTACGGAGACAACTAGACCGGTGGGGGTAGCATCAACAGTCCTTCTGTGGACAGCAATACTCCTCTCAGTTGGGATCTTTTACAGAGGAGGGAATTCTTGAGTTGACTTGAGGTTGAACTCAATCAACGGCTTCTCAGTTTCTGGTACTTTGCTTGTGAGTGAAAAGAGAGTGACGTCGGGGATTTTGATGTCGGTGTCCCCGAATCCTTGTCCGAATCGAATGATTCCATTATCAGGTAGTTCGTCCTTGAACACGGCCAGGTCGAGTCCGTTGACGAAGGAGAAGATCAGTTTTGGGGCTTCCATTTCTGCAGGGCAGATTTCAAGTGTTATTCCTTGAATCATGCTTCTTCTTGTCGTAAAACTTATGACGAAAAAGAAAGAGTCCGAACACATTTCTGTTTATCTTAGTGTATTTGTGGTATTAAAGGAAAATTGTCTTTTCAAAAAGATTCATTCGTTAGGAGGGAGAATTAATAAAAGAAGGAGAGTTGTAGGAAGAGTAAAAGGAATTGATTAGGAACTGGAAAAGGAAGAGAAAGTCTTGTAGAAACTTCTCGACCCGCAAGACCGCTCCTAAACTAATACCTATTGGGGGTCCACCCCACCTCAGAAATGAGGTAAAAGGATCTCGGAACCTCTTTGTTTAGGGGTGTCTAAACAGTGGCTCCTAAATCCGAGAGAATGTTGGCTCTACTTGTTCAAGGTAGAAATGAACATAGTATTCCAACGGAAAGAAGGGTAGTTTGATCCACAAGGGACATGGATACACTACCGATTTTTGAAAGCAGAATTGTCTGATTAAAAATGGAGAGAGGAATTGTCCCCAGCGGAGTCGCCAGAAGTTGTACGGCTTATTTTAGGTTATGTGTTTAATTTTTGAAAAAGGGGTCGCCTAACAGAAATTGTCGGCGAATTTTATATTTTAAATTTAATTTAAATATATATATAATTTAGAAAGTAGCATTTGATTTTGAAAATAATTTTAAGTTTGAAAATCTTAAGATATGAAATCAAACTGATCTCACATCCCGAATAGTTTACATAAAAGAGCACCGCACCACAAACCATGTATCTACCCCGAAGAATAGACACACTGCTTGGTAATGGGGCTCGATTAAATAAACTAGAAGATTTGTGACATCCGTTTGGTCTGCGGACCAATTTTATAAGCCGACAAATTCCCCTGCTTAATATAAAAGCATTAAACAGTTACCTGGGTTCTTAAAATTCCTTATAAGGGCAAGCCCCTATAGTTAATTACATCTTAAGTGACGGGAATCACCTAAGAAAACTCTCGATAATAATCAGTAATTCTGCTCTTAAGAATCTCAAAGTTTAAGTTTTCAAGGGATTGAATTTTGGAATTTCAATTTGGAATGGATCAAATTTGGAACATTTTATTTTGGGAATTCAAAGGAAGAACGGTAGGAGAAATCACAGATTCGAAGCGAACTTCGGTAATTTCCCGACTATCCTATTGTTTGGCTTGAATTTAGGAGAGTCCTAATGTTTATTTAATGTTTTGATCTTGCCAATTTTAATTATTTTGGACTTATATTCGTATGAGACAATCATACGAATAGCCTTGAAGATGTGAGGGTTTATGTCGTATCGGACGACTACCTCGGAGTCGTAAAGCGAGTTAGGGCTTATATTGCACAGCAAGGCTGTACAAAGGCCTAAATGAACAGGTGAGGATTTATGTCGCACTAGGCGGACTACCTCGAATCCTATGGCTTGTTATTTAATTCTAAGAAAGTTTTGATGAAGTAGATCCGAGTTTTGTTGATGACGATGGCCGTGCTGCCCACCATGCTCTGAGCTCCTTGTTGTTGTAGAGGTTTGATTTTAGAAGTCATAAATCAGGAGATGAGAGAAGTGTTCTGGTTTAGCGAAAGTCTTAATTTCCAAGTGTTTTTTTTATGTTTTAATTAAACAAATCTTAAAGTTGATTATAACAACACCGGTTAAGATCCCACGCTTCCATCCTTCCGGCATCGTTATTTTTATCGGATTCACTTAGTCCAGATGAATTTTCTAAACTCAACTAAATGAGTTCCACACTTTCATTTAGACCATGGGAAATCCCGTTAGCAACACGTAGGTTACATCATCCGAGGTATTCCCGATCATCCAACAAGACGTTTTAATTTAGTTGTAGTTTTAGTTTTGTATTCTGTTTGTGATTAAATTTTGAGTTGTTTTATATTTTGAAATGTTGTGGCGGTGAATTTTATCTTGCAATGACTTTTAATTTAGTTTTGGTTTCGGTTTTAGGGACTATCCTAAAGGTGTGGGTTTTCATGCAACGGTTGTTTATCATGCAAGAAAAGTAAGTGCGATGCTATTAAATAAATTGCAATAAGGTAAATTGCAAGAAAGTAAATTGTAATAAAATAAAAGCGTACCTGGAGGGTCTTCCCGTCATCCCAGGCTGCACTTAAACACAATTTATAATATTTAAGCAAATTCCTAGGTAAAGCTAAGGGAAGGGTTATGGTTTTCTACCAAATTCCTAATCCTATAGCTAGTCATTTCTTATGACGTCTATGTTCTTGTGTTTTGGTTTGAGGACAATTTTCTTCATCAAGGAACAATTAAGTTCAGTTGTTCTTATAAACATCCTATCATATTGAGGAAGTGCTTAAGAAGAATCTTAAACATCTTTTCAATATTGCTAGAATTGTTTTAAGTCCAAATGAATTTAATTATACAAATGGATTAAACGTCCGAGAATTCAAGTTTTGTTGTTATCTTGCTGAGTGAACTAGGACATTTGAATATCCTAAAAGTGAAGTAATATTTCATTTAACATTCTGTTTAGGAGTTATGACAATAAAAGTTTTCGAGGGCAAATTGGTGTTCAAATGGTTTGTGATTTAATTTAATTTCAGTTAACGGGTTTAAATTTGGAATAGTGTTCAAGTTGCTTTATTTTTATTTTTGAATTTCTTTATGTCTTAGGTGATGTTATTTTTAATTTAATTTAACTTTAATTTAATTTAATTTTTAATTTTAATTTTAATTTAATTTAATTTGGTTTAATTTAATTTAATTTAATTTAATTTAATTTAGTTGGATTTGATATGATTTAATTTAATTTAATTTAACTTGATTTAATTTAATT
The DNA here is from genome assembly GCA_022702705.1 of Papilionanthe hookeriana x Papilionanthe teres. Taxonomy (NCBI): domain Eukaryota; kingdom Viridiplantae; phylum Streptophyta; class Magnoliopsida; order Asparagales; family Orchidaceae; genus Papilionanthe; species Papilionanthe hookeriana x Papilionanthe teres. The sequence continues at coordinate 83,312,791 of CM040422.1, read as the reverse complement.
TGATTTAATTTCCTTTAATTTAATTTAATTTGATTTAATTTAATTTAATTTAATTTTAATTTAATTTTAATTTAATTTAATTTTAATGTAATTTAAATTAATTTAAATTTTAATTTAATTTTATTTTTAATTTTAATTTAATTTATTTTAATTTGATTTAAATTAAATTGATTTAATTTAATATGTTTTAATTTAATTTAATTTAAATTTAAATTTAATTTTATTTTTAATCTTAATTGAAAATTTAAAAGAGTTTAACAATTTAACTTTAATTTAATTTAATGGTTAAGTCTTTTAACATTTTAAATCTTAAATTTGAATTATCATTTTAATTGTTAATTAAATATTATTGAGATGATTAATTTAGGGATCCTTAGATTAAAGAACAAATCTCTTCCTAATAATATCCCTATTTAATAATTCCAACTTTATTATTCTTCCAAATTTAATCAATATTTTAATTAAAGTTTATTTTAATTATTTTTAAATTGTTTAATAGGTTTCTATCCCTTAATTATTTAAATTTCAATCATCCAAATCAGATTAAGATCAAATATTTTACTCTTTAATTTTATTAAGCCTAAAGTTTTAATTAAAGGTTAAAATTTTAATTACCATTTTGCCCCTTCAAGCTTAATAATTTCATAACTCACTAAATTGAGCTTAAATGAACTTGAAATTTTATGTGACTTCACTCATATGTCAATAAAGACATGAGAGGAGAAAATGTGATTTTTCTGTATTTAATTTATTTATGTAATTATTTTTGGTGGAAAATAGGGATTTCCAAAGAAAATTTAATAATATGACCAAGGGAAAGTTTCTGTCCTTAAGAAAATTATGGGACATTCCTAATGACTAGAGGACCACTTGGACCAATTTGGGTGATTTTTTGAGTTATATTCTTTTTATTATAATTATTTTGAGTTTTGGAGTATTAATTAATTTAAAAATAAAATAAAGGTTGAAAAATAACTTTTATATTTTTCAAAAATCTCTCTGATATCAAGAAAATCGAGAGAATCAATTTTTACAATTTTCTGATTTTTCTTTGATTTATTAGAATTATTTTAGTGGAAATTCTAAAAAATATATTTTTTTAATTTTAAAATTACCTTAGGGCTTTAAAATTTAATATTTCATTAAATAGACCTAATAAAAATATGGGGTTTGTTCCTAAGTGATTAAAATTCAAAATGTGACATTTTGGTGAATTTTATTATTTTTGTGATTTTTATTATTTTTTAATTATTAAAATATTAAAATAATACAAAAAATCAACTTTTTTAGAAAATTGAAATTTTAATTTTCTTAAACTCCCCTGATATCAGAGAGGCTCCAAAACTAATTTGGTGAATTTTTGAAAAGCATTTTGAAAGTTATGAATTTTTAAAGTTCAAATTGACTAAATGGCTTAATCAACCCACTTAGTAGGGCTAAGCAAGTCCAATTGACTTCAAATTTTTATGGTGGGTTCCTTTGATCCTAAAGGTCAGTGGAGAATTGATTTCAATTCAATTTGATGTATGATTAGCTCTAATTAATTAGGGACCTATTTTGGGTGTTTAAGCCATTTAGGGTTATTTTAAATGAATTAATTCAAAACCTATTTTTCCTAGGGTCCTCTAGTCATAAGAAACATCACCAAATTTTCCTAGAATTTATTTCACAACATGCTAATTATTGGATTTAAAATACTCAAAACGGTAACATGAATTTAAAAAATCAATAACTTCTCATAGGGGTGGCCTCTGACTTTGGAAAATTCAGGGAATGTTCCTAAATTCGGAGGCTTCAAAAGCTCTATGGTCTCATGCCATGGTGAATTTCCTATATGCATGGAGAATTAAAATAATGCAGAGGGTAAATAAATCATTAAAAATAAAATACTTGATGAAATTAAATGATTTCTTTTCCACATTATTCTTCTCTGTTCACTGAGCAAGAGTGTATTTTTCTTTTATTTTTCTGATTTTTCTACACAAAGTTATGGATTTTTGAAGTTTAGGGAATTAAATAAATCAGAAAATCCCTATTTTTCTATTTATCCGAGTCGGCGCCGCGTCAACCTTAACATCTCCGAAGTGCCGCGTGGCGCTTTCTGATTCGACGCCGCCATCCGACTCAGCGCTCCGGGGGCCCGCTGTATCGTTCTGTCTCCTCATCCGGCGCGATCCTGGCCGTCCGTCCGCGCGTGTATGGAATGAACGGCATCCGTTCATCGTCCCCATGTGTCCTCACCCGAGAGCCGTCCACACTAAAACCCTAAGAACTCACTCATTTCTCAACGGATTTTTGTGTTCTTATGCTCTATGGATTCGTCTTGAGGAGACGAATACATCTATACGGTGATCATGTATTGAAATTAAAGCATTTGAAATGGAGAATCTCCAGAAGCTCGGGATAAAGAATTAGCTCATACCTTTGCTCGGAGAAGTGTGGCTTCAATGCGAGGGTTGTGTCACCTTCGATTGCATCCCAGCAAGCTCCAGATGAAGTCTCCTGGTCTGGTGAATTGCCTAGCTATGAAAGTGACCACAGCCGATCACAAAGCTTGGAGGCTGGGACAACTGGGTGGCCTGGAGATGGGGCTTTAAGTGGGAAACTTCTCCTCTTGGTCTAGTGAAGGTGTACGGCCAGTCAATTTGAAGATTGGCTCACTGTGGCAAAGTGTCCTGGTTTTTGGGTGAAATTTCAGTTGACAAATTGGGTTCTGTTGGTGGGGATTAGGGCAAATTGACACCGGGGATCAAGCTGCTCTGAAGTATGGAGTAGGGCTCGGAACAATTTTGGCAGAGTTTCGGCAAGGTTTGTGCAACTCTCTTCCATGGCCGTGAGGGGGTCGGGTTTAAATAGAGGTGGCTGGAGAGCCTCACAGGGATGGCTAAGGATTGGGATCAGCTGCTTAGGTCAAGGGAAGAATAGCTGCAATGGCCATTGGGGATGGGGCGACTCAGCAGGTGAGAATTCCAAGTTTGGGCTCACATGTGAGCTCTCGGCCCGGTGGTTTCCGGCGGGCTGTGGTGGGCGGCCGGCCGGTCTCGGGTCACCATCTTGGCCGGTGGGGTCGGGGCTTGGAATTAGTGCGGGAAATTGGCAAATGCCATGTGTCAAAAGCTTGAGTTAAAATGGAATGGGAGAAAGCCAATTTTGGCTTGATTTGGTCAAGTCCACCCTTTGGGCTTGGTTCAACCTTCAAGGTGGCTTTGGGTGCTGTGAGGAATCAAAGGAATCAGCTGGTTTGACATGGAGAAGTCCTTATCCAAATATATTTGGATTAAATTTGGGTTAAGGGGAATCATGGTTAAGTCTAATGACTTTAAGAGATTAAGGAAAGAGTCTTCTTCTTTTGCCCAAAATGGCATGGTGACATGAAAAGAGGCTCTTATGGCTTCCATGTGGCTCATGCATGGCTTCATGGCTCATCTTTGGCTTGGGAAAAGTTAAGTCAATTTCATGGAAATGGGTTTAAGAAAATTTTGGTATTTTAATGAGAATTTGTATGGGGCTTAATTTGGAATGGCTTCATGATGAGTTTTGAAACTTAGGGATTGATGTAATTGAAAATACGGTGTAGAGCAATTGTCATATGGGTTTTGGATTGATTTTGGCCCTTTGGATTTTGGTGGAGATGGGATTTAGGAAGGTTTATGTAAGTGGGCTTTTAAGTTTAAGAATGAATTCTTGGATGGGAATTTTGTAGAAGTTTGGGCCAAATAATTGTTGGGTTTGGTTTAGGGATATGTCATGAGTGATTTGAAATGAGTTTGGAGTGATTTGGGTTTGAATTGGGTTGGATTTGGGCCTCTTTGGTAAATGGGCCAATGTAGGTCAAATTGGGCTAACTTGGGCCAATGTTGGGCTAGGGTTGAAATTGATGCAAAATAAATGTTGTGAAATGTTTATGGGAGTGTTTCAAAGAGGTTTTGGCTTTGGTTGGGTTTTGATTTTGGGGTTTGGGCTTATTTGGGTTAGGTTTGGGTTTAGGTCAAAATTGGGCTTTTTGGCTTTGGGTTGAATTTGTGTGGGGTTTGGGTCTAAATTTTAGGTAAATCATGTTAATGTTTTGTTTTTAGGGATGTTAAGGAAGGTTTAGAAAAGATTTGGGGTTAATTGGAGTTGAATTGGGTGAGTTTGGGTTAGGTTTGGGTCATGGGTCCAAATTGGGCTTTAAGGCCAAAAGTGAAATTGGATCCAAATGTCAATCAAATTGGACTTTGATTTGGTCTAGATTGGTGTTGAGAATGATAAATTGAAGTTTAGAATTGAATTGGACCAGGATTTGAGTCAATTGGGTAGGTTTGGTTTGACATTGGGTTCACTTAGGGTTAAAATAGGTCAAATTGGGAGTTTTAACAAAAGTAGTTTAATTTGACAAAATTGGCCCCTGGTGTAGTTGAACAAAATGAAATTAGGAATATTTTGGATTTTCAGGAATTTTCTGAGAATTTTCTGAATTTTTGGATTTTTTGGGTCAAGAGGGGGATTTTGGGTATTTGGAGGGTATTGGGAGGTATTTTTGGAATTTTTGGTATTTTTGGGTATGGATGATCAATTTGAGTAATGTGAGAATCATTGGGATTGATTTTGAGGAATTTTGGGTAATTTAGGTGATTTTACAAATTTTGGATAGTTTCAAGGGCTTTGGGTAGGTTAAACGGGTATAGGGTCCCGGGGGTCAAAAATTGAAAATTTGGAAAATTGAAGATTGGGTAAATGTGAATGGAATGAAATCATTTTGGTTGAGCCATGAAGCCATATCAAGCCCACATGAGCCATGAAGGGACTCATTTGATGCATTCACTATGTTGTTCCTAACCCTCTTAGCCAAGGGCTTAGGGGTTAAGGACCATCCATGTGAATCACCTACATGAGTCAGGAGGTCAAGTTGGGTATAGGTGTGTTTTAGGAGGTGTGTGAAAGTGTAGTGTATAGGTGTAGTGTGTGTGTAAGTCAGCCCTTCACCAGACCAGGCCACCCAGTGGTTTGAATTTCTAAGTGGTGGGTCTCAATTCTAGTCCTCTAGGATAGTCAAAGGAAAAGCCTAAGGCTAGATCCTAAGTATTAAATGAGGAAGAGAAGACCTCATCAAAAATAAGGTCAACAGCCTCCTATAAAGCGCTTGATTTAACATCGTCAGCTCGACCTATTCAAGGGTTATTCAGGTTGATTAAGCATTAAAACCTCTTTAAAATTTGGTCTTTTACCCTCAAAATATGGTTTTAATCTATGTCCATTTACTTTAAATCTATTCCCAGTCTTCAGATCTTCAATTTCAACAGCTCCATAAGTAAAAACCTGGGTCATAATAAAGGGTCCTAATCAGCGAGACTTCAATTTCCCAGGAAATAATTTTAGCCTTGTATTGTAAAGCAAAACTTCTTTTCCTGGTTTGAAGTTCTTTTGGTTAATCCTTTGGTCATGTATTAATTTTACTTTTTCCTTATAAATTCTATTGTTATTGTGAGATTAATTTCTTAGTTCTTCTAATTCATTCAATTGCAGCTTCCTCTTCTCACCAGCATTTTTCAAATTATAATTGAATTTTTTAATCGCCCAAAAAGCTTTATGCTTTAATTTTACTAGTAAGTGGCAAGTTTTTCCATATATAAGCCTGTAAGGAATCATACCAATAGGAGTTTTATAAGCAGTCCTATATGCCCATAATGTGGTATCCAGTCTTGTAGACCAATCTACTATATTAAGATTTATAGTCTTTTCTAAAATTTGTTTAATCTCTCTATTAGAAACTTTAGCTAAACCACTGATTTGAGGATAATAAGAAGTAGAGAATTTGTGAACAATATTAAATTTTTCTGCCAATCTTTGAATGTATTTATTCCTAAAGTGGGATCCTCCATCAGTTATAATCACTCTCGGCATACCGTATCTTGTGAAAATATTTTTCAGTAAAAAACTTGAAAAACTTTTAGCATCACATCGAGGTAAAGCTTGTGCTTCTATCCACTTTGATACATAATCAACAGCAATTAAAATATATAAGTTCCCAAATGAAGGAATAAATGGTCCCATGAAATCTAATCCCCAAACATAAACAACTTCTAATATGAAATTTAGAGGCATTTCGTTTCTTCTAGATATATTACCTACTCATTGGCATCTATCACAGGTTTTGATATATCTGTAAACATCTCTAAAAGAGTAGACCAATAAAATCTAGCTTGTAAAATTTATATGCAGTTTTATCAATTCCAAAATGTCCTCCAAAATCAGAATCATGACATTTCTGAATGATCTGTTCAGTTTCTTCATAAGGCACACATCTCCTAATAATAAGATCATTACATTGCTTATATAAATATGGTTCATCCCAAAAATATGATTTTGAATCATAAACAAATTTTTTTTGTTGCTGCATGTACGACTTATTTTTGCTTGGTTTGGGTCAACCCATGGAAATAGGCTTGGTACACCTCCCCAAGACCTGATTTTGAGCTGAGGGAATCATTTAGGTCAGCTTAGAAGGAGTGGTGAAGTCTCCATACATGGTGAGGTGGCTAAGCATGGTTTAGTGTGTGACATGCTTAAGGTAAAAAAAGGGTTTAAAAGGGTTTAAGAAAAAGATCCCCTCTCTTGCCATTAATGGTTTGGTGAGGTGGAAAGTAGATTCCATGGCTCTCATGGCTCCCATGGGGCTCATGCATGGCTTCATGGCTCACCTTTGGCTTGGGGAAAAGTTTGGTCAATTTCATGAAAAAGGTTTTAAAAATTTTGGTAATTTAGGGGTGATTTGATGGGATTTGGCATATGGCTTGATTTGGATTTATTTTATCATGGATTTAGAACTTAGGAGATGGTTTTATCAAATGGATGATGATATAGGATTGTCATGTGGGCTTTGGGCCTTTTGAAATTTAGTGAAGATGAGCTTTTTTTTAAAATGGTTTAGGGAAGTGGGCTTTTGGATTTTAAAATGGATTTTAGGATGAAAGTTTGGTAAAGGCTTGGGCAAAATAATTGTTGGGTTTGGCTTAAGGATGTGTCATGATTGATTTGAAACAAGTTTGGAGTGATTTGGGTTTGAATTGGGTTGAATTTGGGTTGATTTGATAAATGGGCCTATGTAAGTCAAATTGGGCTAACTTGGGCCAATATTGGGCTAGGGTTGAAATTGATGTTAAATTGATGTTGGGAAATGTTTATGGGAGTGTTTGAAAGAGGTTCCAATTTTGGTTGGATTTTGATTTTGGGATTTGGGCTCATTTGGGTTAGGGGTGGATTTAGGTCAAAATTGGGCCTTTTGGTTTTAGGTTGAATTTGAGTGGGGTTTGGATCCAAATTTTGGGCAAATCATGTTAGTGTTTTGTTTGTGGGGATGTTAGGGAAGGTTTAGAAAAGATTTGGGGTTAATTAGAGTTGAATTGGTTTGGTTTGGGTTAGGTTTGGGTCATGGGTCCAAATTGGGCTTTAAGGCCAAAAGTGAAATTGGATTCAAATGTCAATCAAATTGGGCTTGGATTTGGTCTAGATTGGTGTTGGGAATGTTTAATTGAAGTTTAGAATTTAATTTGACCAGAATTTGGGTCAATTGGGTAGGTTTAGTTTAACATTGGGCTCATTTTGGGTTAAAATGGGTCAAATTGGGGGTTTTGACAAAAGTGAGGTAAATTGACAAAATTGGCCCATGGTGTAGTTGAACAAAATGAAAATGGGAATATTTAGAATTTTCTGGGAATTGTCTGAATTTTTGGATTTTTGGGTCAAGAGGGGCATTTTGGGTATTTGGAGGGTATTGGGAGGTATTTTTGGAATTTTTGGTATTTTTGGTATTTTTGGCTATGGATGGTCAATTTGAGTGATGTGGGAATGTTTGGGATTGGACTTGAGGAATTTTGGGTGATTTGGAGATTTTTGGAAAATTTGGGTAATTTCAAGGGTTTTGGGTAGAGTTAGGCGAGTCAGGGGCCCAGGTGGTCAAAAATTAAAAATTTGAAAAATTGAAGATTGGGTGAATGTAAGTGGAATGAAATCATTTTGGTTGAGCCATGAAGCCATATCAAGCCCACATGAGCCATGAAGGGACACATTTGAGGCATTCACTTATGTTGTTCACTAACCCTCTTAGCAAGAGGGCTTAGGGGTTAAGAACCATCCATGTGAATCGACTCCATGAGTCGGGAAGTCAAGTTGGGTATGGGTGTGGTTTTAGGAGGTGTGTGAAAGTGTAGTGTACAAGTGTAAAGTGTGTGTAAGTCGGCCCTCACCGGACCGGGCCACCCGAGGCGGTCCTAAGGCCAAAGAGTCCTATAGGAACCCATCCTTTAAACTTCCACATTTGATTTCAACCCTCTAAGTGATTAGGGGTCTATAGTCAAGTTTGTCGAATTTGCAGGGAGCTAAGAAGTGGTTTGAATTTCCAGGTGGTGGGTCCCAATTCTAATCCTATAAGATAGTCGAAGAAAAATCCTAAGAGCTAGATCCTAAGTACTAAATAGAGAGAGAAGACCTCATCAAAAATGAGGTCAACAAATGGACCCCCAATAGGTGTGGTGTGCTAACCAAGCACACTGCGCGTATTGGCGTTGGCCGAAAAGATCAACGAAACCAACACAGATGTCCAAGTGACAAACTTTAAGACGAAATAGAAGAGTTTCCGCTGGGGAGTGTCAAGTATATCTCTGAGACTGGAGATTCCTGAACTCTTGCTGGGGAAAGGAAAAGGAGGTGAATCCCAAATCGCATGATGCGGGGAATTTCGATTTAGATTTTATTTTGTTTCGAGTTTAAGTTTTGATGTGTGAGCTCGGATTTTAGTTTGAGTTTAAATTTAGATTGAAGTTTTGTTAAGATTAATTTGAAGGGATTTGAACTTGAAATGAAAATTGGAATTTTGTGGTTTTAGATGTAACATCTTCGACCTCGAAAAGACGAATTGATTGGATTGAATCAATACAATGAGGAGAGATCTCGGAGCAATGCGGTATTGGATGTAAAATCCTTAACCTTAAGAGTTTGATTTTGATGTATTTCATTGCGATAGGGAAAAAATCCTAAAGCAATGCAGTTTCGGATGTAAAATCCTCAACCCCAAAAGTCTGATTTTGATGTATTTCATTGCGATAGGGAAATAACCTAAAGCAATGCAGTCTCGGATGTAAGATCCTCAACCCCAAGAATTTGATTTTGATGTATTTCATTGCGATAGGGAAAGAATCCCAAAGCGATGCGGTCTCGGATGTAAAATCCTCGACCCCAAAGTCTGATTTTGATGTGTTTCATTGCGATAGGGAAAGAACCTAAAGAAATGCGATCTCGGATGTAAGATCCTCGACCCCGAGAATTTGATTTTGATGTATTTCATTGTGATAGGGAAAGAATCCTAAAGCAATGCGATCTCGGATGTAAAATCCTCGACCCCAAAAGTTTGATTTTGATGTATTTCATTGCGATAGGGAAAGAACCTAAAGCAATGCGATCTCGGATGTAAAATCCTCGGCCCCGAGAATTTGATTTTGATGTATTTCATTGCAATAGGGAAAAAATCCTAAAGCAATGAAGTCTCGGATGTAAAATCCTCGACCCCAAAAGTCGATTTTGATGTATTTCATTGCGATAGGGAAAGAATCCTAAAGCGATGCGGTCTCGGATTTAAAATCCTCGACCCCAAGTGTCTGATTTTGATGTATTTCATTGCGATAGAGAAAGAATCCCAAAGCGATGCGATCTCGGATGTAAAATCCTCGGCCCAAAAGTTTGATTTTGATGTATTTCATTGCGATAGGGAAAGAACCTAAAGCAATGCAGTCTCGGATGTAAAATCCTCAACCCCAAAAGTTTGATTTTTGAATGGTAATTGATTTTGCAAATATTTGTAGTGTTGATTTGAAAAGTGTGGAATTTTGGTGTTTCAGGAATTTCATGAGGGTTGTGAAAGATTTTTTTTTTCTTTTTTTTGTGGAAAGAAACAGGTTAGGAAGTAAAATGTGGATGTTACATATTCCATTCAAAAGAGTTGATCAAAAGTTGCTGGTTTGGATTGGATACAATTCCTCGCCATTAGATTTGAATTGAAAACCTCATGGCTCCGTGTCAATGGAATCAACCGCTTCCATCCCAGACAAGGGAGAGAGTAGAACGGATTGGATTTCAGATTTTGAAGATTGAGTTTGAATTTGATTGTGATTTGATTTGAAATCTGGAAGATTGAATTTGAATTTGATTGAGATTTGATTTGAAATCTGGAAGATTGAATTTGAAATTTGATTTAAGATTTGTATTCGTTTTGTCTGTCCTTTAACGATTCAAATTTATTTTATCATTCATTTAATGTTCATGTGAATTTGGTGTTTCTCATTTTCTTTAGATTTTTTTTTAAGGAAAGTTTTCTTTTATTCTCTTTGTTTCTTTTTTGTTCTTCGTTCGAAGTTCATTTAACTTTAATGGCGTTTTCTAGTCAACTTGCATAAAAGAGGTGAAGGCCAAAATTGTGACATGGTCACTTTCATTCCAATCATGTCGAAGAAACATCATACAACTTGATCTGGAATACATCTCATACAATCTATGTAGACTCAAAACGGACTATGTATGATCTTTGTAGATCCATCCAAAAAGGCATCTATCAAAAATCCATGTCTGAATAGTGAGGTACATGGTCAATAACATCATCTTCCAAGCCATCCTTGGCAAGGATGTCGTATGGATGTACATTGGAGGTGTGATACTTTTCATGTAACTCACAGCTCGTAAGGCCGGAGGTTCTCTAGCTCTGGGTCTGGCTAGAAGTGGTAAGGTGCTTTCTTCATTGGTACTCCTGGTATGCAATGTTTAGCGACATCTGCTCCGTTGCCCTTTAGTATCATGACGGAACCTACCGGTAATGGTATCTTTACTGGCCCTCGGAACTCACCCGGGCCTGCTATCCGGAGGTCAGATCCGAACATGATATTACATTCGTTCGAGAAGAAAGCGTGCGAAAGGTCGACAAAGTCGTGGTGATCTATGTGCGGGGGTATGTAGTCACCCTGCTTGTAAATGTTAATGATGCAACTGTTGGGTATGCAATCTGCTGGCAGTACCCTCCATGTTATCATTCTCTTTACCATCCTTTTGATGACCAATGGCATTGGATCTACCTTGCCATGACGGAGTATCTCTGGTGGGTTTCCCTTCCTGTCTTCTGCGAAGTTGTAGCAACATCCACATTGTATTGTAATTCTCCCTTTCCCTGACATCCATCTTCGGGGTTCCGAGAAGGTGTTTTCTCTTAGGCGGCCTGCTCGACCCATTCTTTTCAAATCCCGGATGCAGTCCACAATTTTTTGTTGTTCGTATTCTGAGAACACATTTGTATGTAGCTCGAGGCCTTCTAGTATATTGATCCTCTTGCCTCTAATTCTCTCGAAGTATTCAAAAGTTTGCTTCTCGACATTCTGCATTCTTTCTAGCTTGTATTCTGGAATAATCTGTAAATGGCGAAGCCTGGTGACGTACTGTGGGATATATGGCTCAATCCCTTCACGTTCACCTGCATACCTCGACTCCTCGGGGATGGTCTCCATAGGGACATCCTCTGGGGTTGCTTCTGCAACAAGGTTATGCATTACTGGTGGCTTTATCTGGTGGCGTGGTAGCCTTCTTTCTTCTGATCTTCTTGAGATTTCCCTGGTCTCTTCTGTTATCCTAGGATCTGGCCTCCTTTCTCCAGGTTCCTGGCGAACTGGTATCCTTGAAGTATATGCACTGGTAGTAGCGACTGCCTCATCGCGCTGGTCCGCTGCTAGTTTAGTCAACATCTTGCGGATACGACGATTTTTATTTCTTCGGCCGAGTTCTTTGTGAGAGTAGCTCTTCTTACTTCTGAATTTACGTGGGCGGGCGTTGACAAGCTTGCCCTCTGTTGTAGCGACTACGGACTTGATTCTCTTGTCCTCCTCGGTGTTTGTTTTCCTTTTCTTGCGAGTTGGGTTGGTGGCTTGGGCCACCCACTTTCATTCTTGTACGGCGGGCGGTTCCTCTCGGTCAGCTGGGACCCGGTCACCTTCCTCGTATTGCGGACCTGCCGGTGCGAAGTACGAGTCGATCTCTATTATCGCTCCATCTTTCACCCTCTTTTCATCGAGTGCGAGGCTTACGCCATTTCTAAAATTTAGGACCAACCGCTCGTTCGACATTTCCTGCGAAAAGACAAGGAAAAGGATCGGGAGCGTACTTAAGAACAAGAACATTAAGAAAATGTTTATTGAAGACAAAGTTTTCTTCTGTATATATTTTTATTATTCCTTTTATATTTTTAAATTCAACAGGAATGAAGTGGGAAAAGATCGAAAAGAGATTTAGATTTGGAAGAGAGATTTTGATTTGGAAGAGAGATTTTAATTTGGAAGAGAGAACAAGGAAAACTTTATTATCATGATTTTATTTATTTTAGCACATTTTTTATTATTTTTGGGTTCGGACCCAGTCATAGGTAATTACTTCGCTCGTGCTTCTAGGGATGAAGAATTCATTCCTTCAAAACATCAGGTAGTGTAATACTTCTTCAAGTATCGTCCGTTAATTAGAAGCATATGTCTTTCTCCTTGACAATTCACAAGCTGGTAGGAGCCTCCTGAGTAGACTGCCTCAACCACAAACGGTCCTTCCCAAGTGGGTTCAAATTTTCCTCCTATCTTGCGGTGTGCAAGAATAGGTCTCTTGAGAATGAGAACTAAGTCACCAACTTTGAAGGTTCTTGGGCGGACCAATCTGTCATGGGCTTGAACCATCTTAGCTTGGTATAATTCTAAATTCTGCTTGCTACTGCAAGTCTTTTCCCTTCCAGGCTTTCTAATTCCTCTAGTCGTAATTTGGCATTCTCTTCTGTCGTGATTTTGTTTGCAACTGCAATTCCGAGTGAAGGAAGATTTGGACCTCTAAGGGTAACATCTGCCTCGGACCCATACACCGGAGCGTAAGGTGTAGCTTGAGTAGGAGTTACGAAGGTTGTCCGGTAGGCCCATAAGGCCTCTAATAACTTCTCGTGCCAGTTTATCTTATTATCGTCCAAGGTTTTCTTTAAAATTTGAACGAGAGTTTTATTAAAAGCCTCAGCGAGGCCGTTTGCTCTTGGATAGTAAATTGTTGAATACCGCCAGTCGATTCCGTGTCTCCTGACAAAATTGTTGATTTGTGTGCTTCGAATGCTGATCCATTATACGAGATGATCTGCGCGACACTCCGAAACGGTAGACAACTTGGTTCTTAAAAAGCGTAGCACGTGGTGTGCTTTCACTTCTCTAAGTGGAGCTGCCTCTGCCACTTGGAAAAGTAATCTGTAGCCGCAAGAATGAAGCGATGTCCTTTTGAAGATGGTGGTTCATTGGACCCACTATATACGTGCCCTAACATTCAAATGGCCACGACACAATTGTTGGATGTAGCACATTTGGAGGTTGGTGTAGAACCACTCCGTGCACTTGGCATTGATGATAGCTCTTGGCGATTTTCATGCAGTCGGTCATCATCGAGGGCCAGTAGTACCCTAGTCTTTTAATTTTCATTTTCATCTTCGGACCCGACTGGTGAGCGCCACGAGTCTCGAATGCACCTCTTTAACAATTTCACGGGCCTCGGACCCGCTTAGGCACCTTAGCCACATTTGATCGAAAGACCTTACGTATAACGTGTTGTTTATTAATGCGTAGGACAAAGTTCTTTTCTTGATTTGATGGGCTAACGACCTATCGTCACGGTAGTTTTCTATTTGCGAGTAGTACATTAATGGTCATCGCCTGATCTTACGTGTTTTTACGTCATCATTGCAGTTGATTCTTTTTCTTTTTCGACTTGTGCATTGTGTTTATGTCGAGCTGTGATAGGACCCGACGTCCGTGAGCCGACACTTCCATCGATTCATCTTGCAAGCAGGCAAATTCTTTTGCGAGGCGGGCTAATGCATCTGCTAAAGCATTTACTTTCCTGGGAATTTTGTAGATTGTCACATTCGGAATCTATTCTAACAACTGTATGGCATACTGGAAGTATTGCTCGAGTCTTGGCTTTAAAATTTTGTACTGTCCAACGATCTGTTGAATGATTAACTGCGAATCCCCGTAGATATTGATGTTTTTTATCCCAATTTGAATAGTTAATTCCAGTCCTGTTATGAGGGCTTCGTATTCTGCTTCGTTGTTAGTACACGGCTTTGTCAAGTGGTAGGAGTATCTTAACATCCCCCGCTTCGGTATTATAAAGATTAGTCCGATTCCTGCCTTACCAGGCACTATCACTTGCGATTCTTCGTCTTTGTGTGCTGAAGATGCTCCGTCGAAATATAATTCCCAACGTCGATCATCAGGGTCTTCTAAACTCATTATTTGTTCATCTGGCAAGTCGTCATTGAGAGGGGATTCTGCCGGCAAAGGGTGTGCTGCGAGGAAGTCTGCTAGGACTTGTCTCTTTACGGCACGAAGAGGCACGAAAGTTATATCGAATTGCAATAATATAATTGACCACCTGGCAAGTCTGCCAGAAAGCGTTGGACGGGTCATCATGTATTGCAATGGATTAAATTTCAAGATCAGGTTGACCTTATGAGAAAGCATGTAGTGCCTGAGCTTTTGAGCGGTGAAGATCAGGGCCAAACAGTGCTTTTCAATTGCGGGATACTTTATTTCCGTCGGAAGTAAACGACGGCTTAGGTAGTAAAGAGCATTTTCTTTACCCTCATCATTGACACAGGCTAACGGGGCTCCGAGAGAGTCGTCTAAAGCCGCGGTATAAAGTATCGATAGTTTACACGAGGCCGGGGCTGCTAAGACGGGAGGTGTCATTATATATTGTTTAATGTCCTAGAAGGCTTTCTGGCATTTCTCTTCCCAAATAAATTTGGCGTCCTTTTTAACTAATGCCGAGAAAGGCTGACACCTACCTGACAAGTTTAAGATAAAGCGTCGAAGATTTGCCAGCTTCCCTTAAAAAGATCGTAGTTGTTTTAAGGTTTTGGGAGGCGGCATTTCTAAGATAGCTTTTATGTTTTCCGGATCGATTTCAATTCCACGATGTCGGACAACGAATCCTAAGAATTTCTCGGAGGTGACGCCGAAGGCGCATTTTAAGGGATTCATCTTAAGGTTAAATTGTCTTAATCGTTCGAAAACAATTCTCGAATCATACGAGTGGTTTTCCTTTACTTTGCTTTTGATGACCACATCGTCCACGTAGAATTCGACTTGATTGTGGATGAGATCATCAAAAATTCTTGCCATTGCTCTACGGTAGGTTGCTCCTGCGTTCTTCGATCCGAATGGCATCATCTGTGTAGCAATATACTCCGATCGGTGTTCTGAATGCCGTAAGTTTCTCATCTTCTGGAGCCATTTTCATCTGGTTGTATCCTGAAGATCCATCCATGAATGAGAATATTTCATGTGTAAAAGCAATATCGATCATTAATTCTGGGCTCGGTAGAGGGAATTCATCTTTTGGACATGCCTTATTTAAATCTCTGAAATCCACACAAATTCGATACGACCATTCTTCTTCATTGTCGGTACCACATTGGCTAGCCAAGTTGGGTATTGTTCTTCATGGACAAATTTAGCTTCTATTAGCTTTTTAACTTCGGCTATGACTTGTTGTTCAATTTCTAGACGCATTCTTACGGGACCTTGTCGGCTGGAACGAAGTAGGATCCACTCCTAGCTTATGGACTGCGACCTCTGAAGCTAATCCTGGCATCTCATCATAGTTCCAAGCAAAACAGTCTTTAAATTCCATTAATAACTTGATTATTTCTTCGGAGTCTTCTTTATTGCGTAAGGAGCTAACAAAGGTAGGTCTAGGCTTTTCGCTAGTACCTAAGTTAACTTCCGTTAACTCATTTATTGTAGATTTAATCTCTTCTTCAAATTCTGGTGGAGCGTCTCCAATTTGTAAATCTTCAAATTCTTCTGTAGTTTCCATGCAGTTTTCATTAGATTCGCAAGTGACAACTAAGCAAAATTCAGTATCGTCAACTGATACTACTGTGCCGAATCCGAGACCATGTTTTGAATTGGGTGGATGACCAGAGTTATTCCATAATTTTTCAAAATGTTGTGATTGACTTTTTGTCCATTGTCGAGGTAAGAAACTATGCTGAATTAAATTTTGAACACAGGAAGAGTACCACTCAAAAGGTAATTCCATTAATTTTGATGAAATAGCATCTTCAAATTGTACATTATTTTCAGTTTTGGAGGAGGGACCACCACGGTAGAATTTGATGGGCTTTGCACCGCCGCTACGTACCTCTTTGACCACCATACCCTCGATCTTATTAGAATGGATCGGGGTCAGGGTCATAGTATGTACATAGTGGTTAATCTTCTCGTACATCGATTTATATTCTTCGTTCTTTTCATCTTCGAGAGGGATCCTGAATTGCGGCTTCTTCCGACTTATTATCGCTGCTTCTTGTTTGATCTCTTTTTCTTCTTCAGAACTGTCTTCCCAATCAACATTGATGGCTGGTTTCCTCTGTCCAATCGTCCTAACGTCTCTGCCACGACCTCGTCCCCGACCTCGACCTCGGATGCGAGTTGTGGAGAAACCTTCACCATCTCGCCGTAAGGGAGTGGTGAGTGACTGTTGGACTAGAACTTCAGGTTCTTCGTCGTCCCGAACTTCATTTGCTTCATTTATTATGGTATCTTTGGAGAAGATTGTTTTCTTCGGAGGTGTGTAATAAGCTGCATCTTCATCGATTCCAATTTCATGTACGGAGAACGGTTGTAAGTCACCTTTGATGCACAGATGTAGAGATGATGGTACCATCCGGTTCTCATGTATCCATGGCCAGCCCAGTAGAGCGTTGAATGACGTTTCTGAATCAATTATGTGAAATTTTGCGGTTGTCTTTGCCAAGTCACCGGTCTTCATTAGCGAGTGTTATTGATCCGAGGGCTCTTTCTCCTTTACGGTTGAATCCTCTTAATAACATTTTGTCCACTTCGAGCTCGCGAGCATCAATTTCCAAATATGCTAGCGTTCGAAGATTCATTATATTGATTGATGCTCCCGATTGTAACTGAAATGTACAACGGTCGGTTGTGGTCTGCCGTCCCAAGTAGTAGGTCATTGTCCGTGAAGGTAACACCTCGCTGTTCCTTTAACAAGCAAACCTCATCTAAGGAATCTCTGGTCATTTAAGCTAAGCAAATTTCTGGATTAAGTAAGGCCTTGATCAGAGCTTCTCTCATCTCCTTTGATAAGATGAGAGCGTCATGCTTAGTTTGGCCGGTAGTTTCCTAAGATGGGCTAGCACGTTGTAGTCCACTTTATTTCCATGTGTCTCGATTTCTTCCCGAATGGGTATTTCTTCTGCCGGGGTTGGTTCTTCCTGAACAACCACACCTTTCCTTTGTCCTTTGGACCCATTCTCGGAGGTAGAACTCTTCCACTTCTTAAGTTGATTTTTGTAATTTCTCCTGAATCCAGTATTGAGTTTACTGGTGTTTCCTTCTGAATTGGAATGACAGGTTCTTCTGGATTAGCTTCAGAATCTAAAGGCTCTAATTTTATTGTGACTGGAGCTCCTCGAAACTCGCAAATAGATTCATTGCTTGTTGAACTCTCGTAGCCTTCCTGGTGGATGTCTTCCTTGTCATTGTGATCGTCGAGATTGTGTATGATTTGAGAATTGTTATTTGTATCAGAATCGACGTCCAAACTAGGTTGGTTGTCGCTAGTTACGTAATCATTAGAAACAGTTAAAACGTAGCCAACGCCATAATCCTTATCATTATAAGATCCCACCGGAGTGAGCAAATAATCATACAGAGTCAGAGGTTCGAGGGATTTCTCCCCCGAATCAGAAACAACTATCCTATGATAAGCAGCCCCTAGTTTAGCCTTAAGAGCCTCGGTCTTCTCTTCTTCATCAATTTTCTTCTTTTCTTCAATCGTCTCTTGTTGAGGTGGTTCTTCTATCGCAAGTGATAGTGCCGACTTGACAGGTTTCGAACTCTGAATTGAGGTTCGCACCGAAGCGGTTTGGATGTGATCCAAAATCTTCTTCGAAGACTTTGTCTGAGCGCTAGTCCATCCATCATCAGTCGCATAGGGATCTATCGGAACAATGAGATCCATCGAGATAACATTGACGGAATCTCCTTTCTGGGGTTCCTTCATGTACTCCTTCGGGATCGTTATATTCCCTTTTCGAAGATTGTCGTTGAGCCAACTTTTGAAGGTAATGCAATCTTCTATCTTGTGTCCAAGCATCCGGTGGTAAGGGCAAAAGTTGGGTTCACCTTTCTTGTCGACTTCTTCTGGTCTCTTAGGTTCCGGTAGTTAGAAATCTGGAGTCTTCATCAGACTGCGGAACATTTTCGGCACTGCCTCATTCTTGAACGGATATTCCCTGCGCAGAAGCTCCTTTAGCGTACGTTGTGGGCGAGGCGGTTGTTCATACTGTTGAGATGACTGATAGCTGGGTCGGGGTTACTGGTAATTCTGTTGAGTTTGTTGTGACCGTTCTGGCGGTATTTGTATTGGCTGCTTGCCTTTATATACAGCTGCGACGATCCCGGACTTCTTTTCAAAAGTTTTCACGGGCTTCTGTTTGTCTGTTTTGTCGGTGAAACTTAATTGCTTCACCTCCTCTTGCAAGCTTCCGGCCTTTCTTAACAACTTCTCGAAAGTCTTAATAGTAAAACCCTTTGAGGAGAAGAGCTATCGGGCCATGAATGCTCTTAAGTAAAATGCCGACTACATGTTGTTCTTGCAGCTGTGGCTCACACTTCATACTTAGATTCCTCCATCGAAGTATGTAGTCCACCAAAGTTTCGTTCGGCTTCTGCTTCTCTACCACTAAATCACCTATAGTGATGTGGTGCTGAGCTCCGGCAAATCGCTTGATGAAGAGGTTCTCTAATTCTGAAAATGCTTTCACCGAACCGTTCGGTAATTCCGCATACCAATCGAAGGCGATTCCTGACAGGCTGCTGACAAATTGTCGAAAGAGTAAAGCATCACTTCCGCCGGCATTACAACAACTGGCACGAAAATGTGCAACGTGCTATCGAGGGTTTCCGGTTCCATCAAAGGTCTTGAACAGAGGTGGTACGAAGCCTTTCGGGTATTGGACAGCGTCGAATTCTTCGGGGTAAGGCCTACCCGTCCGAATGGATGTCCCACTCTTTGATTGTGCCAAGGCTTCTCGCACCTGCTGTTCCACCATGCTTTTGATATCCTTTTCCGGAATCATGTTTTGTGTTGTGTCCTTTTTTAATTGATCATCCCCGTTGACGGATGTAATCTCCTTTCCTCCGTCTACAATGTGAATAACTTCTGGGGGTGTTTCTCTTTGGGATTGAACCTGACTCTAGAGAGTGGCTAGGGCCACAACCATCTCTTCCATCCTTTTTTCCATTTGGACAATCGTATCATCTTTCTCTTGAAGCTGCATCCTCATTACTTCCAGCTCCTCTCTTTCTGCGGCTGTAGGAGCACCTTGTGAAGCTGATGAAGCTCGTGTTTCAACCATGTTAATTTCTGCATATTCATTATCCATGAACTCTGACGAGTCGACTTCATCTCCGAATTTTTCTTCTCTTTCTCTTGCTAATCGCCGAATATCGGTTCTTAGCTTTTCCATAGCATCTTCTAGTGGTTTTTTCTGTACATCTTTGCAGTTGTCATGCGATAATAGTCGGGTTTCCTTCTCATGAGTCCCCTTCACTGCGGTAGCACTTTCTTCGGACTCAAGTCTCCTGACGAGACTTTCCTTCTCAGGTTGTTGTTTTAATCTTAATTGTCCGGTAGTGGGACGCCATACCATCCTCCTAGCAGCAGAAGGTCTGGGACCGGATGGTCTGTCAGCCAAATGCTGGAAGGTGGTATCCTCCCTAATTTGTAGTCCTGAAACAACGACAGGTGGACTAGCTTTCATTCTCTTATTCGGCTTTTCCGCAGCGATAACAGGTTCTACTCGCGGCCCAAGACGGGACTTGGCTGGCACCCGCCCTATCCTTCTTAAAATCTCTGACACGGGGCATTTTTCTTTCTTTGCTAACTTTTCTATCAGGGTTTGCAGTCGAGCAAATGGCGTAATTCTAGCCCTTTTCTTACGGCCATCATTGTAATATGCGGGCTAAGGCAATGCAGCAACAATCTTGCAGATATTTTCCTCATCCTCTGCGGCGGAGAGGGGGTGAAACCTACTTCCTCTCAAAAGTGGTATGTATTCAGACAGTGGTGAATACTCGGGAAGTTCTGGGATTTCTTCTAGGAAAGCAACTTCAGCAGCTCTGGCTTCTCTAGCAATCCTTCTACTTCGTTCCTTCTGCGAGTCCGTGTCGGTGATGGAATTCTCGAGCTGGACCCGATTTCAAAAACGAAGGTTTCACGGGAAGATGCGTACCCTCCACGGTAACGGGTTCATCACGATTCTGAATTTCCTTTCCCTTTAATTTGGCGAGAAGTCGGGGTAGGTGCGGAGACAACTAGACCGGTAGGGGTAGCAACAACGGTCCTTCGCGAACAATAGTACTCCTCTCGGTTGGAATCTTTTGCGAGAGGAGGGAATTCATGAGTTGACTTGAGGTTAAACTCAATCAACGGTTTCTCAGTTTCCGGTACTTTGCTTGTGAGTGAAAAGAGAGTGACGTCGGGGATTTTGATGTCGGTGTCCCCGAATCCTTGTCCGAATCGAATGATTCCATTATTAGGTAGTTCGTTCTTGAACACAGCCAGGTCTAGTCCGTTGACGAAGGAGAAGATCAGTTTTGGGGCTTCCATTTTTGCAGGGCAGATTCCAAGTGTTAGTCCCCGAATCGTGCTTCTTCTTGTCATAAAACTTATGACGAAAAAGAAAGAGTCCGAACACATTTTCGTTTATCTTAGTGTATTTGTGGTATTAAAAGAAAAGTTATTTAGATAATTGTTTTTCGAAAAGATTTGTTCGTTAAGACGAGAGAATTATTAAAAGAAGGAGAGTTGTAGGAAGGATAAAAGGAATTGATTAGGAACTGGAAAAGGAAGAGAAAGTTTTGTAGAAACTTCTCGACCCTCAAGATCCCTCCTAAACTAATACCTATTGGGGGTCCACCCCACCTTCGAAATGAGGTAAAAGGATCTCGGAACCTCTCTGTTTAGGGGTGTCTAAATAGTGGCTCCTAAATCCGAGAGAATGTTGGCTGTACTTGTTCAAGGTAGAAATGAACATAGTATTCCAATGGAAAGAAGGGTAGTTTGATCCACTAGAGACATGGATACGCTACCGATTTTGAAAGCAGAATTATCTGATTAAAATGGATAGAGGAATTATCCCCAGCAGAGTCGCCAGAATTTGTACGGCTTATTTTCGCTTGGTTTAGGTCAACCCATGAAATAGACTTGGTGCACCTCCCCAAGACCTGATTTTGAGCTGAGGGAATCATTTAGGTCAGCTTAGAAGGAGTGGTGAAGTCTCCATCCATGGTGAGGTGGCTAAGCATGGTTTAGTGTGTGACATGCTTAAGGTAAAAAAGGGTTTAAGAGGGTTTAAGAAAGAGATCCCCTCTCTTGCCATTAATGGTTTGGCGAGGTGGAAAGTAGATTCCATGGCTCTCATGGCTCCCATGGGGCTCATGCATGGCTTCATGGCTCACCTTTGGCTTGGGGAAAAGTTTGGTTAATTTCATGAAAAAGGTTTTAAAAATTTTGGTAATTTAGGGGTGATTTGATGGGATTTGGCATATGGCTTGATTTGGATTTATTTTATCATGGATTTAGAACTTAGGAGATGGTTTTATCAAATGGATGATGATATAGGATTGTCATGTGGGCTTTGGGCCTTTTGAAATTTAGTGAAGATGAGCTTCTTTTTAAAATGGTTTAGGGAAGTGGGCTTTTGGATTTTAAAATGGATTTTAGGATGAAAGTTTGGTAAAGGCTTGGGCCAAATAATTGTTGGGTTTGGCTTAAGGATGTGTCATGATTGATTTGAAACAAATTTGAAGTGATTTGGGTTTGAATTGGGTTGAATTTGGGTTGATTTGATAAATGGGCCTATGTAAGTCAAATTGGGCTAACTTGGGCCAATGTTTGGCTAGGGTTGAAATTGATGTTAAATTGATGTTGGGAAATGTTTATGGGAGTGTTTGAAAGAGGTTCCAATTTTGGTTGGATTTTGATTTTGGGATTTGGGCTCATTTGGGTTAGGGGTGGATTTAGGTCGAAATTGGGCCTTTTGGTTTTAGGTTGAATTTGAGTGGGGTTTGGATCCAAATTTTGGGCAAATCATGTTAGTGTTTTGTTTGTGGGGATGTTAGGGAAGGTTTAGAAAAGATTTGGGATTAATTGGAGTTGAATTGGTTTGGTTTGGGTTAGGTTTGGGTCACGGGTCCAAATTGGGCTTTAAGGCCAAAAGTGAAATTGGATTCAAATTTCAATCAAATTGGGCTTGGATTTGGTCTAGATTGGTGTTGGAAATGTTTAATTTAAGTTTAGAATTGAATTGGACCAGAATTTGGCTCAATTGGGTATGTTTGGTTTAACATTGGGCTCATTTTGCGTTAAAATGGGTCAAATTGGGGGTTTTGACAAAAGTGGGGTAAATTGACAAAATTGTCCCATGATGTAGTTGAACAAAATGAAATTGGGAATATTTGGAATTTTTTGGAATTTTTTGGGAATTTTCTGAATTTTTGGATTTTTGGGTCAAGAGGGGCATTTTGGGTATTTGGAGGGTATTGGGAGGTATTTTTGGAATTTTTGGTATTTTTGGCTATGGATGATCAATTTGAGTGATGTGGGAATGTTTGGGATTGGTCTTGAGGAATTTTGGGTGATTTGGAGATTTTTGGAAAATTTGAGTAATTTCAAGGGTTTTGGGTAAAGTTAGGCGAGTCAGGGCCCGAGGGTCAAAAATTAAAAATTTGGAAAATTAAAAATTTGGAAAATTAAAAATTTGGAAAATTAAAAATTTGGAAAATTAAAGATTTGGAAAATTAAAGATTGGGTGAATGTAAGTGGAATGAAATCATTTTGGTTGAGCCATGAAGCCATATCAAGCCCACATGAGCCATGAAGGGACTCATTTGAGGCATTCACTATGTTGTTCCTAACCCTCTTAGCCAAGGGCTTAGGGGTTAAGGACCATCCATGTGAATCGCCTCTATGAGTCGGGAAGTCGAGTTGGGTATGGGTGTGGTTTTAGGAGGTGTGTGAAAGTGTAGTGTACAAGTGTAAAGTGTGTGTAAGTCAGCCCTCACCAGACCAGGCCACCCAGGGCAGTCCTAAGGCCAAAGAGTCCTATAGGAACCCATCCTTAAACTCCCACATTTGATTTCAACCCTCTAAGTGATTAGGGTTCTATAGTCAAGTTTATCGAGTTTGCAGGGAGCTAAGAAGTGGTTTGAATTTTCAGGTGGTGGGTCCCAATTCTAATCCTCTAAGATAGTCAAAGGAAAAGCCTAAGGCTAGATCCTAAGTACTAAAGAGAGAAGAGAAGACCTCATCAAAAATGAGGTCAACACTGCACTATTAGCTTAGGTGGCATAATATTGCTTACTAAATAATTTACTATATCTGCATACCATAGTATTTTCCACTCATTAATATTATAAAGTTTTTCATCAGGAAAACTATCTTTTATTCCTTTGTCGGTGTCAGATAATTCATTATATTCTAGTCTCGACAAATGATCAGCAATTTGATTTTCAGTTCCTTTTCTATCAATCACCACAAAATCAAATTCTTGCATTAAAAGTACCCATCTAATTAATCTTGGTTTAATATCCTTTTTTGCATCAGATATTTAATAGCAGAATGATCAGTATGCACAATACATTTTGTTCCAATTAAATATGATCTAAATTTATCAAAAGCATATACAATAGCCAGTAACTCTTTTTCAGTAACCGTATAGTTAGTTTGAGCATCATTAAGAGTTCTACTAGCGTAGTATATAACCTTAAAAATTTTGTCATATCTTTGACCAAGAACAGCTCCAATAGCATAATCACTAGCATCACACATTAGTTCGAACGATTTCTCCCAATCAGGTGAAACTATTACAGGTGCTGTGATTAGTTTTTCCTTTAATAATTCAAAGGCATTCAAGCAGTCTTCAGTAAATTCAAATTTCTTGTCTTTTTCTAAAAGTTGGCATAGAGACTTTGTAATTTTTGAGAAATCTTTAATATAACACCTGTAGAAACCAGCATGTCCAAGAAAACTTCTTACCCCTCTTACAATAGTAGGAGGTGGTAATTTAGCTATTACTTGAAATTTTGCAGGGTCTACTTCCATGCCATTTTCTAAAACTTTATGCCCTAATACAATTCCTCCTGCAACCATAAATTGACATTTCTCCCAATTTAGAACTAAGATAATTTTTTCGCATAGCTCCAAAACTGTTTCAAGATGATTTAAGCATGCGTCAAATGATGTTCCAAACACAGAGAAATCATCCATAAATACTTTAATTCCATTGTCTAGTAATTTACTAAAAACTGACATCATACATCTCTGAAATGTTGCAGGTGCATTACATAGTCCAAAAGGCATCTTTCTGAAAGTAAAAGTTCCATACGGACTAGTAAAAGTTATTTTCTCTTGATCCTCAGGAGCAATAGGTATCTAATGGTAACTGGTATATCCATCCAGAAAGCAATAGTACTTATGTCCGGCAAGTCTATCCAACATTTGGTCTACGAAAGGAAGAGGAAAATGATCTTTTCGGGTGGCTGCATTTAATTTTCAATAATCTATACAAATACGTCATCCTGAAAGTTGTCTGATAAGAATTAATTCTTTATTTTCATTTTCTTCAATAGTTATTCCTCCTTTCTTAGGAACACAATGAATTGGACTTACCTAAGTACTATCCGAAATAGGATATATAATTTCAGCATCTAACCATTTTAGAATTTCTTTTTTAATTACTTCTTTCATTACAGGGTTTATTCTCCTTTGAGGGTCAATTCTTGGTTTATGTTCTTCATTTGATTAAATTCTGTGCATACAAATCCAATGACTAATTCTTTTAATATCAGCTAAAGTCCAACCAAAAGCTCTTTTGTATTTTTTTAATGTATCCAATAATTTTTGTTCTTGTTTCTCATTTAAGTCTGAGGATACAATTACTAGTAATGTTGAAAAATCTACTAAAAATATATAATTCAAATGATTTGGAAAATTCTTTAATTCAAGTTCAGGGGGTTTTACAACAGATGGAATTAATATTTAATTTTCTGGTGATGTTAAATTAAGCTTTTCATATTTTTCTTGAATATAATCAGCTTCTTCAGTTTCTATTTCTTCATAATTATCTTTTTCTATATCTTCCTTTTCTTCATAATTTTCTAGGAAATATTCTCTTTTCAAATAATCACGAACATCCATTCTGAAACATTCATCATCTTTTTCTATTGATAGATATTTCATTGACTTTGAGATGTTAAAGGTTACTCTTAGGTCATTTACTCTCATAGTCAATTCTCCTTTTCGAACATTGACCCACTTTTAATATGTTTGCAAATTAAGTTTATAGTAACGGTACCAAAAACTTGATCCCGCTTTAATATATATATATATATATATATATATATATATATATGATTTTATGATGGAATGTATAATGTGGATTCTACGCAAGTATACGTATTGTATCAAGTAATACAGGGCTCTAGTGGAGTCCTGGTTATCGATCCCACAGGGAAGTTTTTAACATATTTGTATCAGCTAAATTTAAAGGAATTACTTACTAATAAAGTTAACAGAATTTTAAAGTAACTAAAGCAAAGTAAAGTAAACTATTGCTTGAAATAAAGTTGATTTAAATAATTTAGAAAAAGTATCATTCTCCTTGTTTTTTTTAGAAAATTAAGTGAATTACGAATTTAAATAGAATCTTTGAATTGTATTGTGACAAATAGGAGCATTCCTATTCTTTACCCTTTGGTCTAGGTGCAAAGAACATTGACTAATCCTATGTTTGATTATCGAATCTGCGGCTAGGTCGGGAGGATACCGTCGCCATTTCGGAGCTCCCACGTTCCCCTCACTCGAGGGCTAACATCTACACTTCAGCTCTCAAACAATAGGACCAAATTGAATATTTTAGTCTATCACACTAAAATGTTCAATTCTACGTCCGATAATTAATACTTCCTATTTATTTGCACCCTCCTTCCAAGGTTTTTGACTTCCTGAATATTGGATGTAATTTTTTACTATAGTTGATAATTCAACATATTTTAACAATTCAATTGGCCAGATTGAAAGTAAATTAAGTTTTAAGTAAAAATTATCACAATTTATTTTAATATATTAGGTACTTCTATTTAATTTTATCAATTCGCATAATTTTCATAAACAAGGGGAAAGACTAAGAAAACTACTCAGAATGCATGGGAATAAAACAAAGCATGGATTTCATTTAAAGTTAACAACAACAATAAACAAAGATAGTTATCTTAATTTTCTCCCAAGCAGACTCCTTGAAGTTCCTTTGACTTTTCCTTCTAGTACAGCCACTTCGAACTAAATAGCACTCAAATACAAATAAACTCAAGAAACTCACTAATGACAAACAACAGACACACTTAAGACATCAAAAGAGACACACAAAAGACTAAAATTTGTCCTCTATTTATAGAGGTAGGCAAAGGTCTAAGGGATGCTTAAACACCTCTTTAAAAAGCGTCAAGGTTCAATGTATTTGCATTTTGAACTGTCTCTCCGTTGGCGGGAAACAACCTCGCTGTCAGCGGGGCTTCTAGAAGGTCTTCAAACCGCGCGATCTCGCTGTCGGCGGGCTCAGGCTCGCTGTCGGCGAGGTAGTTATAATTCCTTTAGAAATTCTACTTATGATCTCGCCGTCGGCGGCCTCGATCTCGCCGTCGGCTACTTAGTTCAATTTCCATGAATTTTTCCTTTTTGATCCAAATTCGCTCCATTTCATGCTTTTTGCTTCCATCACTTATAAATCTTCATTCCTGCAGTAAAATAAAGAAAATACCTTTCTTTAAAGTGCAATTTCATCAAAAATAGATATGAATTTCTTAATGTATTTTTCTGTGATCAAAATCCCCCAAACTTAATTATTACTTGTCCTCAAGTAATTTTAATACTAAATAAAAATAATGATTTCTGTAATAGAATTTTTCAATTCAGATAATATGAATTAAATTTAAATATTATTATAGTAAAGTTGAGTAGAAATATTTCTAAGTAATTAAATTAACTTTATAGACATAAGATTATCTAGTTATCAGGTCTAAGATTTCTAGCTTTCTATTTATTTAAGGAATGACTATATTTAAAAAGAGTAAATTACTTAAGATATTTAGATGATAGGAAATTCAAGAAAACACTATTTAGTAAAATACTAATTCATAAATATAAGTTTTAGAAATATAATTAAGTTTTACCCTTTAGGTTGAATCCATTGAAGCCAATTTTTGATAAGACATCTCCTCAAGCTTCTCCTCACTTATATATATATATATATATTTGTTTCTTTTCTTTCTTCTTTCTTTTTCTTTTTGGATTGATTTTCAATCCTTCTCTTTTTCTTTTTTCAAGTGAGGATTACTATATCTGGATAGCCTGTTAATAATTTTAAACTTCAATTTCTCTTCCTAAAATTGAAACTTAAAATATTTCATTGCTTTATATATATTTCATAGTCTTTACTTCATTGAGTTTCAATCCTTTCTTTTTCACTTAAATACTTAAGAATTTTCAATTTTTAGAATATAGTTTTCCTTACTTTAAATAGTTTACTATATTCTTATTCCTTTTAACCAAATATCTTATTCCATTTAATTAATCGAATTACTAGAAACATTTATTTAACTTTCTATAATAATAAAATAAAGTAATTCATGTTTATTGAATTGAAAAACTACTATAGAAAATCATTTGATAATAATTTTTGAAAATAGAAATTGAGAACAATTTTAATAATTAAATTTGTATTTTTACCTTCCCCCAAACTTAAAATTTTCTATCTATATTAAATAGTGAAAAGGGAAAGTATATTGTAAAATTCATCATACTTTTGAGCTTTAGGTATTTCTTTTCTTTGAAATTTTTGCAGGCTTTTTATTACTAAATAACCTGTACTGTTAGTATTCTTTCACATATAGTATTTAAAAGAAAGTGCAGGGATGAAGTTTTAAAATAAGTATCAAACATAACAAATGAAAACTTAATCTATTACTACACATACAATCAACTAATCTACTTTAAAACGTATTAAAACAATCTAAACAATGTTAACATTCATAACTTATAAAAACTTAAACTAACATCCTATATATAAAAAAAAAATTGCAAACTAATTTATCACACATAAGAAGTCTAATATCATAGCATAAGCAAATATACCAACATCCACAATCTCTAGAAAATACAGAATAATTACATCCAAAATAATAAAGTTTCCAAAACAACAAATCTAAACAAACTAAACAAACCAAATAAAGGCTCTAAACTTCTGCATCAAAATCCCAAGCTATGTCATCTCCACGATCTCCGAGTCGAGAAGGCTCGGCAGGCTGAGTACTTGTGAATAGGGGGGCACTCAGGAAAGACAACATCTAAATTACCACTCCTATATCGACGTTCAGCCTCATAGTATGCAATTTCGTATTCTGAATGTCGCTGGAGATATTCGCTATCATAATCGTGTCTTCTTTCCAAGCCTCCGATCCTTTGGTTTATATGCTCAAATCTTCTTTCCATATTTTCTCCAAATAGCTCAAAACTTTTTCTTCTCAGAGTCAGCTCATTCATCAGATCTTAAAGGGTAGGAGTGGTGTACTGAGGGGGTGGATCATAACTTGTAGAGGGTATATCTCTACTTGAAGAAGGTACATAATCCCTTGTCCCTGATCTCCATCCTTCGTGGGATTCATATTTCTTTATATTAGCCCGAGTAAGGGGTTTCATAAGTTCAACCCATTCCTCATTATCTCTTGCCTCTACCCCAGATAATTGGCAGAGTGCATAGATAAGACCAGGATGTCCTAGTCCTCCTCCACTTTCATTTCTAGCAGTGTCTAATATATTCTTATAAATAACATTCCCCACATTAATACTCTTCTGGTTCTGAATACAGAAATTCAAAACTGCTCTATCTTTTGTTACCTCACTATGGTGGTAGGTAGGTAACAAAGTAGAACAAATAAAATAATGCCAGGCTTTAGATGTTGCATTTAACATAGAAAGAGGGAAGTTTACCCGTTCCCGCTGCTTTATCTTCCAGACTCCTTTCCCATCAATGAGAAAGTCGATCACCTCTTCCAGTGGTCCTTCCATAGTTCCAAAAGTTTCATACTCGCTAGTGTAGGTGTCTCATATTTCATAATAAGCGTTTATTCTAGCAGCGTTGAATTCTACAAAAAATCCTCTAACCTTAACCGGTGCATCTTCAGCCTATGTTAAATTTGCATAAAATTCCTTTACTACTTCTATAGCTGCTCTGTTGGTCACGAAACATAAATTTTCCCATCCTCGCTCCCAATGATTCGCTCAACTTCTCCTCCTGGATTTTTGAAAACTCGATCTTGAATGCATTTTCTGGATTGGATATTGTGGAAATATCTGGATTGTGCCCTTGCATTCACGAAACGAGTTTCATCGTAATCCAATCGTCACTTTTGTCGTGGAGCCATTTCTCGATTTGTGAAGTTTGCAAAAATCTTAAATAAACTCCAAAATATTACTAAGAAGGCTTCCTACAACATCTAAAATCCATTTAAATCAATTTTCATGAAATTCTTCCAAGTATTTTCTCCACATTTCAGATTTTTTCAAAATTCCCCAATGTAGAAGAAATCCATGGTGAAAATAAAAAATTTTTGCATAGGAGTGAAGCTCTTACCAAGGGAAGATGAAATCTGGTGTCAAAAAGTGTTGAAATTACTTCTAATCCGAGATCTCTCAAGCCCTATGTCGGTTTTTTCGAAGTTTTGAGGAAAGGGATGATGAATAGTGTCGGTTGACCGGTCAAATATAGGTCTTTTCGCGATCTCGCTGTCGGCGAGCTAATTAATTTGATAAGGCAAAAGTTTCGGGAAAAATCCGCCGTCGGCGAGCTCGGTCTCGCTGTCAGCTGGTTTTCTCGCTGTCGGCGAGATAATTCTCGCCGTCGACGAGATAATTCTCGCCGTCGGCGAGATCCCAAAATTTTTAAATTTTTGAAATTCGTCAATCTTTTTTAACCTCGATTTGCCTTTAATCAATCTTTCGATCACTTAATTTAATAATAGTATGAAGATTAGATACTTCTACTCACAAAAAGTTCACTCAACATAAACAATATAACTTTATATATGAAATCCATGAAACTTACAAACTCCACACTAACAACTTAACAACATACTTAACTTAAATGTTCAAATCCATAATACTCAGCATCGCAATCCATACCACAACACTCTAAATGCTTAGACATAACAATTACATAAAATCTCATCAAATCTGAGATGATCAAATCAAAGTTCGACTCATAATAAAATCTAAATCCAAATTAACACATATATACACAAATATATGAAATAAACATAGAAATCTTTCCTACTCTTCAGTGTCTGAACTATCATCTTCTCTAATATTCCCAATGCGACGCAGGTGCACAAATAAATTGTAGAAAGGCCCGAAAGGGAATTCGCGATAGATTCTTCATTAATCCACCCTTTCTGTCTTAGTAAATGAATAAAACTGGCCTCCAGATGTCCGGTATGATCAAAGTGCTCCTTCATCCTCCAGTCAATGTGATCAAACATATCAGAGATATTGTCGATGGAATTCATCACATTTTGCAATTCTTTCTCCGATCTTTTAATCTTCTTCAGAATGAAATTAGTTTTATCTGTAAGGGGCCTTGCTAAAGGATTGTTCCGTGATGCTCGTCGTAAATAATGGTAATCTCATCATTGTTATCCAAATTTGGAAACATATCCGTAGGATCAAGTGGTTTCCATGGTAAAAGTACTTTTTCCCAAGCTTCATAAGAAACTTGGTACCGATCGCATAAAGCAAATATAGTAGAAGGGTGTCCAAGTCCATGAACTGACCCATGCACAATCAATCCCAATGCAGACTTTACTATTATTGATCCAACATCGATAGGTAGTCCAATTTTAATACAGTAGTTTAATATAGCTCATTCCTTTGAGACCTTATTTACCCTCATAGTAGGTAATAGTTTTGATGATATAAAGAAATGCCAATGTTTAGAGATAGGGTTAGGAAGTGATGCAGAAAAACTGACATACCCATCTTCGCATAACTCCCAATCATCAGGTTCATCGGTCAGGTATCTATAGTTCTCGTTCATATTGTATCTTGAAGGCACAAAGTTGGAATAATGACAAACAGAGGTATTCTCAATAGAAAATAATTCATTTACACTTGAAGGAGTAAATGTTAACCATCTTCCTCTGATGTAGACATTTCCATTGTTGATCGCACGTAAATTAGAGTAAAACTCTTTAACTATTGGAATAACTATAGCGGATGTCGTATAACAAAATACCTCCCAATGCCGCTGTGTGATCATTTCTTCGATTTTTGTGGTGGAATTCTCTGCTCCTCTGTTGACAAATCCTCTTTCTTTAATAAGTCTTTTCTTCATCAAGCCTTTGTCGAAGATACGCTGCGCCTCAGAACTGATGAATTTTCTTAGGTTGAAAACTTCAATTTTTGTGATTTCTAAGAGTTTGGTGGCCATTTTGGATCAAAATGATTGGTCTCTAGTCGTTTCTAAGGAAGAAAACAGTGTAAATTTGGGATTGAGATAATTTCCTACGAAGAAATGGCTTAGATTCATCCAAAACTGCACGCAAATTCTTAAGAAACTAAAATTTCAACTACCTCGAACTCATTTTAGAAACACTTTTAGCATCACACCTAAGTGAAGCTTGTGCTTCGATTCATTTGGAGACATAATCAACAGCTACTAATATATATGAGTTTCCAAGTGAAGGAATAAAAGGTCCCATGAACTCTAATCCCCAAACATAAAAAATTTCAACTTCTAATATAAAATTCAGAGGCATTTCATTTCTTCTCGATATGTTTCTTACTCTTTGGCATTTATCGCAAGTTTTTATATATCTATGTACATCCCTAATTAGACTAAGCCAGTAAAATCTAGATTGTAGAATTTTATACGCAGTTTTATCTATCCCAAAATGTCCTCCAAAATCAGAGTCATGACATTTTTGAATGATTGGTTCAGTTTCTTCATAAGGCACGCATCATCTAATAATTAGATCCTTACATTGCTTATTTAAGTAAGGTTCATCCCAAAAGTATGTTTTAGTATCAAGAATGAATTTTTTCTGTTGTTGCAAAGTTAACATAGGTGGTAAAATGTCACTTACTATATAATTTACTATATCAGCATACCAAGGTATTTTCCACTCATTTATATTATAAAGTTGTTCATCAGGAAAACTGTCTAAAATTTCATTATCAATATCAGATAATTCATGATTTTCTAATCTTGATAAATGATCAGCAATTTGATTATCAGTTCCTTTTTTGTTAATGATCTCAAAATCAAATTCTTGCATTAATAACATCCATCTGATTAATCTTGGTTTAAAATCTTTCTTTTGCATTAAATATTTTATAACAGAATGATCAGTATGTACAATACATTTAGTTCCTATTAGATAATGCCGAAATTTATCAAAAGCATATACAACTGCTAATAATTCTCTTTCGATAATCGTATAAGTTATTTCGGCATCATTTAGAGTTTTACTAGCATAGTATATAACTTTGAAAATCTTATCATATCTTTGCCCAAGAACTCGCTCCTATAGCATAATCACTAGCATCACACATAAGCTCAAATGGTTTCTCCCGGTTAGGTGAAAGTATTATAGGTGCTTGTAATTAATTTATCTTTTAATAATTCAAAAGCATTCGAGCATTCGATTGTAAATTCAAATTTCTTGTCCTTTTCAAGAAGTTGGCATAGAGGTTTAGTAATTTTTGAAAAATCTTTAATATAACGTCTGTAGAATCCAGCATGTCCAAGAAAACTTCTTACTCCTTTTACCGTAGTTGGAGGTGGTAATTTAGCTATAACTTGAATTTTTGCAGTGTCTACTTCCATGCCTTTTTCCGAAATTTTATGCCCTAATACAATGCCAACTGTAACCATAAATTGACATTTCTCCCAATTAAGAACCAAATTAGTTTTCTCACATACTTCAAATACTTTTTCAAGATGATTTAAGCATGTGTCAAATGTTGTTCCAAATACAGAGAAATCATCCATAAATACTTCTATTCCATTATCAATTAATTTACTAAATATAGACATCATACATCTCTGGAATGTTGAAGGTACATTACATAATCCAAAAGGCACCCTTCGAAAAGTGAAAGTTCCATAAGGACTAGTAAATGTAGTTTTCTCTTGATCCTCAGGAGCAATATGTATTTGATGATAATCGGTATATCCATCTAAGAAACAAAAATATTTATGTCCGGCTAATCTATCTAACATCTGGTCTAGAAATGGTAAAGGGAAGTGATCTTTCCTGGTGGCTGTGTTTAATTTTCTATAATCAATACATATTCACCATCCAGTAACTTGTCTTATAGGGATAAGATCATTATTTTCATTAGCTTTGACAGTCACTTCTCCTTTCTTAGGACAGTGGATTGGGCTTACCCAAGCACTGTCAGAAATAGGATATATAATACCATTATCTAACCATTTTAAAATTTCATTTTTAACTACTTCTTTCATTATTGGATTTAATCTCCTATGCAGATCTGCTTTAGGCTTATGTTCATTATCTAAAATAATTCTGTGCATACAGATTTAAGGACTAATTCCTTTAATATCTGCTAAAGTCCAACCAAAAATTTTATTATATTTTTTTAAAGTTTCTAAAAGTTTTTGTTCTTGAGATTTATTTAATTCGGATGAAATAATAACTGGTAGAGTTGAAGAATTACCTAAGTAAGCATATTTTAAATGATTATGTAACATTTTTAATTCAAGTTCAGGAGGTTTAATAATCGATGGAACTATATTTTTTTCAGTGTTTTATGTGTTATCCAAAAATTCAAATTTCTCTTGAATATAATCTAGTTCTTCATTTATATCGGATTTTTCAATTAATTCAGTATTTTCTTTTTCTAATTTTTCTGCATAATATTCCTTAAAATGTTCTTTTTGTAAATGATCGAGTACTTTCATTCGAAAACACTCATCATCTTTTTCTAGTGCAGGATATTTCATTGATTTAGCAATATTAAAAGTAACTTTTTGGTCATTTACTCTCATAGTTAATTCTCCTTTACGAACATCAATCATAGCTTTCCCAGTGGCTAAAAATGGTCTTCCTAAATTGATAGGAATTTCTTTATCTTCTTCCATATCTAAAACAATAAAATCTACAGGGAAGATAAATTTATCCACTTTTACTAATACATCTTCAATAACTCCCTTAGTATATCTAACAGAACGATCAGCTAACTGAAGAGTTACTGAAGTAGGTGAAATTTCTCCTAATCCTAATCTTTTAAAAATTGATAGAGGCATTAGATTGATGCTTGCTCCTAAGTCACACAAAGCTTTTCCATAGAATTTTTCTCCAATAGCGCAGGGTATAGTGAAACTACCAGGATCTTTTAATTTTTCAGGATGTTTTTTCTGAATAATAGCACTACACTCTTCACTAAGTGCGACCATTTCATTATCGGTAAATTTTTTTTTAATTTAGAATATCTTTCAACAAAAGGAATATTTATCGTTAATTTCTTCAAAATTTCAAGGAATTTAGCAAATTGTTTATCTTTTTTATATTGAATTAGTCGTTGAGGAAATGGTGGAGGAGGTTTTTCCACAGAAATTTTCATTGGTATTAAAAGATTTTCTAAATTTGGATCTTGTTGATTCTTTTCCTTTTCAATTTCCACTTCCTCTTTTTGACTTTCAAGTTCTTTTATAATGTAAGGTTATAATTCTTTTCCACTTCGTAATTGTATTGCTTTAATTTGTTCATTTCCTTTGTCTTTGGGATTTATTTCCACATTACTAGGAAATGTTCCAGGTATTCTATTATTAAGTGCGGTAGCTATATGTTCAGGTTGAGTTTCAATATTTTTAATAGCTGTTTCTTGATTTTGTAATTGGTTACCTTGTATTTGTAATTAATTTCCTTGATTTTGTAAATGTTGACCCATATTTAATATTAATTCTTCTACTGATAATTTCTTATCTTTAAATTGTGGTTTATTATTATTAAATCCAGGTGGATAATTAGGTTTATAATTAGAATTTCCTTGATTAGAAGGAATTCCTAATGGTTGTGTTATGTTATTCATCCATGGTTGATTAGTTGTGTTATTATTCCAATTAAAATTAGGATGATTTTTCCATCCAGGATTATAATAATTCGCATACGGATTATTGGGTCTGTTATTAATTGCATTTATAGTTTCATATTGAGATTGGGATTCTATAAGTTGTCCAGATGAATTTTCTTTTGATATAGTTGGAGAGTAATTCATTCCAAAATGATCTAATCTTTTAGATACAATAGCGATTTGCGATGCTAACATAGATATTGCATCATTTTCATAAATACTAGCTATCTTTTTCGAATTCATTCTATCAGCAGGCCATTGAAAATTATTGGTTGTCATTTCTTCGATTAGTGCATATGCGTCATCAAATGGTTTTGACATTAATGATCCTCCAAGCGGCAGCATCGATGATTGATCTTAAAGATCCTACTAATCCATTATAGAAAGTTTGAATAATTAACCAATCTGGTAACACATGATGTGGGCATTTCCTAAGAAGTTCCTTAAATCTCTCCCAAGCTTCATATATTGATTCTCCATCAAACTGACGAAAAGAAGTTATATCATTTCTAAGCTTAGCAGTTTTAGATGGTAGAAAATATTTGGATAGAAATTTTTGTGATAACTCTCCCCAAGTTTTAATAGATCCATGTGCTAACGAGTTTAACCACATTTTAGCCTTATACCTTAAAGAAAAAAGGAAAAAGTCTAAGTCCAATAGCATCGTTAGATACTCCTTCATATTTGAAAGTAGCACAAAGTTCTAAAAAACTAGCAAGATGTAAATTAGGATCTTCAGTAGGTGAACCACTAAATTGATTGTTTTGTACCATTTGGATAATGAGTTAGCAGCTACATCAGGGTTTTGAATAGTTAAATGAATTTCATCTAATGTAGGGTTGGCATAATCTCGTAATGGTCTTGGTTGATTGATATTTTCATTTTTAGGAATATTTGCCATTTGTGTTAAATTTATAATTTCTCTTTTTTTGTTTTCTAATTCTTTTAATTGTACGCTCTAATTCTGAATCGTATGGTATTAAATTTTCGTTTCCAAATTTTTACATACAATTTTATAAAATAAATTTTAAAATAGTCCGTTACTCTAGTAAATAATTTCTTTACTTCCCCGGCAACGGCGCCAAAAACTTGACCCACTTTTAATATGTTTGCAAATTAAGTTTATAGTAACGATACCAAAAACTTGATCCCGCTTTAATATATATATATGATTTTATGATGGAATGTATAATGTGGATTCTACGCAAGTATAAGTATCATATCAAGTAATACAGGGCTCTAGTGGAGTCCTGGTTATCGATCCCACAGGGAAGTTTTTAACAGATTTGTATGAGCTAAATTTAAAGGAATTACTTACAAATAAAGTAAACAGAATTTTAAAGTAACTAAAGCAAACTAAAGTAAACTAATGCTTGAAATAAAGTTGATTTAAATAATTTAGAAAAAGTATCCTTCTCCTTGTTTTTCTTTAGAAAATTAAGTGAATGACGAATTTAAATAGAATCTTTGAATTGTATTGTGACAAATAGGAGCATTCCTATTCTTTACCCTTTGGTCCAGGTGCAAAGAACATTGACTAATCCTATGTTTGACTACTGAATCTGCGGCAAGGCTGAGAGGATACTGGCTGCCACTTCAGAGCTCCCACGTTCCCCTCACCTGAGGGCTAACATCTACACTTCAGCTCTCAAACAATAGGACAAAATTGAATATTTTAGTTTGTCACACTAAAATGTTCAATTCTACATCCGATAATTAATACTTCCCTATTTATTTGCACCCTCCTTCCAAGGTTTTTGACTTCCCTGAATATTGGATGTAATTTTTACTATAGTTGATAATTCAACATATTTTAACAACTCAATTGGCCAGATTGAAAGTAAATTAAGTTTTAAGTAAAAATTATCACAATTTATTTTAATATATTAGGTACTTCTATTTAATTTCATCAATTCACATAATTTTCATAAACAAGGGGAAAGTCTAAGAAAACTACTCAGAATGCATGGGAATAAAACAAAGCATGGATTTCATTTAAAGTTAACAACAACAATAAACAAAGATACTTATCTTAATTTCCTCCCCAAGCAGACTCCTTGAAGTTCCTTTGACTTTTCCTTCTAGTACAACCAACTTCTAACTAAATAGCACTCAAATACAAATAAACTCAAGAAACTCACTAATGACAAACAACAGACACACTTAAGACACCAAAAGAGACACACAAAAGACTAAAATTCATCCTATATTTACAGAGGTAGGCAAAGGTCCAAGGGATGCTTAAACACCACTTTAAAAAGCATCCAGGTTCAATGTATTTGCATTTTGAACTGTCTCGCCGTCGGCAGGAAATGACCTCGCCGTCAGCGGGGCTTCTAGAAGGTCTTCAAACCGCGCGATCTCGCTGTCGGCGGGCTCGGGCTCGTTGTCGGCGAGGTAGTTATAATTCCTTTAGAAATTCTCCTTATGATCTCGCTGTCGGGGGCCTCGATCTCGCTGTCGGCGACTTAGTTTAATTTCCATGAATTTTTCCTTTTTGATCCAAATTCGCTCCATTTCATGCTTTTTGCTTCCATCACTTATAAATCTTCATTCCTGCGAGTAAAATAAAGAAAATACCTTTCTTTAAAGTGCAATTTCATCAAAAATAGATATGAATTTCTTAATGTATTTTTACGTGATCAAAATCCCCAAACTTAATTATTACTTGTCCTCAAGTAATTTTAATACTAAATAAAAATAATGATTTACGTAATAGAATTTTTCAATTCGAGATAATATGAATTAGATTTAAATATTATTATAGTAAAGTTGAGTAGAAATATTTCTAAGTAATTAAATTAACTTTATAGACATAAGATTATCTAGTTATCAGGTCTAAGATTTCTAGCTTTCTATTTATTTCAGGAATGACTATATTTATAAAGAGTAAATTACTTAAGATATTTAGATGATAGGAAATTCAAGAAAACACTATTTAGTAAAATACTAATTCATAAATATAAGTTTTAGAAATATAATTAAGTTTTACCCTTTAGGTTAAATCCATTGAAGCCAATTTTTGATAAGGCATCTCCTCAACCTTCTCCTTATATATATATATATATATATATATATATATATATATATATATATGTTTCTTTTCTTTCTTCTTTCTTTTTCTTTTTTCAAGTGAGGATTACTATATCTGGATAGCCTGTTAATAATTTTGAACTTTAATTTCTCTTCCTAAAATTGAAACTTAAAATATTTCCTTGCTTTATATATATTTCATAGTCTTTACTTCATTGAGTTTCAATCATTTCTTTTTCACTTAAATACTTAAAAATTTTCAATTTTTTGAATATAGTTTTCCTTACTTAAAAAACTTTTAATCAAATATCTTATTCCTTTTAACCAAATATCTTATTCCATTTAATTAATTGAATTACTATAAACATTTATTTAACTTTCTATAATAATAAAATAAAGTAATTCATGTTTATTGAATTAAAAAACCACTATAGAAAATCATTTGATAATAATTTTTGAAAATAGAAATTGAGAACAATTTTAATAATTAAATTTGTATTTTTACCTTCCCCCAAACTTAAAATTTTCTATCTATATTAAATAGTGAAAAGGGAAAGTATATAGTAAAATTCATCATACTTTTGAGCTTTAGGTATTTCTTTTCTTTGAAATTTTTGCAGGCTTTTTATTACTAAAGAACCTGTACTGTTAGTATTCTTCCACATATAGTATTTAAAAGAAAGTGCAGGGATGAAGTTTTAAAATAAGTATTAAACATAACAAATGAAAACTTAATCTATTACTACACATACAATCAACTAATCTACTTTAAAACATATTAAAACAATCTAAACAATGTTAACATTCATAACTTATAAAAACTTAAACTAACATCCTATATATATATCTATAAAATTGCAAACTAATTTATCATACATAAGAAGTCTAATATCATAGCATAAGCAAATATACCAACATCCACAGTCTCTAGAAAATACAGAATAATTACATCCAAAATAATAAAGTTTCCAAAACAACAAATCTAAACAAACTAAACAAACCAAATAAAAGCTCTAAACTTCTGCATCAAAATCCCAAGCTATGTCATCTCCATGATCTCCAGGCTGAGAAGGCTGAGTAGGCTAGTACTGTGAATAGCGGGGGCACTCAGGAAAGACAACATCTAAATCACCACTCCTATATCGAAGTTCAGCCTCATAGTATGCAATTCGTATTCTGAATGTCGCTGGAGATATTCGCTATCATAATCGTGTCTTCTTTCCAAGCCTCCGATCCTTTGGTCTATATGCTCAAATCATCTTTCCATATTTTCTTAGGATGTGTAATAGATCAATTAGCTAACTGTAAAGTTACAGAAGTTGGTGCAATATCTCCAATTTCTAACCTTTTAAAAGTTGATAAAGGTATCATATTTATGCTAGCTCCCAAATCACATAATGCTCGCCCATAAAATTTTTCACCAATAGCACACGGAATAGTAAAACTACCAGGATCTTTAAGTTTCTCAGGAAGTTTTCTTTGAATTATAGCACTACACTCTTCACTGAGTGCAACAGTCTCATGATCTAATAACTTCCTCTTTTTGTTGATTATATCCATCATAAATTTAACATAATCAGACATTTTTTCTAAAGCTTCAACATAAGGAATATTTATTGTCAATTTTTTCAAAATGTCTAAAAATTTAGCAAATATTTTTCTTTTATCTTGTTGCTTTAGTCTTTGAGGAGATGGTGGAGGTGGTTTTTCAATAGTAATTTTCATAGGTTTTAGAGGAAAATCAGGATATAAACTTTCGTTTTCTCCTTCAGTTTCTCCTTTTTCCTTTTCAATTACAGTTTCATTTTGAACTCTTATTTTCAACTCTTTTCCACTTCTTAATTGAATAGCTTTGATTTTTTCTTTTCCTTAATCTTTAGGATTTACTTCAACATTGCTAGGTAAAGTTCCAACAGGTCTATTGCTTAATGCAGAAGCATTTTGCCCTAATTCGTTTTCTATGTTTATAATAGCATTTCCTTGATTTTATAATTAATTACCCATATTCAAAACTAATTCTTCCATATATAATTTCTTTTCCTTGAATTGTGAATTATTATAAAAACCTGGTGAATTAAAAGGTTTAAAATTGGAATTACCTGGATTGTTTATATTTCCTAATGGGTTTACTGGATTGTTCGAATAAGGATTATTTTGTCTATTATTTATTGCATTTATTGTTTCATATGAAGATTGAGCATCTATAATTTGTCCTAATGAATTTTCTTCTAACACTTGAGGTGTTTGAGAATGATTCATTCCATATTGATCTATTTTTTTTGAAAGAGCATCAATTTGAGAAACTATCATGGTTAAAGAATCATAATCATGAATATTGGCTACTTTCTTAGGATTTACCCTTTCAGTGGGCCATTGAAAATTATTGGTAGCCATTTCTTCTATTAAAACATAAGCTTCTTCAAAGGTTTAGACATTAGTGATCCACCAAGAGCAGCGTCTATTATAGATCTAAGAGATCCTACTAATCCATTATAAAATGTTTGAATAATTAACCAATCTGGTAAAGTATGTTGTGGACATTTCCTAAGAAATTCTTTAAATCTTTCCCAAGATTCATATATCGATTCTCCCTCATACTGACTAAAAGATGTGATATCATTTCTAAGCTTAGCAGTCTTAGATGGTGGAAAATATTTTGATAAGTATTTTGTGAAAGTTCTCCCCAAGTTCTTATAGATCTAGGTGCTAACGAATTTAACCAAGCCTTAGCTTTATCCCTTAATGAAAAAGAAAAAATTCTAAGTCTGACAGCATCATCAGACACCCTGTCATACTTAAAAGTAGCACAAAGTTCTAAGAAACTTGCAAGATGTAAATTAGGATCTTCATTTGAAGTTCCACCAAATTGATTGTTTTGTACCATTTGGATAATAACAGGTTTAAGCTCAAATGAATTAGTAGCTACATCAGGGTTTTAAATAGTTGAGTGAGTTTCATCTAATGTAGGGTAGATTGTTATTCATTTTCTATTCTTTGGTTGTTTACGTTCATTTCCATTATTTCAGAATTTATAGGTTCTTTTCTAAGTTTTATAATTCTCCTAACAGTGCGTTCTAATTCCAAGTCGTAAGGTATAAGATTTTCAGAACAAAATTTGTGCATACACTCAAAAGCAGTACACAGCAAAAACAGTGAACTAAATAAGTTGCAATTCTAAAAAGGTTTTCTAATAGTCCTAAATTGTTGTCCGTTACTCTAATTATGTTATATTCCTATAACATATAAAATCTATCTCCGGTAACGGCGCCAAAAACTTGAACCACCCTGCGCTTTTATCCAATTCGAATGTACTTTAGTAATAATTAAATATTTTAATCTTTTAATCGCAGAGTTAATTTCAAACATAAGTATACGTATCGATCAAGTAATACAGGGCTCTAATGGAGTCATGGATATCGATCCCACAGGGAGAGATATATTAAAGCTTACAGACTTAGGATTATACAAATCAATTCAGAATTACAACTAAATCGAAATGCTTATCTGTCACTAATATGCAATCGATAGTAATATGAAAGTTATATTAAAAACTAGTTTAACTAACAATTTACTAATACTACTACTAAAGTTAAGTTCAAATATAGATAATAGCAAGAATCTTTCTCCTTAGTTACGATATTTAAGTGAAATGATAATTATAATTAGTTTTAATGTGTTGTGCCAAATAGGAGCATACATATTCTTTACCATTTGGTCTAGGAATAAAGAACATTGACTAATCCTATGCTTGGTTACTGATTGTGCGGCTAGGCTAGGAGGATACCAGCTCTCACTTTGGAGCTCCCACGTTCCCCTCACTTGAGGGCTATCAATCTACACATCATCACCCAAACGATAGGACCAAATTGAGGATTTTAGCCTGTCACTCTAAAATCTCCAATTCTACGCCCGATTAATATTATTTCCCTTTTTATTTGCACTTCTCCCTTTAAGGATTTACCCGTCTACCTTGCAAAGAGAAATGTGATACATACAAGTTAAGAATCCTCAGCCCACGGTCAGGTCTTAAGAATTCTTCACGAATTTTAACAATACAAATGACCAATTCGTATAATAAAGTAGGTTTAGGTATAATACCATCATAAATTCTTTTATAATTTATTTAATAGACTAATTATATAATCATTTAACAAAAACATCAAAACCAGTAGAAAGATAGAATGACTACTCATAATTCATGAAGAGGATGCAATAAAACTTAGATTTCATATAATAAAGTAAACTTCTACACACTAAAAACAAATAAACACTACTTATCTTAAATTCCTCCCCAAGCAAACTATTTGAAGTTCCTCTGGATCTTTTCCTTGGAATTCTGTATTTAAACTCACTACTCACTAAATTAAACTCACTAATTGACTCTCTTTTACACTATGGACTCAATAATAATCACCATAGAGACCAGAAGAAGAGCACTTTTTCATCCTAAATTCGTTCCTTTTAAAGTTGTAGAAGAGTCTTTAAGGGTTGTGAAGGCACCCCTTTGAAAATCCTCCATATTCGATGTATTTCTGGAAAGATCCGTAGACCCCGCCTTCGGTGGTTTCGAGGCACCATCGGAGGCATTCTAGAAACAATGCATTTAAACAGTCCTCGCCGTTGGCGGCCTCGATCCTTGCCGTCGGCGGCCTCCCTTATAATTAATTCTGAACGCTCAGGAAAATCACGCCATCGGCGACCTCGACCTCGCCGTCGGCGGCCTAGGTCAAATTTTCATAATTTAGTCTTTTTTTTTGCTCCAAATCAGCTCATTTTTGCATATTTTCGTTCCCTTGTTCTTAATTTTTCATACCTGCAGAAAAACACCAAAAATACATTTCTTTAAAGTGCTTTCATCAAAATCAGTGCAAAATAAGCCTGAAAATCTTGACCTTTTTTCTTGGATCATGAGCCCGAATCCGGCCTGACTAGCAACCCAACAAAAAATGATTTTAATTATGCAGAGTGACATGATTGAACACCTAATGCCATGAACAAAGCAAACATGACCAGCTGAGCAATGCACAACATGGACAATAATTATATATATATATATATATATATATATATATATATATATATATATATATATTACCAGAAGTACCTAGGGGACAGCCCACGTAAATATATTAAAATAAGAAAAGTCTTACAAGGTTCTTACAAAAGGGACACCAAGGGCATCACCATGTAACAAAAAAGTTAGTTCTTGAGGGGGAGAATTAGACACCACAATGTTATCAGTATTCCTTCCAAGTCTAGCAAGCCAGTTAGCAGGTCTATTGCCCTCTCTGGGGATATGAGTTTAGTTGATAAGAACTGATTTAGAGAGCCCCTTGATCTTATGAACCCACTCCATAATTTCCCAGGAGTGAGAGTGACCATTTAAAATCTGCACCACCTGAGTTGAATCAGATTCAATTATATCCTTGTGGAGATGTAAGCTGACAGCAGCCTTCACGGCCCAAAAGACAGGCACCAACTCAGCTTCCAAAGGAGAGGAGGCCAAGGTTGGGGAAGAAAAGAATAAAATGCAATTGCCCAAGTGATTTCTGATACACCCACAAAAGCCAGCATCCTTGTTAGCCGCACTGCCAT
Organism: Papilionanthe hookeriana x Papilionanthe teres; assembly: GCA_022702705.1. Classification (NCBI taxonomy): domain Eukaryota; kingdom Viridiplantae; phylum Streptophyta; class Magnoliopsida; order Asparagales; family Orchidaceae; genus Papilionanthe; species Papilionanthe hookeriana x Papilionanthe teres. Next base: position 83,268,841 of record CM040422.1, on the reverse strand, counting down.
CAATGTTGATCTTAAACCATCTAGCCGGGGGGGGGGGGGCGCACTAGTAGACCAAGGAAACAAGAGGTTTACAGATTAAGCTGAAAGGGGGAGACAACAAATTCTTACAGATATTAGGGAACTTTTGATATCTGATAATTTTCTGCAGGTAAGCCAAGCAGTTGTTAGAGATTTGGGCCTTGGAAGGAGGCAGATTTTCAAATCTAACACAATTCTATGCATCCAAACAAACCGGGCCATCAGCAAGGTATAGCATGGAGGCCAATATTGTTCCAATCCCCCATGAATCCTTGAAGGTAAGCTAACTAACAAGAACAGTGTTAGTGGAGATGTGAGAAATGAATATAGACCAAACAGTTTGTATCCATGTGCAATTAAAAAAAATGTGGTTAGCAGTTTCCTCCTCTTGACAACAAAAAGAACACCTAGAATGTCCTCTCAGCCCTTTTAATTTGAGGAGATCATCAGTTGGAATGATGTTATGCCAAATTTTCCAGCAAAAAAAAGACATAGAAGGAGTGAGAAATTTACACTAAATAGCTTTTCCCCATTTCAGGTCTTGAATTTGATATGTGGATTACATGATGAGAGCTGATAATTTTTGTGAAGATTTTTGTTTAGTGATCAATCTATCCTTATTTGAATTGTTCATGCTGGTCTTTAGAACCATCTCCACCTGGTTAGCAGACAGTAAGGAGTTCAGGAGTTGAATGTTCCAGTTAGTATCAGACCAGCAGTCCTTAACCTAAAAGTTAGAGTTGTAATTAGATGAGAGGGGAACTAATCTTTCTCCATTATAGGTCCAGCAGTCAAACCAGAAATTGATCTGACCATCCCCCAGTTCCCACCATAACGGCTTTTCGGCTTGGTTTCTGCAATTAAGAAGGCTGGACCATAATTTAGAATCACCCAACTTCTTAGCCACCAGAAGTGGATGAGAATCTTTGCAATATTTACCCCACATGAACCTAGCCCATAAAGATTATTGAGCCCTGAATCTAATCCAGAGCTTACAAAGGTTGATATGTCTAAGCTGTTGAAAAGAATTAACTCCCAAGCCACCAGCACAAGTGGGTTTACACATCTTCCACCAGCTCAATCAGTGAATTTGATTTCTCTGGCCGGCTTATAGGAATTTGTTCAGAATTCTGCTTAACTTAAGCTGAGTGGCCTTCTTCATATCAGACATCTGCAGAATATAAGCTGGGAAAGAATTAAGAATACTTTTCACTAAGGTAATTCTTCCACCATTGGACAGAAAAGAAGAAGTCCAACAGTTGATTTAGGACATGGTTTTGTCCACCACTTCAGCAAATTGAGTTTGTTTTACCCTACCTTTAAGTAATTGTACTCCCAAATAGTTGAAAGGAAGAGATGCAATACCAAAGCCAGTTTTCTCTTTAATCCAGTGCTTAATATTAATAGGGCTGTGAGAGCTAAAGAGAATGTAACATTTGCTTTTGTTCAGCTGCATACCTGAGAAGTTCTGGAATTCATCTAAACAATGGAGTAGAACTTTAACAGCAGGTTTAGTGGCTTTGGTGAATACAATGACATCATCTGCATAGGCTAGGTGAGTAATGATTAAGTTGGATCTATGACTGTAAGCCAAATGGGGGTGGTGATATCCCAAATAATTAAGGTTCCTGGACAAATAATCAAGAGCCAAGATGAAAATGTAAGGAGAAAGAGGGTCACCTTGTTTGATACCTCTAGAAGCATGGAAGAATCCATGAGGGGTCCCATTAATTAAGATGGAGTGAGCATTATTCTGTAACCATCTTCCAATAAAATGAATGAAAGATTAAGAGAAGCCCCTAGCTTTCAGCACCTTAAGAATGAAATCTCATTCAATTGTATCATAAGCCTTTCTCAAATCCAATTTGAAAATAATATTATTACCTCTACATTTCCTGTCCAGATCAAGGAGAAGTTCCTGGGAAATCAAAATGTTATCACCAATATATCTACCCTTAACAAAGGCCACCTGATTCTCACTGATAAGAGTGGGAAGATGGGGTTGAACCTGACCACCATAACTTTGCTGATAATTTTGGAGATGACAGTAGTAAGGCTAATGGGTCTATAGTCTTCCCAAGTAGCCCTAGAATTAGATTTTGGGATAAGAGCAATGGTGGAAGCAGTAAAGTACCTGGGAGGGTCTTTTCCATTGAAAAAACTTTGTACAGCCCTGCAGACATCAGGACCAATAGTATGCCAAGATTTCTTATAGAATTCAGTGGTATAACCATCAGGGCCAGCAACCATGTTACCCCCAATGGAGTCTAAAGCCCTCTTGATTTCATCAGCAGAAGGAGTCATGGTCAGGTTCCAACCAAAAGCCTGGTGCCTGTGCTCATCAAATAACTCTTTTTTTGACTTGAATATGCCTGATAGGGCCCTTGGAATACATAAGTTGGAAATACTTAACTGCTTCCTGAGAAATCTCCTCAGAATTAAACACCTTTAATCCACTGGCATTTTTAATAGATATGATCATGTTACATTTCCTTCTGTAATTTATACAAGCATGAAAATACTTAGAATTTCTGTCCCCTTCAATGAATTTAGTACCTGCTAATTTATGCTTCCAGAATGCTTCATAGTACCAGGTATTAGATAGCAGATCTTCATTGTCCATGGCAAGTTTCTGTTCTAAAATCAAACCTTTCAGAAGCTGCTCCTCTTTCATTTTAGTGTTCTGCTCAGCTTTATCAACTTTATCCATCACATTACTAAAGCACTCCCAATTCCAACTCTTGAGATGAGAACCCAGCTTCTTTGGAAGATTCCAAAGATTAAGCCAAGGGTCAAGGTGGGGACCACTATGCCAAGCCTTAGAGACTTGATTGCAGAAATCAGGGTGTAAAAGCCACTTATGGGGGCCTGAGAGTTGGCTATGGAGATCAACAAAGGTCTGTGATTAGACTCAGACATGGAAAGATGAGAGACAGTAGTATGAAGATATGCTGCAGCCAACCATTGTTGGCAAGAAACCTGTCAAGCCTTTCCCAGAGAGAACCCCGTCTCCATGTGAACATAGGTCCAGAGAATCCCAGGTCGAATAAATTAGCATCTTGGATAGAATTGTCGGCATATTTTTAGGTTATGTGTGTTATTTTGAAAAGGGGTCGCCTAACAGAAATTGTCGGCGAATTTTAGATTTTAAATTTAATTTAAATATGCATATATATGGTTTAGAAAGTAGTATTTGATTTTGAAAATAATTTTAAGATATGAAATCAAACCGATCTCACATCCCAAATAGTTTATATAAACGAGCACCGCACCACAAACCGTATATCTATCCCGAAGAATAGACACCGCTTGCTTGATGATGGGGCTCGGTTAAATAAACTAGAAGATTTGTGACATCCGTTTAGTCGCGAACCTATTTTATAAGCCGATCAAATTCCCCGCTTAATATAAATAAATTAAGCGGGGTTTATATTACATGGATTCTTAAAGTTCCCTATAAGGGCAAGCCCACTATAGTTAATTACATCTTAAATGACGGGAATCATTTAAGAAAACTCTCGATAATGATCGGTGGTTTTGCTCTCGAGAATTTCAAAGTTTGAGGTTTTCGAATGATTGGATTTTGGAAATTCAAAGGGAATGACTCAAAATTTGGAACAATTTATTTTTGAGGATCCAAAGGAAGAGAAGTAGGAGAAGTCGAGGATTCAAGAAGAATCTTGGCAACTTCCCAAACTATCCTATTATTTGGCTCGGTTTTAAGGAAATCCTAATATTATTTGATATTTCAATTTTGCCAATTTTAATTAATTAGGACTTATATTCGTATGACATAATCATACAATCAGCCTAGAAAATGTGAGGGTTTATGTCGTACCGAACGACTACCTCAGAGTCCTAAGACCGGTTAGGGCTTAATTTACACGACATGATCATGTGAATGCCTAACAAAGAGTTGAGGATTTATGTTGCACTTGGCAAACCACCTCGAAGTCCTATGGCTTGGTTGTTTAAATTCTAGGAAAGTTTTGCTGAAGTAGATCCGAGTTTTGCTGATGACGATGGCCGAGCTGCCCACCATGCTCCAAGCTCCTTGTTGTTGTAGAGGTTTAGTTTTAGAAGTCATAAATCAGGAGATGAGAGAAGTGTTTTGGTTTAGAGAAAATCTTAAAATCCGAGTGTTTTTAATATTTTAATTAAAACAAATCTTAAAGTTGTTTAAATAGAACTGATTAAGATCCCACGGTTCCGTCATCCCGGCACCGTTATTTTCATCGAATTCACTTAGTCCAGATGAATTTGCTAAACTCAATTGAATGAGTTCCACACCTTCATTTAGACCGTGAGAAATCCCGTTAGCAACACGTGGGTTACATCATCCGAGGTATTCCCAATCATTCAACGAGACAGTTTAATTTAGTTGCAATTGTAGTTTTGTGTTCTATTTGTGATTAAATTTTGAGTTGTTTTATATTTTGAAATGTTGTGGCGGTGATTTAATCTTGTAATGACTTTTAATTTAGTTTTGGTTTCAGTTCAGGGACTATCTTAAAGGTTTTGGTTTTCATGCAACAGTTGTTTATCATGCAAGAAAAGTAAAGTGCATTTGCAATAAAGTAAATTGCAATAAAATAAAAGCGTACCTGGAGGGTCTTCCCGTCATCCCAAGCTGCACTTAGAACACATGTTAAGGCATTTAAATATTCCAACAAGTACCTAGGTAAAGCTAAGGGAAAGGTTTTGGTTGTCTATCAAAGTCCTAATCCTATAACTACTTACCTCCTATGACATCTAGGTTCTTGTATTTTGGTTTAAGGACGATTTTCTTCATCAAAGAACAATTAAGTTCAATTGTTCTTATAAACATCCTATCATATTGAGGAAGTGCTTATGACGAGTCTTAAACATCTTTTCAATACCTCTAGGATTGTTTTAAGTCCAAGAGAATTTAATTATACAAGTGAATTAATCATCCGGGAGTTTAAGTTTTGTTCTTTTGCTGAGTGAACTAGGATGTTTGAATATCCTATGAATGAGGTGACACTTCACTAAATACTCCACTTAGGAGATATGATAACAAGAGCTTTTAAGGGCAAATTGATGTTTAAGTGATTTGTGATTTAATTTAATTTTAATTAATGGGTTTATGTTTGGAATAATGTTCAAGTTATTTTAGAAGTATTTTGAATTCTTTATGTCTTAAGTGATATTATATTTAATTCAATTTAATTTAATTTAATTTAATTTAATTTGGTTTATTTTACTTTTAATTTAATTTAATTTTAATTTAATTTAATTTTAATTTTATTTTAATTTGATTTTATTTTTAATTTAATTTAATTTAACTTGAATTTACTTTGATTTAATTGTGATTTAATTTAATTTTAATTTGATTTATTTTTTTTTATTTTTAATGTTTTTTTAAGATGATTTAATTTAATTGTTAAAGTATTAATTTAATTGAAATTTTGATTTAATTTAGTTTAAATGTTTTAATTTTAATTTAATTTAATGATTAAGTCTTTTAGTATTTTAAATCTTGAGTTGGGATTATTATTTTAATTTGGAATTAAATATTATTGAAGTGATTAATTTAGGGACTCTTAAATTAAAGAATAAATGTCTTCTTAATAATATCCCTATTTTAATAATTTCAATTTTTTTTAATCTTCCAAATTTAATTAATTAATTGATTAAGGTTTACTTTAATTAATCTTAAAAAATGATTGATGGGTCAAATATTTTATTCTCTCATTTTATTAAGCCTAAAGTTTTAATTAAGGGTTAAAATTTTAATTACTATTTTGCCCTTCAAGCTTAATAATTCCATAACTCACTAAATTGTGCTTAAATGAATTTGAAATGTTTATGTGACTTCACTCACATGTCAATTAAGACATTAGAGGAGAAAATGTGATTTTTCTGTATTTAATTTATTTATATAATTATTTTTTGTGGAAAATAGGGATTTTCAAGGAAAATTCAATAAGATGACGAAGGGAATTTTTATGTTCCTAAGAAAATTATGGGGCATTCCTAATGACTAGAGGACCATTTGAACCAATTTTGGTGATTTTTTGAATTATATTTTATTTATTAGAATTATTTTGAGTTTTGGAGTATTAATTAATTTAAAAATGAAATAAAGGTTGAAAAATGAATTTTATATTTTTATTAAATTTCTATGACCTCAAGGAGTTCAGAGAAATAAATTTTATATTTTTCTGATTTTTCTTTGATTTATTAGAATTATTTTAGGGAAAAGGTTGGAAAATACATTTTTTTATATTAAAAAATTATATTAAGCCTTTAAAATTCAGTATCTTACCCTAGGGACTTAAGAAAAATATTTGGTTTGTTCCTGAATGATTAGAATTCAAAATGTGACATTTTGGTGATTTTTAATATTTTTATGATTTTTATTATTTTTTAATTATTAAAAATATTAAAATAATGATAAAAATCAACTTTTTTTAGAAAATTACAATTTTAATTTTCCTAAGTTCCTCTGATATCAGAGAAGCTCCAAAACTATTTTTGTGAATTTTTGAAAAGTATTTTGTGAGTTATGAATTTTTAAAGTTTGATTTTACCCATTTTTGCTTAAGAGGCTTAATCAACCCATTTGGTGGGGTTAATCAAGTCCAATTGGTTTCAAATTTTTATGTGGTGTTACCATGTGTCTCAGTTTCTTCCCGAACAGGCAATTCTTCTGCTGGGGTTGATCCTTCCTGAACAACCACCTGCTTTCCTTTGTCTTTTGGACCCATTCTCGGAGGTAGAACCCTTCCGCTCCTTAAATTGACTTCTGTGATTTCTTCGAATGCAGTGCGAGTTTACAGGTGTCTCCTTTTGAATTGGCATGACAGGTTCTTCTGGAATCGCTTCGAAATCTGAAAGCTCTAACTCTATGGTGATTGGAGTTCCTTGGAATTCACAAATAGATTCATTGCTTGTTGAACTTTTGTAGCCTTCTTGATGAATGTCTTCTTTGTCATCATGATTGTCGAGGTTGTGTATGATTTGAAAATTGTTATTAGTATCGAAATCGGGATCCGGATTAGATTGGTTGTCGTTAGTTACGTAATCGTTAGAAACAGTCAAAATGTAGCCAACGCCATAACTCTTATCATTATAAGATCCCGCCGGAGCGAGCAAATAATCATACAGAGTCAGAGGTTCGAGGAATTTTTCCCCCGAATCGGAAACAACCATCCTAAGATAAGCAGCCCCTAGTCTAGCCTTAGGAGCCTCGGTCCTTTCTTCTTCTACGATCTCCTTCTTTTTTATGATCTTTTCTTCCTGGGGCGGTTCTTCAATTACAAGCGATAGCGCCGGCTTGACAGGTTTCAAACTCCGAGTTGAAGCGCGCGCCGAAGCGGTTTGGATGTGATCCAAAATTTTCTTCAATGACTTCGTCCAAGCGGTACTCCATCCATCATCGATCGTGTAAGGGTCTATCGGAACAATGGGATCCGTTGAAATAACATTGACATAACCTCCTTTCTGGGGTTCTTTCATGTATTCCTTTGGGATCGTTATGTTCCCTTTTCGGAGATTGTTGTCAAGCCAACTTTTGAAGGTGATGCAATCCTCTATCTTATGTCCAAGCATCTGGTGGTAAGGGCAGTAGTTGGGATTGTCTTTCTTGTTGACTTCCTCCGGCTTCTTGGGTTCTGGTAGTCAAAAATCTGAAGTCTTCTTCAAACTGTGGAACATTTTGGGCACTGCCTCATCCTTGAATGGATATTCTCTATTTATAAGCTCCTTTAACGTATGTTGTAGGCGAGGCGGTTGCTCATATTGTTGGGTTGGCTGATAACCGGGTTGAGGTTGTTGGTAGTTCTGCTGAGGTTGTTGATAGGTCGAGGCTCGCGGCTGCTCCGTCCGTATTTGCATTGGTTGCTTGCCCTTATCGACTGCCCAACCATCCCAGATTTCTTTTCAAATGTCTTCACAGGCTTCTGTTTGTCTGTTTTGTCGACGAAACTTAATTGCTTCGCTTCCTCTTGCGAGCTTCTGGCCTTGCTTAACAACTTCTCGAAAGTCTTAATCGTAAATCCCTTAAGAAGAAGTGTTATCGGGCCGTGAATGCTTTTAAGCAAGATACCGACTGCATGCTGCTCTTGTAGCTGTGGCTCACACTTCATGCTTAGATTTCTCCATCAAAGTATGTAGTCCACTAGAGTTTCATTCGGTTTCTGTTTCTCTACCACTAAGTTACCGATGGTGATATGGTGCTGAGCTCCATGTTGACCTCATTTTTGATGAGGTCTTCTCTTCTTCTTTTTAGTACTTAGGATCTAGCCTTAGGCTTTTCCTTTGACTATCTTAGAGGACTAGAATTGGGATCCACCATCTAGAATTTCAAACCACTTCTTAACTCCCTGTAAACTCCACAAACTTGATTGTAGACCCCTAATCACCTGTAGGGTTGAAATCAAATGTGGAAGTTTAAAGGATGAGTTCCTATAGGACTCTTTGGCCTTAGGACCGCCTACGGGTGGCACAGTCCGGTGAAGGGGCTGATTTACACACACACTACACTCATACATCACACTTTCACACACCTCCTAAAGCCACACCCATACCTAACTCGACCTCCCGACTCATGTAGGTGATTCACATGGATGGTCCTTAACCCCTAAGCCCTCGCTAAGAGGGTTAGGAACAACATAGTGAATGCCTCAAATGAGTGGCTTCATGGCTCATGTGGGCTTGATGTGGCTTCATGGCTCAACCAAAATGATTTCATTCCACTTATATTCACCCAATCTTCAATTTTTCAAATTTTCGATTTTGACCCCCGGGACCCTACACCCGCTTAGCCTACCCAAAACCCTTGAAATTACCCAAATTTTTGCAAAATTCAAAATCACCCAAAATTCTCCAAAATCATTCCTAAACATTTATCTCCACTCAAATTGACCATCCATACCCAAAAATACCAAAAATTCCAAAAAATCTCCCAATACCCTCCAAATACCCAAAATACCCCTCTTCACCCAAAAATCCAAAAATTCAGAAAATTCCCAGAAAATTTCAAAAAATCTCAAATATTCGCAATTTCATTTTGTTCAACTACATCATGGGCCAATTTTGTCAATCTACCCTACTTTTGTCAAAACCCCCAATTTGACCCATTTTAAACACAAGTGAACCCAATGTCAAACCAAACCTACCCAATTGACCCCAATTCTGGTCTAATTCAATTCTAAACTTCAATTCAACATTCCCAACACCAATCTAGATCAAATCCAAGTCCAATTTGATTGACATTTGGATCCAATTTCACTTTTGGTCTTAAAGCCCAATTTGGACCCATGACCCAAACCTAACCCAAACTCACCCAATTCAACTCCAATTAACCCCAAATCTTTTCTAAATCTTCCTTAGCATCCCCACAAGCAAAAAACTAACATGATTTGCCCAAAATTTAGACCCAAACCCCACTCAAATTCAACCCAAAGCTAAAAGGCCCAATTTTGACCTAAACCCAAACCTAATCCAAATGAGACCAAACCTCAAAATCAAAGCCCAACCAAAGTCAAAACCTCTTTGAAACACTCCCATAAACATTTCTCAACATTAATATTACATCAATTTCAACCCTAACCCAACATTGGCCCAACTTGGCCCACTTGGACCTATGTTGGCCCATTCACCTAAAGAGCCCAAATTCAAACCCAAATCACCCCCAATTTGCTTCAAGTCACTCATGACACATCTATGAGCTAAACCCAACAATTATTTGGCCCAAGCCTTTACCAAAATTTCATCCCAAAATCCATTTTAAAATTCAAAAGCCCACTTTACTAAACCATCTTAAAAGCCCATCCTTCACCACATCCAAAGGCCCAAAATTGGTCCCAAAGCCCACATGATATTTCTCTACATCATCCATTCAATTAAAATCATCCCTAAGTCATAAACCAATGATCAAATAATTCTAAATGAAGCTTCATCCAAATTTTCACCAAAATATCCAAAATTCTTAAAACCCATTTTTATGAAATTGAGCAAACTTTTTCCAAGCCAAATGTGAGCCATTGAGCCATGTACAAGCCACATGGAAGCCATGGAGACCACTTTCCACCTCACCAAGCCATTAATGGCAAGAAGAGGGGATTCTTTCCTAATCCTTCATTAAGCCCTTTTAACCATATTCATGTCACACTCTAAACCATGCTTAGCCACCTCACCATGGATGGAGACTTCACCACTCCAATCAAGCTGAACCAAATGACTTTCTCTCGACCCACACTGGGTCATGGGAGGGTGAACCAAACCCATTTGCATGAGTTGACCAAAATGAGCTCAAAATACACTCTCCCCCATTCCATTTTAATCAAGCTTTTTTACACATGTCAAACTCCGATTGACTTCACCAAATTCAACCCACGACCGACCTGACCTTGAAGGTGACCCATGCTCGGCCGGCCGACCACCGAGCCGTCGGAAAACACCATGGCCGAGAGCTCACATGTGAGCCAACTTTGGAATTCTCCCTTGCTGAGCTGCCCCATCCCCAGTGGCCATTGTGGCTGTTCTTCTCTTGCCAAGAGCAGCTGATCCCAAGCCCTAACTCTCCCTGGGAGGCCCTCCACCCTCTCCTATTTAAACAGACACCCTCTCGGCCATGAGAGGTGCCGAAACAAACCTTAAGGAAACTCTACCAAAATTGTTCCGGACTCCTCCCCATACACGAGCACTTGATCTCCACCGAGATCCCCCGCCATTTCTTCTCTGCGAGCTCGATTTCGAGTTGAAATCTAGGCCCAAAACCAGGACACTTCTCCACAGTGAGCCAATCTCCAAATTGATTGGTTCTACACCTTCACCAGACCAAGGGAAGGTGTCCACCAGCAAAAGCCCCATCTCCATGCCACCCAATTGCTCCAGCCTCCAAGCTTTGTGATCGGCTGTGGTCGAAATCCTACCTAGGCAATTCACCGGACCAAGAGACTTCATGCGGAGCTTGCTGGGATCCAATCGAAGGTGCAACAACTCTCGGATCGAAGCCACACTTCTCGAGCAAAGGTATGGCCTCACTCTTCTTCCCGAGCTTCGAACATTCTCCATTTTTATTGCGTAAATTTCATCCCACATAAACCGTATAGATGTGTTCGTCTTCTCAAGACGAATCCATAGAGCATAAGAACATGAAAATCCATTGCGTATCGAGTGAGATCTTAGGGATTTAGTGTGGACGGCTCTCGGGTGAGGACGCTCGGGGACGATGAACGGATGCCGTCCATTCAATACATGCGCGGACGGACGGCTCAGATGGCGTCGGATCAGGAGACGGTACGAGAACCGCGGGGCTCGGGCTGCTGACTCAGATGGCGGCGTCGAATGGGAGCGCGCCACGCGGCGTTTCGAAGCTGCCGAAGTTGACGCGGCGCCGCGTGGATAAATAGAAAATTAGGGATTTTTCTGATTTATTTAATTCCCTAAACTTCAAAAATTCATAACTTTGTGTAGGAAAGTCATAAAAATAAAATAAAAATACCCTCTTGCTCGATTGAACGGAGGAGAATAATGTGGAAAAGAAATTATTTAATTTCATCAAGTATTTTATTTTTAATAATTTATTTATTCTCTGCATATATTTAATTCTCCATGCATGTATACAATTCACCATGGCATGAGACCATAGGGCTTTTGAAGCCTCTGAATTTGGGAACATTCCCGAATTTTCCAAAGTCGAGGCCATCCCTATGAAAAGTTATTGATTTTTCAAATTCATGTTACTCGTTTTGAGTATTTTAATTCCAATAAATAGCATGTTGTGAAATAAATTCTAGGAAAATTTGGTGATGTTCCTTATGACCGCAGGACCCTAGGAAAAATAGGTTTTGAGTTAGTTCATTTAAAACAACCCTAATTGGCTTAAACACCCAAAATGGATCTCTAATTAATTAGAGCTAACCATACATCAAATTGACTTGAAATCAATTCTCCACTGACCTTTAGGATCGGAGGAACCCACCATAAAAATTTGAGGTCAATTGGACTTGGTTAGCCCTACTAATTGGGTTGATTAAGCCATTTATCCATTTTAAACTTTAAAAATTCATAACTTTCAAAATATGTTTCAAAAATTCACCAAATTGGTTTTGGAGCCTCTCTGATATCAGGGGAATTTAAGAAAATTAAAATTTCAATTTTCTAAAAAAGTTGATTTTTAATATTATTTTAATATTTTCAATAATTAAAAAATAATAAAAATCACAAAAAATAATAAAATTCACCAAAATGTTACATTTTGAATTTTAATCACTTAGGAACAAACCCCATATTTTTCTTAGGTCTATTTAGTGAGATATTAAATTTTAAAGCCCTAAGGTAATTTTAAAATTAAAAAATGTATTTTCTAGCATTTTCACTAAAATAATTATAATAAATCATAGAAAAATCAGAAAATTGCAAAATTTGATTCTCTGATTTCCTTGATATCAGAGAGATTTTTGAAAAATATAAAATTCATTTTTCAACATTTATTTTATTTTAAAATTAATTAACACTCCAAACCTTCAAATAATTATAATAAAAATAATATAATTCAAAAAATCACCAAAATTAGTCCAAGTGGTCCTCTGGTCATTAGGAATGTCCCCTAATTTTCTTAAGAACAGAAACTTTCCCTTGGTCATGTTATTAAATTTTCCTTGGAAATCTCTATTTTCTACCAAAAATAATTATATAAATAAATTAAATACGAGAAAAATCACATTTTCTCCTCTCATGTCTTTATTGACATATGGGTGAAGTCACATAAAAATTTCAAGTTCATTTGAGTTCAATTTAGTGAGTTATGAAATTATTAAGCTTAAAGGGTAAAGTGGTAATTAAATTTTTAATCCTTAATTAAAACTTTAGGTTTAATAAAAAATTAACAAGTAAAATATTTGATCCTAATCTGATTTGGATGATTGAAATTTAAATAATTAAAGGGTAGAAACCCATTAAGCAGTTTAAAATGATTAAACTTTAATTAAATAATTGATTAAATTTGGAAGAATAATAAAATTGGAGTTATTAAAATAGGGATATTATTAGGAAGAGATTTCTTCTTTAATTTAAAAATCCCTAAATTAATTATCTCATTAATATTAAATTCTTAATTAAAATGATAACTCAAATTCAAAACATTAAAAGACTTAATCATTAAACTAAAATTAAATTATTAAACTCTTTTAAAAATTTCAATTAAAATTAAAAAATAAAATAAAATTAAAAATTAAATTAAATTAAGTAAATTAAGTTGAATTAAATTAAATTAAATTAAATTAAATTAAATAAACAAATTAAATTAAATTAAATGAATTAAATTAAATTAAATTAAATAAATAAAACCAAATTAAATTAAGTTAAACCAAATTAAAAATTAAATTAAATGAATTAGAATTAAATTAAATTAAATTAAATTAAATTAAATTAAATTAAATTAAATCAAATTAAATTAAAATTAAATCAAATCAAATTAATTTAATGTAACATCAAATCAAACTAAATTGAATTAAATTGAATTAAATTAAATTAAAACTCAATTAAATTAAATTAAATTAAATTGAATTAAATATAACATCACCAAAGACATAAAGAATTCAAAATAAATCTAAAATAACTTGAACACTATTCCAAATTTAAACCCATTAATTGAAATTAAACTAAATCACAAACCATTTGAACATCAATTTACCCTCAAAAGCTTTGTTATCATAACTCCTAAACAGAATATTAAATGAAATGTTACTCCACTTATAGGACATTCAAACATCCTAGTTCACTGAGTAAGATAATAACAAAGCTTAACTAAACCTCGGACGATTAATTCATTTGTGTAATTGAATTCATTTGGACTTAAAACAATCCTAGAAATATTGAAAAGATGTTTATGATTATTCTTAAACACTTTCTCAATATGATAGGATGTTTATAAGAACAATTGAACTTAATTGTTCTTTGATGAAGAAAATCGTCTTCAAACAAAAACACAAGGAACCTAGACGTCATAAGAAATGACTAGCTATAGGATTAGGAATTTGGTAGAAAACCATAACTCTTACCTTAGCTTTACCTAGGAACTTGCTTAAATATTCTAATTGTGTTTTAAGTGCAGCTTGGGATGACGGGAAGACCCTCCAGGTACGCTTTTGTTTTATTGCAATTTATTTTCTTGCAATTTACATTATTGCAATTTATTTAACCGCATTGCACTTACTTTTCTTGCATGATAAACAACTCGTTGAATGAAAACCCACACCTTTAGGATAGTCCCTAAAACTGAAATCAAAACTAAATTAAAAGTCATTGCAAGATAAAATTCACCACCACAACATTTTAAAATATAAAACAACTCAAAATTTAATCACAAACAGAACACAAAACTACAATTACAATTAAATTAAAACGTCCTGTTGGATGATCGGGAATACCTCGGATGATGTAACCTACGTGTTGCTAACGGGATTTCCCACGGTCCAAATGAAAGTGTGGAACTCATTCAGTTGAGATTAGCAAATTCATCTGGACTAAGTGAATCCGATAAAAATAATGATGCCGGAACGATGGAACCGTGAGATCTTAACCGGTGTCGTTATAATCAACTTTAAGATTTGTTTTAATTAAAATATTGAAAACACTTGGAAATTAAGATTTTCTCTAAACCAAAACACTTTTCTCATCCCCTGATTTATGACTTCTAAAACTAAACCTCTGCAACAACAAGGAGCTCGGGGCATGGCGGGCAGCACGACCATCGTCATCAGCAAAACCTGAGTCTACTTCAGCAAAACTTTTCTAGAATTAAATAACAAAGCCATAGGACTTCGAGGTAGTTTGCCTAGTGCAATATAAATCCTCAACTCTTCGTTAGGCACTTGCATCGCAAATTAAGCCCTAACCGGTCTTAGGATTCCGAGGTAGTCGTCCGATACGACATAAACCCTCACATCTTCGAGGCTATTTGTTTGATTTTATCATACAAATATAAGCCCTAATTAATTAAAATTGGCAAGATCAAAACATTTAAATAAATATTAGGACTTTCCTAAACTCAAGCCAAACAATAGGATAGTCGGGAAATTACCGAAGTTCGCTTCGAATCCGTGATTTCTCCTACTTTTCTTCCTTTGGATTCCCAAAACAAAATGTTCCAAATTTGATCCATTCCCTATTGAAATTCCAAAATTCAATCCCTTGAAAACTTAAACTTTGAAATCCTTGAGAGCGAGAATTATTGATTATTATCGAGAGTTTTCTTAGGTGATTCCCATCACTTAAGATGTAATTAACTATAGGGGCTTGCCCTTATAGGAATTTTAAAGAACCCGGGTAATATAAACCCTGTTTAATGCTTTCATATTAAGCGAGGGAATTTGTCGGCTTATAAAATTGGTTCGCGGACCAAACGGATGTCACAAATCTTCTAGTTTATTTAATCGAGCCCCATCGTCGAGCGATGGTGTCTATCCTTAGGGATAGATACACGGTTTGTGGTGCGGTGCTCGTTTATATAAACTATTTGGGATGTGAGATCGGTTTAATCTCATATCTTAAAGCCTTCAAATTTAAAATTATTTTCAAAGTCAAATACTACTTTTCAAAATTATTTATTTAAATTAAATTAAAATTCGCCGACAACTTCTGTTAGGCGACCCCCCCTTTTCAAAATAAAACACACAACCTAAAAATATGCCGACAACTTCTGGCGACTCCGCTGGGGAGGATTCCTCTCTCCATTTTAATCAGACAATTCTGCTTTCAAAAATCGGTAGTGTATCCATGTCCCTAATGGATCAAACTACCCTTCTTTCCGTTGGAATACTATGTTCATTTCTACCTTGGACAAGTATAGCCAACGTTCTCTCGGATTTAGGAGCCACTGTTTAGACACCCCTAAACAGAGAGGTTCCGAGATCCTTTTACCTCATTTCTGAGGTGGGGTGGACCCCCAATAGGTGTTAGTTTAGGAGTGATCCTTCGAGTCGAGAAGTCTTGCATAAGACTTTCTTTTCCTTTCCAACTCCGAATCGGATTCCTTACCTTCTCTACACCTTTGAACATTCCGTTCTAAATAAACAAATCCTTTAATAAATGATTCTTTTAACAAATAATTCCTTCTTATAAATACATGAACAAGAATGAGTTCGGACTCTTTTCAATTCCTTTCTTTTCGTCCTAAAGAAAAGAAGCATAACTCGGGACCGACAACCGAATCTACCCTGCAGAGATGGAAGCCCCAAAGCTGATTTTCTCCTTCACCAATGGACTCGGACTTCACCGTCTATAAGGATGAGTTGCCCGACAATGGGATCATCCGATTTGGACAAGGATTTGAAAACACGAATGTCAAGATCACCGACGTTTCCCTTTTCGCACCGACGAACAAGGTATCTCGAAGCAAAGAAGCCGCCGATCGAGTTCAACCTTAGGTCGACCCAAGAGTTTCCTCCCCTGCAAAAGATCCCGATCGAGAGGAGTACTCGTTGTCCGCAGGGAGGACTCGTTCTTACTACCCCCACTCGGTCTAGTTGTTTCGAACCTACCCCGACTTCGCCGAATTAAAGGGGAAAGAAATCCAGAATTATGGTGAACCTATTACCGTGGAGGGTACGAATCTTCTCGTAAGACCTTTCGTTTCGAAATCGGGTCCGGTTCAAAGATTCCATCACCGACAAGGACCCAAAGAAGAAACGAAGTAGAAGGATCGCTAGAGAAGCCGTAGCTGCTGAAATTGCTTTCCTAGAGGAAATCCCGAACTGCTCGAATATACACCGCTGCCGAATATACACCGCCGCTTGAATACATACCACTTTTGGGAGGAAGCGAGTTCCATCCCCTCTCCACCGCGAGAAGATGAAGAAAATGTTCGCAAGATTCGTCGCCGCATTACCTCGACCCGCATATTACAACGATAGCCGCAAGAAAAGGACTAGAACTACGCCGTTTGCTCGACCGCAAACTTTGGTAGAAAAGTTAGCAAAGAAGGAAAAGTGCCCCGTATTGGAGATTCTACGAAGGATAGGGCGGGTGCCAGTCAAATCCCGTCTTGGGCCCCGAGTAGAACCCGCCGTCATGACAGAAAAGCTAAGTAAAAGAATGAAGGCTAGTCCGCCTGTCGTCGTCTCAGGATTACAGATTAGGGAGGACACCACCTTCCAACATTTGGGCCGACGGACCATCCGGTCCTAGCACCTTCGCCGCTAGAAGGATGGTATGGTGTCCCACTACCTGGGCGATTAAGATTGAAACAACAGCCGAGAAGGAAAGTCTCATCGGGAGACTTGAATCGAAGAAAGCGCCACTGCGGTAAAGGGGACTCGTGAGAAGGGGACCCGGCAGCTATCGCACGACAACCGCGAGGACGCACAGAAAGGCCCGCTAGAAGATGCTATGGAAAAGTTGAGGACTGATATTCGACGATTAGCAAAAGAAAGAGAAGAGAAATTCGGAGACGAGATTGATTCATCGGAATTCATGGACGACGAATATGCAGAAATCAACATGGTCGAAACACGAGCTTCATCAGCTTCACAAGGTGCTCCTCGCGGCCGCGAAGAGAGGAGCCGGAACCGATGAGAAGGCGGCTTCAAGAGAAGACGACACGATCGCCCAAATAGCGAAAAGGATGGAAGAGAGGGCTGTAGCTCTAGCCACTCTCCAGAGTCAAGTGCAACCACAAAGAGAGACACCCCTAGAGGTCATTCACATTGTAGACGGAGGGAAGGAGATTACATCCGTCAACGGGGATGATCAGCTGAAAAAGGATACAACACAGAGTATGATCCCTGAAAAGGATATCAAGAGCTTGGTGGAACAGCGAAGTGCGAGAAGCCTTAGCACAATCAAAGAGCGGGACATCCATTCGGACGGGCAGACCTTACCCGGAAGAATTCGACGCCGTCCAAGTACCTGAAAGGCTTCGTACCACCTCTCGTTCAAGACCTTCGATGGAACCGGGAACCTCCGACGAGCATGTTGCACACTTTCGTGCCGGTTGTTGCAATGCCGGCGGGAGCGATGCATTACTCTTCCGACGAGTTCGTCGGCAGCTCGTCAGGAATCGCCTTCGACTGGTATGCAGAATTACCAAATGATTTGGTGAAGACGTTCTCAGAACTAGAGAACCTCTTCATCAAGCGATTCGCCGGAGCTCAGCACCACATCACTATAGGTGATTTAGTGGTAGAGAAACAAAAGCCGAACGAAACTTTGGTGGATTACATACTTCAATGGAGGAACTTAAGTATGAAGTGTGAACCACAACTACAAGAACAACATGCAGTCGGCATCTTACTTAAAAGCATTCACGGCCCGATAGCACTTCTCCTCAAAGGATTCACTATTAAGACTTTCGAGAAGTTGTTAAGCAAGGCCGGAAGCTTGCAAGAAGAGACGAAGCAATTAAGTTTCGCCGACAAGACGGACAAGCAAAAGCCCGTGAAGACTTTTGAAAAGAAATCCGAGATCGTTGCAGTAGTTGACAAAGGCAAGCAACCGATGCAAATACCACCAGAACGGCCGCAACAACCACAACAGAATTACCAGCAACCCCGACCCAGCTATCAGTCATCTCCACAGTATGAACAACCGCCTCGTCCGCAACATACATTAAGGGAGCTTCTGAGCAGAGAATATCCGTTCAAGAATGAAGCAGTGCCAAAAATGTTCCGTAGTCTGATGAACACTCCAGATTTCCAGCTGCCAGAGCCTAAAAGACCAGAGGAAGTCAACAAGAAAGGTGATCCCAACTTTTGCCCCTACCACCGGATGCTTGGGCACAAGATAGAAGATTGCATTACCTTCAAAAGTTGGCTCAATGACAACCTTCGGAAAGGGAATATAACGATCCCGAAGGAGTACATGAAGGAACCCCAGAAAGGAGGTTCCGTCAATGTTGTCTCGACTGATCCCATCATTCCGATAGATCCCTATGCAACTGACGATGGATGGACTACCGCTTGGACGAGGTCTTCAAAAAGATTTTAGACGAGCATCCAAGCCGCCTCGGTGCGAGCTTCAATTCGTAGTTCGAGACTCGTTAAGCCGGTACTATCACTTGCGATAGAAGAACCACCTCAACAGGAGACGATCGAAGAGAAGAAGAAAATCGACGAAGAAGAGAGGACCGAGACTCCTAAGGCTGGACTAGGGGCTACTTATCCTAGGATAGTTGTTTCGATTCGGGGAGAAATCCCTCGAACCTCTGACTCTGTATGATTATCTGCTCACTTCGGTGGGATCATATAATGATAAGGGTGATGGCGTTGGCTACGTTTTGACTGTTTCTAACGATTACGTAACTAGCAACAATCCGGACATCGATTTCAATACCAACGACAATTCTCAAATCATACACAATCTCGACGATCAAAATAACGAAGAAGACATCCATCAAGGAGGCTACGAGAGTTCAACAAGCAACGAATCTATCTCGCGAGTTTCGAGGAGCTCCGATCACAATAGAGTTAGAACCTTCGCACTCGAAGCTAATCCAGAAGAACCTGTCATTCATATTCAAGAAGAAACACCAGCGAGCTCAACACTAGATTCAGAAGAAATTACAGAAGTTAACTTAAGAAGTGGAAAAGTTCTACCTCCGAGAATGGGTCCAAAGGACAAAGGAAAGCAGGTGGTTGTTCAAGAAGAACCAACCCCAGCAGAAGAAATACCCATTCGAGAAGAAGCCGAGACACATGGAAATAAAGTGGACTACAACGTGCTAGCCCATCTTAGGAAACTACCAGCCAAACTGAGCATCTACGATGTTCTCATCTTATCAAAGGAGATGAGAGAAGCTCTGATCAAGGCCTTACTTGATCCGGAAATTTCCTTAGCTCAAATGGCCGGAGATTCCTTAAATGAGGTTTGCTCGTTAAAGGAACAACGAGGTGTTACCTTCACGGACAATGACCTACTACTTGGGACAGCAGATCACAACCGACCGTTGTACATTTCAGTTATAATTGGGAAGTTTACACTCTCAAGAGTATTGGTGGATCCAGGAGCTTCAATCAATATAATGAGTCTTCGAACACTAGCATACTTGGAAATTGATGCTCGTGAGCTCGAGGCCGACAAAATGTTATTAAGAGGATTCAACCAGAAAGGAGAAAGAGCCCTCGGATCAATAACGCTACTGATGAAGACCGATGACTTAGCAAAGACAACCGCAAAATTTCACAAAATTGATTCAGAAACATCGTTCAACGCTCTACTGGGCCGACCATGGATACATGGAAACAGGATGGTACCATCATCTCTACACCAGTGCATCAAATACTACGATGGAGGGGAACAGTGCATCAAAGGTGACTTACAACCATTCTCCATACATGAAATTGGAATCCATGAAGATGCAGCTTATTATGCACCTCCGAAGAAAATAATTTTCTCCAGAGATACCATAACGAATGAAGCAAAGAAAGTTCGGGACAACGAAGAACTTGAAGTTCTAGTCCAACAGTCACTCACCACTCCCTTCCGGCGAGATGGTGAAGGTTTCTCCACAACTCGCATCCGAGGTCGAGGCCGGGGACGAGGTCGTGGTAGAGACGTTAGGACAGTTGGACAGAGGAAACCAGCCATCAATGTTGATTGGGAAGATAGTTCTGAAGAAGAAAAAGAAATCAAACAAGAAGCAGCCGACAATAAGTCGAAGAAGCCGCAATTCAAGATCTCTCTCGAAGATGAGAAGAACGAAGAATACAAATCAATGTACGAAAAGATTAACCACTACGTACATACTATGACCCTAACCCCGATCCAATCTAGCAAGATCGAGGGTATGGTGGTCAAAGAGGTACGTAGCGACGGTACAAAGCCAATCAAATTCTACCGTGGTGCTTCTTCCTCCAAAGCCGAAAATAATGTACAATTTGAAGATGTCGCTTCATCGGAATTAATGGAATTACCTTTTGAGTGGTACTCTCCTCGTGTTCAAAATTTAATTCAACGTGGTTTCTTACCTCGACAATGGACAAAAGGTCAATCACAACATTTTGAAAAATTATGGAATAATTCCGGTCGTCCACCCAATTCAAAGCATGGTCTCGGATTCGGCACGGTAGGATCGGCTGACGATACCGAATTTTGCTTGGTTGTCACTTGCGAGTCTAATGAAAACCGCATGGAAACTACGGACGAACTCGAAGATTTACAAATTAGAGATGCTCCACCGAATTCGAAGAAGAAATTAAATCTACAATAGATGAGTTAACGGAAGTTAACTTAGGTACTAGCGAAGAACCTAGACCTACCTTTGTTAGCTCCTTACTCAATAAAGAAGACTCCGAAGAAATAATCAAGTTATTAATGGAATTTAAAGACCGTTTTGCTTGGAGCTACGATGAGATGCCAGGATTAGCTCCAGAGGTCGCAGTCCATAAGCTAGGAGTAGATCCTACTTCGTCCCGGTCGGACAAGGTCCCGGGAGAATGCGTCTAGAAATCGAACAACAAGTCATAGCCGAAGTTAAAAAGCTAATAGACGCTAAATTTGTTCGTGAAGAACAATACCCGACTTAGTTAGCCAATGTAGTGCCGATCGAAAGAAGAATGGTCGGATCGGAATTTGTGTGGACTTTAGAGATTTAAACAAGGCATGTCCAAAAGATGAATTCCCTCTACCGATCCCGAATTAATGATCGACATTGCTTCGACACATGAAATATTCTCATTCATGGATGGATCTTCGGGATACAACCAGATAAAAATGGCTCCGGAAGATGAAAAGCTTACGAGCATTCGAACGCCGATCGGAGTATATTGCTACACGAATGATGCCATTCGGATCGAAGAACGCAGGAGCAACCTACCGGAGAGCAATGACAAGAATTTTTGATGATCTCATCCACAATCAAGTCGAATGCTACGTGGACGATGTGGTCATCAAAAGCAAAGTAAAGGAAAACCACCTGTATGATTTGAGAATTGTTTTCGAACGATTAAGACAATTTAACCTTAAGATGAATCCCTTAAAATGCGCCTTCGGCGTCACCTCCGGGAAATTCTTAGGATTCGTTGTCCGACATCGTGGAATTGAAATCGACCCGAAAAAGATTAAAGCTATCTTAGAAATGCCGCCTCCCAAAACCTTAAAACAACTACGATCTTTTCAAGGGAAGCTGGTATATCTTCGACGCTTTATCTCAAACTTGTCAGGTAGGTGTCGACCTTTCTCGACACTAGTTAAAAAGGACGCCAAATTTATTCGGGAAGAGAAATGCCGAAGGCCTTCGAGGACATTAAGCAATATTTAATGACACCTCCTGTCTTAGCAGCCCCGAGCCTCGGGTAGACCATCGATACTTTATACCGCGGCTTTAGACGACTCTCTCGGAGCCCCGTTAGCCTAGGTCAATGATGAGGGTAAAGAGAATGCTCTTTACTATTTAAGCCGTCGTTTACTTCCAACGGAAATAAGGTATCCCGCAATTGAAAAGCATTGTTTGGCCCTGATCTTCGCCGCTCAAAAGCTCAGGCACTACATGCTTTCTCATAAAGTCAACCTGATCTCAAAATTTAATCCATTGCAATACTTGATGACTCGTCCAACACTTTCCTGCAGACTTGCCAGATGGTCAATGATATTATTGCAATTCGATATAACTTTCGTGCCTCTTCGTGCCGTAAAGGGACAAGTCTTAGCAGACTTCCTCGCAGCACACCCTTTGCCGGGAGAATCTCCTCTCAATGACGATTTGCCAGATGAACAAATAATGAGCCTAGAAGACCCTGATGATCGACGTTGGGAATTATACTTCAACGGAGCATCTTCAGCACACAAAGATGAAGAATCGCAAGTGATAGTGCCCGGTAAGGCAGGAATCGGGCTAATCTTTATAACACCGGAGCGGGGGATGTTAAGATACTCCTACCACTTGACAGAACCGTGTACAAACAATGAAGCAGAATACGAAGCCCTCATAACGGGACTGGAATTAACTATTCAAATGGGGATAATAGACATCAACATCTACGGGGATTCACAATTAATCATTCAACAGATCGCCGGACAGTATAGAATTCTAAAGCCAAGACTCGAGCAATACTTCCAGTATGTCATACAGTTGTTGGAACAAATTCCAAATGTGACAATCTACAAAATTCCCAGAAAAGAAAATGCTTTAGCAGATGCTTTAGCCCGTCTCGCAAAAGAATTTGCCTGTTTGCAAGATGAATCGATGGAAGTGTCGGTTCACTGACGTCGAGTCCTATCACAGCTCGACATAGACACAATACACAAATCAGAAAAAGAAAAAGAATCAGTTGCAACAGTGACGAGAAAACATAGAAGATTGGCGACGGCCATTAGTAGACTACCCGCAAACAGAAAGCTACCGGACGATAGGTCGTTGGCCCATCGGATCAAGAAAAGAACTCGTCTTACGCATTAATAAACAACACATTATACAGAAGGTCTTTTGATCAAATGTGGCTAAGGTGCCTAAGCGGGTCCGAGGCCCGTGAAATTGCTAAGGAGGTGCATTTAGGACTCTGTGGCGCTCACCAGTCGGGTCCGAAGATGAAAATTAAAATTAAAAGACTAGGGTACTACTAGCCCTCGATGATGACCGACTGCATGAAAATCGCCAAGAGCTGTCACCAATGCCAAGTGTACGGAGTGGTTCTACACCAACCTCCAAATGTGCTACATCCGACAATTACGTCGTGGCCATTTGAATGTTGGGGCACAGATATAGTGGGTCCAATAGAACCACCATCTTCAAAAGGGCATCGCTTCATTCTTGCGGCTACAGATTACTTTTCCAAGTGGGCAGAGGCGGTTCCACTTAGAGAAGTGAAAGCACACCACGTGCTACGGCTTTTCAAGAACCAAGTTGTCTACCGTTTCGGAGTGCCGCGCGAGATCATCTCGGATAATGGGTCGGCATTCGAAGCACGCAAATAAACAATTTTGTCGGGAGACACGGAATCGATCGGCGATACTCAACAATTTACTACCCAAGAGCAAACGGCCTCGCTGAGGCTTTTAATAAAACTCTCATTCAAATCTTAAAGAAAACCTTGGACGATAATAAGAGAAATTGGCACGAGAAGTTGTTAGAAGCCTTATGGGCCTACCGGACAACCTTCGTAACTCCTACTCAAGCTACACCTTACGCTCCGGTGTATGGGTCCGAGACAGTGTTACCTTTAGAGGTTCGGCTTCCTTCACTCGAATTGCGAGTTGCAAACAAGATCACGACGAAGAGAACGCCAAATTACGACTCGAAGAATTAGAAAGCCCGGAAGGGAAAAGACTTGCGGCGCAACAAAATTTAGAACTATACCAAGCTAAGATGGTTCAAGCCCATGACAAACTGGTCCGCCCAAGAACCTTCAAAGTTGGTGACTTAGTTCTCGTTCTCAAGAGACCTATTCTTGCACACCGCAAGATAGGAGGAAAATTTGAACCCACTTGGGAAGGACCATTTGTGGTTGAAGCAGTATACTCAGGAGGTTCCTACCAGCTAGTGAATTGCCAGGGAGAACGACATATGCTTCCGATCAACGGACGATACTTGAAAAAGTATTACGCTACCTGATGTTTCGAAGGAATGAATTCTTCATCCCTAAGAAACACGGGCGAAGTAATTACTTATGATTGGGTCCGAATCCAAAAATAATAAAATGTGCTAAAATAAATAAAATCATGATAATAAAGTTTTCCTTGTTTTCTTTTCCAAATCAAAATCTCTTCCCTGATCTTATCCTACTTCATTCCTGTTAAATTTAAAAATATAAAAAAAAATAAAAAAAATATGTCTTTAAGAAACATTTTCTTAATGTTCTTGTTCTTAGTACAGCCCCTGATCCTTTTCCTTGTCTTTTCGCAAGGAAATGTCGAACGGGCGGTTGGTCCTGAACTTTAGAAATGGCGTAAGCCTTGCACTCGATGAAAAGAGGGTGAAAGATGGAGCGATAATCGAGATTGACTCGGATTTCGCACCGGCGAGCCTACGAGTACGAGGAAAGTGACCGGGTCCCGGTTGACCGAGAAGAACTGCCCGGCAGACAGTGATGAAAGTGGGTGGCCCAAGCCACCAATCCAGCAGCAAGAAAAGAAAGACAAACGCTGAAGAAGACAAGAAAATGAAGTCTGTAGTCGCTACAGCAGAGGGCAGGCTTGTCAGCGCCGCGCCCACAGAAACTCAGGAAGTTCGAAGAGCTACTCTCACAGCAACGCAACGAAGAAATAAGAATCGCCGTATCCGTAAGATGTTAACAAAACTAGTTGCGGACCAGCGCGACGAGACAGTTGCTAATGCCAGAACATACACTTCAAGGACACCGGTTCACCAGGAACCTGAAGAAAGGAGGCCAGCTCCTAGGATAACAGAAAGAACCAGGGAAATCTCACAAAGACCAGAAGGAAGAAGGCTACCATGCCACCAGATAGAATCACCAGTGATGCATGACCTTGTTGCAGAAGCAACCCCGGGGGATGTCCCGACGGACATCATCCCCGAGGAGCCAAGGTATGCAGGAGAACGTGAAGGGATTGAACTGTATATCCCACAATATGTCACCAGGCCTCGCCATCTGCAGATCATTCCGGGATACAAGCTGGAGAGAATGCAGAATGTTGAAAAGAAAATCTTTGAATACTTTGAGAGAATTAAAGGCAGAAGAATCAATATACTAGAGGGCCTCGAGCTACATACAGACGTATTCTCAGAGTATGAACAACGAGCAAATCGTGGATTGCATCCGGATTTGAAAAGAATGGCCCGAGCGAGCCGCCCGAGGGAAAACACATACTCAGAACCCGGAGATGGATGCCAGGGAAGGGAAGAATCACAATACAATGTGGATGCTGTTACAACTTTGCGGAGGACAGGAAGGGAAACCCACCGGGAATACTCCGTCATGGGCAAGTGGATCCGATGCCATTAGTCATCAAGAGAATGGTAAAGAGATTGATAACATGGAGGGTACTGCCAGCAGATTGCATACCCAATAGCTGCATTATTAACATCTACAAGCAGGGTGACTGCATACCCCCACACATAGATCACCACGACTTTGTCGACCTTTCGCACTCGTCTCTTTCCCGAACGAGTGTAACATCATGTTCGGATCCGACCTCCGGATAGCGAGGCCCGAGTGAGTTCCGAGGGCCGGTGAAGATACCTTTAGCGGTAGGTTCCGTCATGATACCGAAGGGCAACGGAGCGGATATCGCTAAGCATTGCATACCGGGAGTACCAAGTGAAGCGGATCTCGGTTACTTTCGAAGGATGGACGACGGGAAGACACCTTACCACTTCCGACTGGACCCGGAGCTAGAGAGCTTCCGGCCTTACGAGTCGTGAGTTACATGGAAAATATCACACCTCCAATGTACATCTATACGGCATCCTTGCCAAGGATGGCTTGGAAGGTGATGTTATTGACCATGTACCCCACTATTCGGACATGGATTTTTGACAGATGCTTCTTTTGATGGATCGACGAAGATCATACATAGTCCGTTTTGAGTCTACATGGATTGTATGAAATATATTCCAGATCAAGTTGTATGATGTATCTTCGACATGATTGGAATGAAAGTGACCATGTCACATTTTTAGCCTTCACCTCTTTTGTGCAAATTGACTGGGAAATACCATTAAAGTTAAATGAACTTTGAACAAAGAACATAAAAGAAACAAAAAGAATAAAAGAAAACTTTCCTTAAAAACCTAAAAATGACGAACACCAAATTCACGAGAACATTAAATAAACGATAAAATAAATTTGAATCGTTAAAGGACAAACAAAATAAACATAAATTTTTAAATCAAATCTTAAATCAAATTTCAATCGAGTTCAAACTCATCTCAATCAAATTTCGAATTCGATCTTCCAGATCTCAAATCAAATCTCAATCAAATTTCAAATTCAATCTTTTGGGTCGAGGATTTTACATCCAAGACTGCATTGCTTTAGGATCCTTTCCCTATCGCAATGAAGTACATCAAATTCAATATTTTGGGTCGAGGATTTTACATCCAAGACTGCATTGCTTTAGGATCCTTTCCCTATCGCAATGAAGTACATCAAATTCAAACTTTTGGGTCGAGGATTTTACATCCAAGACTGCATTGCTTTAGGATTCTTTCCCTATCGCAATGAAGTACATCAAATTCAAACTTTTGGGTCGAGGATTTTACATCCAAGACTGCATTGCTTTAGGATCCTTTCCCTTTCACAATGAAGTACATCAAATTCAAACTTTTGGGTCGAGGATTTTACATCCAAGACTGCATTGCTTTAGGATCTTTTCCCTATCGCAATGAAATACATCCAATTCAAATTTTTGGGGTTGAGGATTTTACATCCGAGACTGCATTGCTTTAGGATTCTTTCCCTATTGCGATGAAATACATCCAAATCAAACTTTTGGGGTTGAGGATTTTACATCCGAGACTGCATTGCTTTAGGATTCTTTCCTATTGCAATGAAATACATCAAAATCAAGCTCTTGAGGTTAAGGATTTTACATCCAATACCGCATTACTCTGAGATCTCTCCTCATTGTAGTGATTCAATCCAATCAATTCAATTTTCTTTCGAGGTTGAAGATGTTACATCTAAAACCACAAAATTCCAATTTTCATTTCAAATCAAATCCCTTCAAATTAATCTTAACAAAACTTCAATCTAAATTAAAACTCCAAACTAAAATTTGAGCTCACACATCAAAACTTAAACTGAAACAAAATGAAATCTAAATCGAAATTCCCCCAGATCATGTGATTTGGGATTCACCTCCTTTTCCTTTCCCCAGCGAGAGTTCAGGAATCTCCAGTTTCAAAGATATACTTGACACTCCCCAACGGAAACTCTTCTACTTCGTCCTAAGTTTGTCACTTGGACATCTGTGTTGGTTTTGTTGATCGCTTCGGTCAACACCAATACGCGCGGTGTGCTCCGTCAGCTCACCACACCTATTGGGGGTCCATTTGTTGACCTCATTTTTGATGAGGTCTTCTCTTCTTCTTTTTAGTACTTAGGATCTAGCCTTAGGCTTTTCCTTTGACTATCTTAGAGGACTAGAATTGGGATCCACCATCTAGAATTTCAAACCACTTCTTAACTCCCTACAAACTCCACAAACTTGACTGTAGACCCCTAATCACCTAGAGGGTTGAAATCAAATGTGGAAGTTTAAAGGATGAGTTCCTATAGGACTCTTTGGCCTTAGGACTGCCCTCAGGTGGCACTGGTCTGGTGAAGGGGCTGATTTACACACACACTACACTCATACATCACACTTTCACACACCTCCTAAAACCACACCCATACCTAACTTGACCTCCTGACTCATGTAGGTGATTCACATGGATTGTCCTTAACCCCTAAGCCCTTGGCTAAGAGGGTTAGGAACAACATAGTGAATGCCTCAAATGAGTCCCTTCATGGCTCATGTGGGCTTGATGTGGCTTCATGGCTCAACCAAAATGATTTCATTCCACTTATATTCACCTAATCTTCAATTTTTCAAATTTTCAATTTTTCAAATTTTCAAATTTTCAAATTTTCAATTTTTCAAATTTTCAATTTTTCAAATTTTCAAATTTTCAAATTTTCAATTTTTCAAATTTTCAATTTTTGACCCCAGGGACCCTACACCCGCTTAGCCTACCCAAAACCCTTGAAATTACCCAAATTTTTGCAAAATTTCAAATCACCCAAAATTCTCCAAAATCATTCCTAAACATTTATCTCCACTCAAATTGACCATCCATACCCAAAAATACCAAAAATTCCAAAAAATCTCCCAATACCCTCCAAATACCCAAAATACCCCTCTTGACCCAAAAATCCAAAAATTCAGAAAATTCCCAGAACATTCTAGAAAATCCCAAATATTCCCAATTTCATTTTGTTCAACTACATCATGGGCCAATTTTTTCAATTTACTCTACGTTTGTCAAAACCCCCAATTTGACCCATTTTAAACCCAAGTGAACCCAATGTCAAACCAAACCTACCCAATTGACCCCAATTCTAGTCCAATTCAATTCTAAACTTCAATTCAACATTCCCAACACCAATCGAGATCAAATCCAAGTCCAATTTGATTGACATTTGGATCTAATTTCACTTTTGGTCTTAAAGCCCAATTTGGACCCATGACCCAAACATAACCCAAACTCACCCAATTCAACTCCAATTAACCCCAAATCTTTTCTAAATCTTCCTTAGCATCCCCACAAGAAAAACACTAACATGATTTGCCGAAAATTTAGACCCAAACCCCACTCAAATTCAACCCAAAGCTAAAAGGCCCAATTTTGACCTAAACCCAAACCTAACCCAAATGAGCCCAAACCCCAAAATCAAAGCCCAACCAAAGTCAAAAACTCTTTGAAACACTCCCATAAACATTTCTCAACATTAATTTTACATCAATTTCAACCCTAACCAAACATTGGCCCAACTTGGCCCACTTGGACCTATGTTGGCCCATTCACCTAAAGAGCCCAAATTCAAACCCAAATCACCCCCAATTTGCTTCAAGTCACTCATGACACATCTATGAGCCAAACCCAACAATTATTTGGCCCAAGCCTTTACCAAAATTTCATCCCAAAATCCATTTTAAAATTCAAAAGCCCACTTTCCTAAACCATCTTAAAAGCCCATCCTTCACCACATCCAAAGCCCACTTTCCCAAACCCAACAATTATTTGGCCCAAGCCAAATGTGAGCCATTGAGCCATGTACAAGCCACATGGAAGCCATGGAGACCACTTTCCACCTCACCAAGCCATTAATGGCAAGAAGAGTGGATTCTTTCCTAATCCTTCATTAAGCCCTTTTAAACATATTCATGTCACACTCTAAACCATGCTTAGCCACCTCACCATGGATGGAGACTTCACCACTCCAATCAAGCTGAACCAAATGACTTTCTCTCAGCCCACACCAGGTCATGGGAGGGTGAACCAAACCCATTTGCATGAGTTGACCAAAATGAGCTCAAAATACACTCTCCCCCATTCCATTTTAATCAAGCTTTTTACACATGTCAAACTCCAATTGACTTCACCAAATTCATCCCCCGACCCACCGACCTTGAAGGTGACACATGCTCGGCCGGCCGACCACCGGGCCGCCGGAAAACACCATGGCCGAGAGCTCACATGTGAGCCAACTTTGGAATTCTCCCTTGCCGAGCTGCCCCATCCCCGGTGGCCATTGTAGCTGTTCTTCTCTTGCCATGAGCGAGCTGATCCCAAGCCCTAACTCTCCACGGGAGGCCCTCCACCCTCTCCTATTTAAACACCACCCCTCTCGGCCATGAGAGGTGCTGAAACAAACCTTAAGGAAACTCGCCAAAATTGTTTCAGACTCCACCCCATACACAGAGCACTTGATCTCCACTGAGATCCCCCTGCCATTTCTTCTCGGTGAGCTCAATTTCAGAGTTGAAATCTAGGCCCAAAACCAGGACACTTCTCCACAGTGAGCCAATCCCCAAATTGATTGGTTCTACACCTTCACCAGACCAAGGGAAGGTGTCCACCAGCAAAAGCCCCATCTCCAGGCCACCCAATTGCTCCAGCCTCCAAGCTTTGTGATCGGCTGTGGTCGAAATCCTACCTAGGCAATTCACCAGACCAGGAGACTTCATCTGGAGCTTGCTGGGATCCAATCGAAGGTGCAACAACCCTCAGATCGAAGCCACACTTCTCTGAGCAAAGGTATGGCCTCACTCTTCTTCCCGAGCTTCGAACATTCTCCATTTTTATTGCGTAAATTTCATCCCACATAAACCGTATAGATGTGTTCGTCTTCTCAAGACGAATCCATAGAGCATAAGAACATGAAAATCCATTGCGTATCGAGTGAGATCTTAGGGATTTAGTGTGGACGGCTCTCGGGTGAGGACGCTCGGGGACGATGAACGGATGCCGTCCATTCAATACATGCGCGGACGGACGGCTCAGATGGCGTCGGATCAGGAGACGGTACGAGAACCGCGGGGCTCGGGCTGCTGACTCAGATGGCGGCGTCGAATGGGAGCGCGCCACGCGGCGTTTCGGAGCTGCCGAAGTTGACGCGGCGCCGCGTGGATAAATAGAAAATTAGGGATTTTTCTGATTTATTTAATTCCCTAAACTTCAAAAATTCATAACTTTGTGTAGGAAAGTCATAAAAATAAAATAAAAATACCCTCTTGCTCAGTGAACAGAGGAGAATAATGTGGAAAAGAAATTATTTAATTTCATCAAGTATTTTATTTTTAATAATTTATTTATTCTCTGCATATATTTAATTCTCCATGCATGTATACAATTCACCATGGCATGAGACCATAGGGCTTTTGAAGCCTCTGAATTTGGGAACATTCCCTGAATTTTCCAAAGTCAGAGGCCATCCCTATGAAAAGTTATTGATTTTTCAAATTCATGTTACTGTTTTGAGTATTTTAATTCCAATAAATAGCATGTTGTGAAATAAATTCTAGGAAAATTTGGTGATGTTCCTTATGACCGGAGGACCCTAGGAAAAATAGGTTTTGAGTTAGTTCATTTAAAACAACCCTAATTGGCTTAAACACCCAAAATGGATCTCTAATTAATTAGAGCTAACCATACATCAAATTGACTTGAAATCAATTCTCGACTGACCTTTAGGATCAGAGGAACCCACCATAAAAATTTGAGGTCAATTGGACTTGGTTAGCCCTACTAATTGGGTTGATTAAGCCATTTATCCATTTTAAACTTTAAAAATTAATAACTTTCAAAATATCTTTCAAAAATTCACCAAATTGGTTTTGAAGCCTCTCTGATATCAGGGGATTTTAAGAAAATTAAAATTTCAATTTTCTAAAAAAGTTGATTTTTAATATTATTTTAATATTTTCAATAATTAAAAAATAATAAAAATCACAAAAAATAATAAAATTCACCAAAATGTCACATTTTGAATTTTAATCACTTAGGAATAAACCCCATATTTTTCTTAGGTCTATTTAGTGAGATATTAAATTTTAAAGCCCTAAGGTAATTTTAAAATTAAAAAATGTATTTTCTTGCATTTTCACTAAAATAATTATAATAAATCATAGAAAAATCAGAAAATTGCTAAATTTGATTCTCTGATTTCCTTGATATCAGAGAGATTTTTGAAAAATATAAAATTCATTTTTCAACATTTATTTTATTTTTAAATTAATTAACACTCTAAAACTTAGAATAATTATAATAAAAATAATATAATTCAAAAAATCACCAAAATTTGTCCAAGTGGTCCTCTGGTCATGAGGAATGTCCCCTAATTTTCTTAAGGACAGAAACTTTTCCTTGGTCATGTTATTAAATTTTCCTTGGAAATCTCTATTTTCTACCAAAAATAATTATATAAATAAATTAAATACAGAAAAATCACATTTTCTCCTCTCATGTCTTTATTGACATATGGGTGAAGTCACATAAAAATTTCAAGTTCATTTGAGTTCAATTTAGTGAGTTATGAAATTATTAAGCTTAAAGGGTAAAGTGGTAATTAAATTTTTTAATCCTTAATTAAAACTTTAGGTTTAATAAAAAATTAACAAGTAAAATATTTGATCCTAATCTGATTTGGATGATTGAAATTTAAATAATTAAAGGGTAGAAACCCATTAAGCAGTTTAAAATGATTAAACTTTAATTAAATAATTGATTAAATTTGGAAGAATAATAAAATTGGAGTTATTAAAATAGGAATATTATTAGGAAGAGATTTATTCTTTAATTTAAAAATCCCTAAATTAATTATCTCATTAATATTCAATTCTTAATTAAAATGATAACTCAAATTCAAAACATTAAAAGACTTAATCATTAAACTAAAATTAAATTATTAAACTCTTTTAAAAATTTCAATTAAAATTAAAAAATAAAATAAAATTAAAAATTAAATTAAATTAAGTAAATTAAGTTGAATTAAATTAAATAAACAAATTAAATTAAATTAAATGAATTAAATTAAATTAAATTAAATAAATAAAACCAAATTAAATTAAGTTAAACCAAATTAAAAATTAAATTAAATGAATTAGAATTAAATTAAATTAAATTAAATTAAATTAAATCAAATTAAATTAAAATTAAATCAAATCAAATTAATTTAATGTAACATCAAATCAAACTAAATTGAATTAAATTGAATTAAATTAAATTAAAACTCAATTAAATTAAATTAAATTAAATTGAATTGAATTAAATATAACATCACCAAAGACATAAAGAATTCAAAATAAATCTAAAATAACTTGAACACTATTCCAAATTTAAACCCATTAATTGAAATTAAACTAAATCACAAACCATTTGAACATCAATTTACCCTCGAAAGCTTTAGTTATCATAACTCCTAAACAGAATATTAAATGAAATGTTACTCCACTTATAGGACATTCAAACATCCTAGTTCACTGAGTAAGATAATAACAAAGCTTAACTAAACCTCGGACGATTAATTCATTTGTGTAATTGAATTCATTTGGACTTAAAACAATCCTAGAAATATTGAAAAGATGTTTATGATTATTCTTAAACACTTTCTCAATATAATAGGATGTTTATAAGAACAATTGAACTTAATTGTTCTTTGATGAAGAAAATCGTCTTCAAACAAAAACACAAGGAACCTAGACGTCATAAGAAATGACTAAGCTATAGGATTAGGAATTTGGTAGAAAACCATAACTCTTACCTTAGCTTTACCTAGGAACTTGCTTAAATATTCTAATTGTGTTTTAAGTGCAGCTCGGGATGACGTGAAGACCCTCCAGGTACGCTTTTGTTTTATTGCAATTTATTTTCTTGCAATTTACATTATTGCAATTTATTTAACTGCATTGCACTTACTTTTCTTGCATGATAAACAACTGTTGAATGAAAACCCACACCTTTAGGATAGTCCCTAAAACTGAAACCAAAACTAAATTAAAAGTCATTGCAAGATAAAATTCACCGCCACAACATTATAAAATATAAAACAACTCAAAATTTAATCACAAACAGAACACAAAACTACAATTACAATTAAATTAAAACGTCCTGTTGGATGATCGGGAATACCTCGGATGATGTAACCTACGTGTTGCTAACGGGATTTCCCACGGTCCAAATGAAAGTGTGGAACTCATTCGGTTGAGATTAGCAAATTCATCCGGACTAAGTGAATCCGATAAAAATAATGATGCCGGAAGGATGGAACCGTGGGATCTTAACCGGTGTCGTTATAATCAACTTTAAGATTTGTTTTAATTAAAATATTGAAAACACTTGGAAATTAAGATTTTCTCTAAACCAAAACACTTTTCTCATCCCCCGATTTATGACTTCTAAAACTAAACCTCTGCAACAACAAGGAGCTCGGGGCATGGTGGGCGGCACGACCATCGTCATCGACGAAAACTCGAGTCTACTTCAGCGAAAACTTTCCTAGAATTAAATAACAAAGCCATAGGACTTCGAGGTAGTTTGCCTAGTGCAATATAAATCCTCAACTCTTCGTTAGGCACTTGCACTGCAAATTAAGCCCTAACCGGTCTTAGGATTCGAGGTAGTCGTCCGATACGACATAAACCCTCACATCTTCGAGGCTATTTGTTTGATTTTATCATACAAATATAAGCCCTAATTAATTAAAATTGGCAAGATCAAAACATTTAAATAAATATTAGGACTTTCCTAAACTCAAGCCAAACAATAGGATAGTCGGGAAATTACCGAAGTTCGCTTCGAATCCGTGATTTCTCCTACTTTTCTTCCTTTGGATTCCCAAAACAAAATGTTCCAAATTTGATCCATTCCCTATTGAAATTCCAAAATTCAATCCCTTGAAAACTTAAACTTTGAAATCCTTGAGAGCGGAATTATTGATTATTATCGAGAGTTTTCTTAGGTGATTCCCATCACTTAAGATGTAATTAACTATAGGGGCTTGCCCTTATAGGGAATTTTAAAGAACCCGAGTAATATAAACCCCGTTTAATGCTTTCATATTAAGCGGGGAATTTGTCGGCTTATAAAATTGGTTCGCGGACCAAACGGATGTCACAAATCTTCTAGTTTATTTAATCGAGCCCCACCGTCGAGCGGTGTGTCTATCCTTAGGGATAGATACACGGCTTGTGGTGCGGTGCTCGTTTATATAAACTATTTGGGATGTGAGATCGGTTTAATCTCATATCTTAAAGCCTTCAAATTTAAAATTATTTTCAAAGTCAAATACTACTTTTCAAAATTATTTATTTAAATTAAATTAAAATTCGCCGACAACTTCGTTAGGCGACCCCTTTTCAAAATAAAACACACAACCTAAAAATATGCCGACAACTTCACGGCGACTCACTGGGGAGGATTCCTCTCTCCATTTTAATCGTACAATTTCGCTTTCAAAAATCGGTAGTGTATCCATGTCCCTAATGGATCAAACTACCCTTCTTTCCGTTGGAATACTATGTTCATTTCTACCTTGGACAAGTATAGCCAACGTTCTCTCGGATTTAGGAGCCACTCGTTTAGACACCCTAAACAGAGAGGTTCCGAGATCCTTTTACCTCATTTCGAGGTGGGGTGGACCCCCAATAGGTGTTAGTTTAGGAGTGATCCTTCGAGTCGAGAAGTCTTGCATAAGACTTTCTTTTCCTTTCCAACTCCGAATCGGATTCCTTACCTTCTCTACACCTTTGAACATTCCGTTCTAAATAAACAAATCCTTTAATAAATGATTCTTTTAACAAATAATTCCTTCTTATAAATACATGAACAATAATGAGTTCGGACTCTTTTCAATTCCTTTCTTTTCGTCCTAAAGAAAAGAAGCATAACTTGGGACTGACAACCAGAATCTACCCTGCAGAGATGGAAGCCCCAAAGCTGATTTTCTCCTTCACCAATGGACTGGACTTCGCTGTCTATAAGGATGAGTTGCCCGACAATGGGATCATCCGATTTGGACAAGGATTTGAAAACACGAATGTCAAGATCACCGACGTTTCCCTTTTCGCACTGACGAATAAGGTATCTGAAGCTAAGAAGCCGCTGATTGAGTTCAACCTTAGGTCGACCCAAGAGTTTCCTCCCCTGCAAAAGATCCCGACTGAGAGGAGTACT
Source organism: Papilionanthe hookeriana x Papilionanthe teres (assembly GCA_022702705.1). Taxonomy (NCBI): domain Eukaryota; kingdom Viridiplantae; phylum Streptophyta; class Magnoliopsida; order Asparagales; family Orchidaceae; genus Papilionanthe; species Papilionanthe hookeriana x Papilionanthe teres. The sequence goes on along the minus strand of CM040422.1, from coordinate 83,232,741 downwards.
GCTGTCCGCAGGAAGAATGTTCTTACTACCCCCACTGGTCTTGTTGTTTCTGCACCTACCCCGACTTCTGCCGAATTAAAGGGGAAAGAAATCCAGAATTATGGTGAACCTGTTACCGTGGAGGGTACAGATCTTCCTGTAAGACCTTCTGTTTTTGAAATCGGGTCCAGTTCAAAGATTCCATCACTGACAAGGACCCAAAGAAGAAACAGAAGTAGAAGGATCGCTAGAGAAGCCGTAGCCGTCGAAATTGCTTTCCTGAGGAAATCCCGAAGCTGCCCGAATATACACCGCCGCGAATATACACTCGTCGCTCGAATACATACCACTTTTGGGAGGAAGCAGGTTCCATCCCCTCTCCGCCACAGAAGATGAAGAAAATGTTCGCAAGATTGTTGCCGCATTACCTCGACACGCATATTACAACGATAGCCGCAAGAAAAGGACTAGAACTACGCCGTTTGCTCGACTGCAAACTTTGGTAGAAAAGTTAGCAAAGAAGGAAAAGTGCCCCGTATCGGAGATTCTACGAAGGATAGGGCGGGTGCCAGTCAAATCCCGTCTTAGGCCCCGAGTAGAACCCGCCGTCATGACAGAAAAGCTAAGTAAAAGAATGAAGGCTAGTCCGCCTGTCGTCGTCTCAGGATTACAGATTAGGGAGGATACCACCTTCCAACGATTTGGGCCGACGGACCATCCGGTCCTGGACCTTCCGTCGCTAGAAGGATGGTATGGCGTCCCACTACTCGGGCGACTAAGATTGAAACAACGGCCCGAGAAGGAAAGTCTCGTCAGGAGACTTGAATCTGAAGAAAGCGCCACTGCGGTAAAGGGGACTCGTGAGAAGGGGACCCGGCAGCTATCGCACGACAACCGCTAGGACGCACAGAAAGGCCCTCTAGAAGATGCTGTCGAGGGTTTCCGGTACCATCAAAAGTCTTGAACAGAGGTGGTACGAAGCCTTTTGGGTATTGTACTGCATCAAATTCTTCGGGGTAAGGTCTACCCGTCTGAATAGATGCTCCTCTCTTAGACTGTGCTAAGCCTTCTCAGACCTGCTGTTCTACCATGCTCTTGATGTCCTTCTCTGGAATCATATTCTGGGAAGAATCCTTCTTTGGCTGATCGTCTCCGTTAACGAATGTAATCTCTTTTCCTCCATCTGTAATATGAATAACTTCTGGAGGCGTTTCTCTTGGGGGTTGAACCTGACTCTGAAGAGTGGGTAGGGCTACAACCATCTCTTCCATCTTTTTCGTCATTTGAGAGATTGTATCATCTTTTTCTCGAAGTTGTGCTCTTAACATTTCTGGTTCATCTCTTTCCGCAGCTGCCGGAGCACCTTGCAAAGCTGACGATGCTCGTGTCTCAACCATGTTGATCTCCACATATTCGTCATCCATGAACTCCGACAAGTCAACTTCATCTCCAAACTTTTCTTCTCTTTCTCTTGCTAATCGTTGAATGTTGGTTCTTAGCTTTTCCATAGCGTCTTCCAATGGTCTTCTTTGTGCAGTTTCGTAGTTATCATGCGATGACCGTTGGGTTTCCTTCTTGGGAGTCCCCTTCATTGCAGTGGCGCTTTCTTCGGACTCGAGTCTCCTGACGAGACTTTCCTTTTCTGGTCGTTGTTTCGGTCTTAATTAGCCAGTAGTAGGACGCCATACCATCCTTCTAGCAGCAGAAGGCCTAGGACCGGATGGTCCGTCGGCCGAATGCTCGGAAGGTGGTATCCTCCCCGATGCCGTAAACCCGAAACAATAACGAAGTGGACTAGCCTTCATTCTTTTACTTGGCTTTTCTGTGGCGCTAACTGGTTCTACTCGCGGCCCAAGATGGGACTTGGCTGGCACCCGCCCTATTCTTCTTAAAATCTCTAATACAGGACATTTCTCTTTCTTTGCTAATTTCTCTATCACAGTCTGCAGTCGGGCAAATGGTGTAATCCTAGCCCTTTTCTTTCGACTGTTGCTATAGTATGCGGGTTGAGGTAATGTAGAAGCAATCTTGCGGACATTTTCCTCGTCAGCTGCGGCGGAGAGGGGATGGAATCTACTTCCTTCCAAAAGCGGTGTATACTCAGGCAATGGTATGTACTCAGGTAGTGGTGTGTACTCAGGGATTTCTTCCAAGAAAGCAACTTCAGCAGCTCTGGCCTTTCTGGCAATCTTTCTACCCCTGTTTCTTCTCTTAGTCCGTGTTAGGGGTGTAACCCTTAAGCTGGTCCCAATTTCAAAAGCAGAAGGTCTCGCACAGAGATCTGTACGCTCCACGGTAACATGCTCGTTACAAATCTGAATTTCCTTCCCCTTCAATTTGGCGGAAGCCGGGGCAGGTGCAGAGACGACTAGACCGGTGGGGGTAGAGATAACAGTCCTCCTATGAACAGTAGTATTCCTCTCAGTTGGAATCCTTTGCAGGGGAGGGAACTCTTGAGTTGACTTGAGGTTGAACTCGATCAAAGGTCTTTCAGTTTCAGGCACTTTGTCTGTAAGTGTGAAAAGGGTAACGTCAGTGATCTTGACATTTGTGTTCTCGAATCCTTGCCCGAAATGGATGATCCCATTGTCGGGCAGCTCATCCTTGTAAACAGCGAAGTCCAGTCCATTAGTGAAGGAGAAAATCAGCTTTGGGGCAGACATTTTCTGCAAGTTAGATTCTGATTGTCAGTCCCAAATTATGCTTCTTCTCATCAGGACGAAAAAAAAGGAATCGAAAAGAGTCCGAACACATTTTTGTTCATGTATTTATAAAAAAGAGTTATTTGTTAAAAGAGTCATTCATTAGAGGGCTTGTTTATTAGGAATGGAATGTTCAAAGGTGTAGAGAAGGTAGAGAATCTGATTCAGAATTGGAAAGGAAGAGAAAGTCTTATGCAAGACTTCTCGACTCGAAGGATCGCTCCTAAACTAACACCTATTGGGGGTCCACCCCACCTCAGAAAAGAGGTAAAAGGATCTCGGAACCTCTCTGTTTAGGGGTGTTTAAACAGTGGCTCCTAAATCTGAGAGGAGTTGGTTATACTCGTTCAAGATAAAAATGAACGAGGTATTCCAATGGAAGAATGGTAGTTTGGTCCACTAGGGGCATGGGCTCACTACCGATTTATGAAAGCAAAGCCATCTGATCAAAATGGAGAGAGGAACTATTCCCCAGCGGAGTCGGCAGAAGTTGTCGGCATATTTTTAGGTTATGTGTGTTATTTTGAAAATGGGTCGCCTAACAGAAATTGTCGGGGAATTTTAGATTTTAAATTTAATTTAAATATGTATATATATGGTTTAGAAAGTAGTATTTGATTTTGAAAATAATTTTAAGATATGAAATCAAACCGATCTCACATCCCAAATAGTTTATATAAACGAACACCGTACCACAAACTGTATATCAATCCCGGAGAATAGACACACTGTTTGATGATGGGGCTCGGTTAAATAAACTAGAAGATTTGTGACATCCGTTTGGTCTGCGAACCTATTTTATAAGCTGACAAATTTCCCTGCTTAATAGAAATAAATTAAGCAGGGTTTATATTACCTGGGTTCTTAAAGTTCCCTATAAGGGCAAGCCCCTATAGTTAATTACATCTTAAATGACGGGAATCATTTAAGAAAACTCTCGATAATGATCAGTGGTTTTGCTCTCAAGAATTTTAAAGTTTGAGGTTTTCGAAGGATTGGATTTTGGAAATTCAAAAGGGAATGAGTCAAAATTTGGAACAATTTATTTTTGAGGATCCAAAGGAAGAGAAGTAGGAGAAGCTGAGGATTCAAGAAGAATCTTGGCAACTTCCCAAACTATCCTATTGTTTGGCTCGATTTTAAGGAAATCCTAATATTATTTGATATTTTAATTTTGCCAATTTTAATTAATTAGGACTTATATTCGTATGACATAATCATACAATCAGCCTAGAAAATGTGAGGGTTTATGTCGTACCGAACGACTACCTCGGAGTCCTAAGACCGGTTAGAGCTTAATTTACACGACATGATCATATGAATTCCTAACAAAGAGTTGAGGATTTATGTTGCACTTGGCAAACCACCTCGAAGTCCTATGGCTTGGTTGTTTAAATTCTAGGAAGGTTTCTGTTGAAGTAGATCTGAGTTTTGCTGATGACGATGGCTGAGCTGCCCACCATGCTCCAAGCTCCTTGTTGTTGTAGAGGTTTAGTTTTAGAAGTCATAAATCAGGAGATGAGAGAAGTGTTTTGGTTTAGAGAAAATCTTAAAATCTGAGTGTTTTTAATATTTTAATTAAAACAAATCTTAAAGTTGTTTAAACAGAACCGATTAAGATTCCACGGTTCCGTCATCCCGACACATTTATTTTCATCGAATTCACTTAGTCCAGATGAATTTGCTAAACTCAATTGAATGAGTTCCACGCCTTCATTTAGACCGTGAAAAATCCCGTTAGCAACACGTGGGTTACATCATTCGAGGTATTCCCGATCATTCAACGAGACATTTTAATTTAGTTGCAATTGTAGTTTTGTGTTACGTTTGTGATTAAATTTTGAGTTGTTTTATATTTTGAAATGTTGTGGGCGGTGATTTTTATCTTGTAATGACTTTTAATTTAGTTTTGGTTTCGGTTCGGGGACTATCCTAAAGGTTTTGGTTTTCATGCAACAGTTGTTTATCATGCAAGAAAAGTAAAGTGCATTTGCAATAAAGTAAATTGCAATAAAATAAAAGCGTACCTGGAGGTTCTTCCCGTCATCCCAAGCTGCACTTAAAACACATGTTAAGGCATTTAAATATTCCAACAAGTACATAGGTAAAGCTAAGGGAAAGATTTTGGTTGTCTATCAAAGTCCTAATTCTATAGCTAGTTACCTCCTATGACATCTAGGTTTTTGTATTTTGGTTTAAGGACGATTTTCTTCATCAAAGAACAATTAAGTTCAATTGTTCTTATAAACATCCTATCATATTGAGGAAGTGCTTAAGACGAGTCTTAAACATCTTTTCAATACCTCTAGGATTGTTTTAAGTCCAAGAGAATTTAATTATACAAGTGAATTAATCATCCAGGAGTTTAAGTTTTGTTCTTTTGCTCATTGAACTAGGATGTTTGAATATCCTATGAATGAGGTGACACTTCACTAAATACTCAACTTAAGAGATATGATAACAAGAGCTTTTAATGGCAAATTGATGTTTAAGTGATTTGTGATTTAATTTAGTTTTAATTAATGGGCTTAAGTTTGGAATAGTGTTCAAGTTGTTTTAGATTTATTTTGAATTCTTTATGTCTTAAGTGATATTATATTTAATTCAATTTAATTTAATTTAATTTAATTTAATTTGGTTTAGTTTAATTTTAATTTTAATTTAATTTTAATTTAATTTTAATTTGATTTTATTTTTAATTTAATTTAATTTAATATGTTTTAATTTAATTTAATTTAACTTGAATTTACTTTGATTTAACTGTGATTTAATTTAATTGTAATTTGATTTATTTTTTTTTATTTTTAATGTTTTTTTAAGATGATTTAATTTAATTGTTATAGTATTAATTTAATTGAAATTTTGATTTAATTTAGTTTAAATGTTTTAATTTTAATTTAATTTAATGATTAAGTTTTTTAGTATTTTAAATCTTGAGTTGGGATTATCATTTTAATCGGGAATTAAATATTATTGAAGTGATTAATTTAGGGACTCTTAAATTAAAGAATGAATGTCTTCTTAATAATATCCCTATTTAAATAATTTCAATTTTTTTTAATCTTCCAAATTTAATTAATTAATTAATTAAGGTTTACTTTAATTAATCTTAAAAAATGTTTGATGGGTCTCTACCCTTTAATTATTTAAATTTCAACAATTTGAGGATTGACTCATTGTAGTGAATTGTCCTGGTTTTGGGCTTGGATTTCAACTCTGAAATTGAGTTCACAGAGAGGAAATGCCAGGGGGATTTCAGTGGGGATCAAGTTCTCTATGTGTAGAGAGTGGTCTGGGATGATTTTGGCAGGGTTTCACTAAGGTTTGGTTCATCACCTCTCTTGGCTGAGAGGAGGGGGTGTTTAAATAAGAGAGGCTGGAGGGCCTCGTAGGGGGGTTCAAGGGTTGGGATCAGCTGCTCTGGTGAGGAGAAGAATAGCTGCAGTGGCCATTTGGAGTGAGGCAGCTCAGCAAGGTGGAATTCCAAAATTTGGCTCCTCCCAAGGTCTCGGCCATGGTGTTTTCCGGCAATCCAGGCGGCTGGCCGGCAGGCATGGGTCACCCTTAGGTTCAGGTGAGTCATGGCTTGGGTTTAGTGTAGGCAATTGGGCTTTGCCATGTGTAAAAAACTTGGATTAAAATGGCATGGGGGAGAGGCGATTTTGGCTTGATTTGGTCCAAGCCATGGTTTGGGTTGGGTTCACCTTCCCATGACCTGGTTTTAGGCTGAGAGGATCATGTGAGTCAACCTACCAAACGTAGTGAAGTCCACATCAAGGATTAGGTGGCAAAGTATGGTTTAGAGTGTATCATGTTTAAGGTAAAAAAAGGTTTAAAAAGGTTTAAGAAAGAGATCCCCTCTCTTGCCATTAATGGCTTGGTGAGGTGGAAAGTAGATTCCATGGCTCTCATGGCTCCCATGTGGCTCATGCATGGCTTCATGGCTCATATATGGCTTGGGAAAGGTTGTCTCACTTGCATGAGAAAGGGTGTTGGAATTTTTTATGGATTTAAGGAGAATTGTCATAAGGCTTGATTTGGATTTATTTGGTGATAGATTTTAGAACTTAGGAAGTGTTTTAAATCAAAGGGATGATGAGAGGAATTTCATGTGGGCTTTGTCATGGACTTTGGGCTTTTGAACTTGCTTTGGATGGGCTTTTTAAGAAGGCCTAAGGAAGTGGGCCTTAGGTTTTTTTTTTAAAATAAGTTTATGGATGAGAATTTTGTAAAAGGTTGGGCAAAATAATTGTTTGGTTTGGTTTAGGGATGTGTCATGAGTGATTTGAAATGAATTTGAGGTGGTTTGGGTTTGAATTGGGTTGGATTTGGGCTTCTTTGGTAAAGGGGCCAATATAGGTCAAATTGGGCTAATTTGGGCCAATGTTGGGCTAAGGTTGAAATTGATGTAAAATTAATGTTGGGAAATGTTTATGGGAGTGTTTCAAAGAGGTTTCAACTTTGGTTGGGTTTCGGTTTTGGGACTTGGGCTTATTTGGGTTAGGTTTGGGTTTAGGTCAAAGTTGGGCTTTTTGGTTTTGGGTTGAATTTGAGTGGGGTTTGGGTCCAAATTTTGGGCAAATCATGCTAGTGTTTTGTTTGTGGGGTTGTTAGGGAAGGTTTAGAAAATGTTTAGGGTCAATTGGAGTTGAATTGGTTTGGTTTGGGCTAAGTTTGGGTCATGGGTCCAAATTGGGCTTTAAGGTCAAAAGTGAAATTGGATTCAAATGTCAATCAAATTGGACTTTAATTTGGTCTAGATTAATATTTTGGATATTAAATGGAAGTTTATAATTGAATTGGACCAAAATTGGGGTCAATTTGGTAGATTTGGTTTGACATTGGGTTCACTTGGGTTAAGAATGGGCTAAATTGGGGGTTTTAGTAAAAGTGGGGTAAATTGACAAAATTGGCTCATGGTGTAGTTGGATAAAATGAAATTGGGAATATTTGGGATTCTCTGGAATTTTCTGGGAATTTTCTGAATTTTTGGATTTTTTGGCTAAGAGGAGCATTTTGGGTATTTGGAGGGTATTGGGGGGTATTTTTGGAATTTTTGGTATTTTTGGTTATGGATGATCAATTTGATTGGTGAGGAAATGTTCAAGGTTAATTTTGGGGAATTTTGGGTGATTTGGAAATTTTGGAGGATTTGGGCAATTTTAAGGGCTTTTGGTAGGTTTGATAGGTGTAGGGTTCCCGGGGTCAAAAATTGAAATTTTGGAAGAATGAAGATTGATCAAATATGAGTGAAATGGAATCACTTTGATTGAGCCATGAAGCCATGTTAAGCCTATATGAGCCATGAGAGGCCTCATTTGAGGCATTCACTATGTTGTTCCTAACCCTCTTAGCCAGGGGCTTAGGGGTTAAGGTCCATCCATATGAATTACCTACATGAGTCAAGGAGTCAAGTTGGGTATGGGTGTGGTTTTAGGATTTGGATTGTGTGTGTGAGAGTGTAGAGTATGAGTTTTGTGAGTGTGTAAGTTAACCCTCACCAGACCAAGCCACCCAGGGTGGTCCTAAGGCCAAAGAGTCCCATAGGGAACTCATCCTTTAAACATTCACTTTTGATCTCAACCCTCTAGGTGATTAGGGGTCTACAATCAAGCTTGTGGGGTTTGTAGGGAGACAAGAAGTGGTTTAAATTTCTAAAGGATGGGTCCCAATTCTAGTCCTCTAAGATAGTCAAAGAAAAATCCTAAGGCTAGATCCTTAGCTCTAAAGAGGGAAGAGAAGACCTCATCAAAAATGAGGTCAACAAATGGACCCCCAATAGGTGTGGTGTGCTAACCAAGCACACCGCGCGTATTGGCATTGACCGAAAAGATCAACAGAACCAAAACAGATGTCCAAGTGACAAACTTAGGACGAAGTGTAAGAAATTTCCACTGGGGAGTATCAGGTAAATCTCCAAGACTGAAGATTCTGGAACTCTCGCTGGGGAAAAAGGAGGTGAATTTCAGATCACAAGATTTCAAGAGATGGGTTCTTAGATTCGTTTCATTTTCTATCTCAAGTTTTAATTTTGAGTTTGAATTTCGATTTGAGTTTCAATTTTGATTTTATGCGGAGAAAAGAGTAGGGGCTAAGGCCCACCAGAATGCATTTGTATGCTGAGAAGGAAGCAGGACTGAACCTATTCCAATTGTGTATGCTGAGAAGGATTAGGACTGAGCCTATCCCAAATGCTGAGAAAGAATAGGACAAAGCCCATCCGAAATGCAGAGTGCTTTAATTTCAATTTCTTGCTGAGAGGGTCAAATTTTGAGATTGCTGAGAAAGGAGTAGGACTGTGCCTATCCCGAGTGCTGAGAATTGCTGAGAAGGGAATAGGGTGGAAGCCTATCCCGAGTGCTGAGATTTGCTGAGATGGGAGTAGGGCGGAAGCCTATCCCGAGTGCTGAGATTGCTGAGATGGGAGTAGGGCGGAAGCCTATCCCAAATGCTGAGATTTGCTTAGATGGTAGTAGGGCGAAGCCTATCCCGAATGCTGAGATTTGCTGAGATGGGAGTAGGGCGGAAGCCTATCCCGAATGCTGAGATTGAAATGAGATATGAAAGTGTTCCATATCCCATGGGAATCAATCAAAGTCTGATTACTTGGCGAAGGGTACGAACCCATGCCATCCGAATCAAATTGAAAATTCTTCATGATTCTGAAATCATCCCGAGAGAGGGTTTCAAAGGAGGTCCGGAATAGATCTTGATTTGAAGAAGGATTGGAGGATTTGGAAAGATGGACTTAAACTGGAATTCAATTTGAGCTTTAGATTTATTTTGTTTGTTCTTTAACTATCCCATTTTTTTATTTATTTTGTGTTCATGTAGATTTGAAATTCTTTTTAATGTTTGGATTTTTATGAAGAGAGTTCTTATTTATTTTCCTTTTCTTTTCTGTTCTTTGTTCGAAGTTCATTTAACTTTAATGGCGTTTCCTAGTCAATTTGCACAAAAAGAGGTGAAGGCAAAATGTGACATGGTCACTTTCATTCCAATCTTCGTCGAAGATACATCATACAACTAGATCTGAAATATTTCTCATACAATCCATGACTCAAAACAGACTATGTATGATTCTTGTTGATCCATCCAAAAAGTATCTGTCAAATTCATGTCTGAATAATGAGATACACGATCAATAACATCACCTTCCAAGCCATCCTTGGCAGGGATGCCGCATGGATGTGCATTGGAGGTGTGCTATTTCCCGTGTAACTCACAGCTCGTAGGGCCGGAGACTCTCCAATTCTGGATCTGGCTGGAAGTGGTATGGTGCCTTTCTATCGTCCATCCTTCTAAAAGTGATGGAGATCCGCTCCACTGGTACTCCCGGTATACAATGTTTTGCGATGTCTGCTCCATTTCCTTGTAATATCATGACGGAACCTACCGGAAGTGGTATCTCCACCGGCCCTCGGAACTTACCTGGGCCTGCTATCCAGAGGTCAGATCCGAACATGATATTGCATTGGTTGACGAACGAAACTGTGCAGAAAGGTCTGACAAAGTCGTGGTGGTCTATGTGTGGAGGTATGCAGTCGCCCTTCTGATAAATGTTGATGATGCAACTATTGGGTATGCAGTCTGCTGGCAGTACCCTCCATGTTATCATTCTTTTCACCATTCTTTTAATTATTCTCGGCATTAGATCCACCTCACCATGACGGAGTATCCCTGGTGGATTTCCTTTTCTGTCCTCTACGAAGTTATAGCAACATCCGCATTGTATTGTGACTCTTCCTTTCCCTGGCATCCATTTCCGGGGTTCCGAATAAGTCTTTTCTCTCAGACGGCCTGCTCGACCCATCTTCTGAAGTTCTAGAATGCAATTCACAATCTGCTGTTGCCCGTACTCTGAGAATACACCTGTGTGTAACTCGAGGCCTTCTAAAATGTTGATTCTTCTGCCTCCAATCCTTTCAAAGTATTCGAAAGTCTTCTTCTCAACATTTTGCATTCTTTCTAGTTCATATTACGGGATGATCCGCAAGTGACGAGGCCTAGTAACGTATTGTGGGATGTATGGCTCAATCCCGTCACGTTCTCCTGCATACCTCGGCTCCTCAGGGATTGTCTCTGTCGGGACATCCTCCGGGGTTGCTTCTGCAACAAGGTTCTTCAGATATGGTATCTCTGTTCGGCGTCGAGGCGATCTCTCTATCTCTGATCTTCTCAGAGTTTCCCTTATCCTTTCTGTTGTTCTTGGAGTTTGTTCTCTCTTTTCAGGTTCCTGATGAACCGGTATCTTTGAAATGTGTGTGTCTGCGAAGGTGGCTGTTTTCTCGTGTTTATCTGCTGCTAGTTTAGTCAACATCTTAAGGATACGGCGATTCTTATTCCTTCTTTGAGTAGCCGTGAGCGTAGCTCTCCTCACTTCTTGAATTTCTGTGGGCGCGGCGCTGACGAGCCTGCCCTCTGCCGTGGCAATTACTGACTTGATTTTCTTGCTTTCCTCGGTGTTTGTCTTTCTTTTCTTGTTGCTGGATTGACGGCTTGGGCCACCCATCTTCATTACTGTCTGGCTATGAAGCTCCTCTCGGTCCACTGGGACCCAGTCATTTAGTTCATACTGTAGGATGGCTGGTGTGAAGTCAGAATCAATTTATATCACTGCTCCATCCTTCACCCTCTTTTCATCGAGTGCGAGACTCACGCCATTTTTAAAGTTTAGGACCAACCGCCCGTTTGACATTTCCCTGCGAAGAAAATAAGGAAAGGATCAGGGGCTGTACTAAGAACAAGAACATTAAGAAAGTATTTATCACCGAAGATTCTTATTCACCTATTCCAATTTTAATTTTTAAAGGAAAGCAGGAAAAGATAAAGAAAGATCAGGAAAAAGATTTGATTTGAAAGGAAGGATAAAACTTTATTATTATGATTTTCACATTTTTATTTTTTAGTACTTTTTTTTATTTTATCCATTTTTATTTTTTTGGGTTCGGACCCAGTCACAAGTGGTTACTTCACCCGTGTTTCTAGGGATGAAAATTCATTCCTTTGAAACATCAGGTTGCGTAATACTTCTTCAAATATCGTTCATTGATTGGAAGCATTTGTCATTCTCCTTGGCAATTCACAAGTTAGTAGGAGCCTCCTGAGTAGACTGCCTCGACCACAAACGGCCCTTCCCAAGTCGGTTCAAATTTGCCTCATATCTTGTGATGTGCAAGAATAGGTCTTCTGAGAACAAGAACTAAGTCACTAACTTTGAAAGTTCTTGGGCGGACCAGTTTATCATGGGCCTGGATCATCTTAGCTTGGTATAGTTCCAAATTTTGTTGCGGCTGCAAGTCTTTTTCCTTCCAAGTTTTCTAGTTCTTCCGGTCGTAATCCGGCATTTTCTTCTATAGTAATTTTATTTGCAATCGCAATCCCGAGTGATGGAAGCTGGACTTCCAATGGTAACACTGCCTCGGACCCGTACACTAAAGTATAAGGCGTAGACTGAGTAGGAGTCCTGAAAGTCATCCTGTAGGCCCATAAGGCTTCTAACAACTTCTCGTGCCAATTTCTCTTGTTGTCATCCAAAATTTTCTTTAAAATTTGAACGAGAAATTTATTAAAAGCCTCGGCCAAGCCGTTTTCTCTTGGGTAGTAGATTGTTGAGTATCGCCAATCGATCCCATGTCTTCTGACAAAATTGTTGATTTTTGTGCTTCTGAATGTAGACCCATTATCTGAAATGATTCTACGCGGTACTCCGAAACGGTAGACGACTTAATTTTTGAAAAACTGTAGCACGTGGTGTGCCTTTACATCTCTGAGTGGAACTACTTCTGCCCATTTAGAAAAGTGAGTCGCAGCCAGCAAGGATGAAGCGATGTCCTCTTGAAGAAGGTGGTTCATCGGACCCACTATATACGTGCCCCAACACTCAAATGGCCACGACGCAATTGTCGGATGTAGCACATTTGGAGGTTGGTGTAGAACCACTCCGTGCACTTGGCATCGGTGACAACTTTTGGCAATCTTCATGCAATCGGTCATCATTGAGGGCCAGTAGTACCCTAGTCTTTTAATTTTCATTTTCATTTTCGGACCCGACTGATGAGCACCACAAAGTCCTGAATGTACTTCTTTGATAATTTCACGAGCCTCGGACTCGCTCAGGCATCTTAACCACATCTGATCAAAAGACCTTCTGTATAATGTATTGTTTATTAATGCGTAAGACAGAGTTCTTTTCTTGATTTGATGGGCTAATGACTTATCGTCTGGTAATTTCCTTGTTTGCCGGTATTCTATTAGCGGCTGACGCCAATCTTCTGTGTTTTCCATCACCTCTGCAACTGATTCCTCTGCTTTTTCTGATTTCTGTATCATATCCATGTCGAGCTGTGATAGGACCTGTCGTCCTTGAACTGACACTTCAACTGACTCATCTTGTAAGCAGGCAAATTCTTTTGCAAGGCGAGCTAGCGCATCCACGAGAGCATTTTCTCTTATGGAGATCTTGTAGATTATTACATTCGAAATTTGTTCCAACAGTTTCGTGGCATACTGAAAGTATTGCTCGAGTCTTCGCTTTAAGATTCTGTATTGTCTTGCGACCTGTTGAATGATCAACTGAGAATCTCCGTAGATGTTGATATATGTTATTCCCATTTGAATGGTCAGTTCTAGTCCTGTTATGAGGGCCTCGTATTCTGCCTCGTTGTTTGTGCATGGCTATGTTAAATGGTAGGGGTATCTTAACATCCCCCACTCCGGTGTTATAAAGATTAGTCCGATTCCTGCCTTATCGGGCACTATCGTTTGCAATTCTTTGTCTTTTTGTGCTGAGGACGATCCGTCGAAGTATAGTTCCCAACGTCGATCATCAGCGACTTCTAGGCTCATTATCTGCTCGTCCGGCAAGTCGTCGTTGAGAGGCGATTCTGCCGGCAAATGTTGTGCTGCAAGGAAGTCTGCTAGGATTTGTCCCTTTTCGGCACGAAGAGGAACGAAAGTTATGTCGAATTGCAATAGTATCATCGACCACCTGACAAGTCTGCCAGAAAGTGTTGGACGGGTCATCAAATATTGCAACGGATTAACTTTCGAGATAAGGTTAACCTTATGAGAGAGCATGTAATGCCTGAGTTTCTGTGCGGCGAAGATCAGGGCCAAACAATGCTTCTCAATTGGAGGATACTTTACTTCCATCGGAATCAGACGACGGCTTAAGTAGTAGAGAGTATTTTCCTTTCCCTCGTCATTGACCTGGGCTAGCAGGGCTCCAAGGGAGTCGTCTAGAACCGTGGTATAAAGTATTAACGGTCTACCTAAGACTAGGGCTGCTAAGACAGGAGGTGTCATTAAGTATTGTTTAATGTCCTCGAAGGCCCGTTGGCATTTCTCTTCCCAAACGAATTTGGCATCCTTTTTAACTAATGCCGAGAAGGGCTGACACCTACCTGACAAGTTCGAAATAATGCGTCGAAGATATGCCAACTTCCCTTGAAAGGATCGTAGCTGTTTTAAGGTTTTGGGAGGCGGCATCTCTAAGATAGCTTTAATCTTTTCCGGATCAATTTCAATCCCGCGATGTCGGACAATAAATCCTAAGAATTTCCCGGAGGTGACGCCGAAGGCGTATTTTAAGGGATTCATCTTAAGGTTGTATTGCCTTAGTCGCTCGAAAACAATTCTCAAATCATACAGGTGATCTTCCTTCAGTTTGCTTTTGATGACCACATCATCCACGTAGCACTCAACTTGGTTGTGAATGAGATCATCAAAAATCTTTGTCATTGCTCTTTGGTATGTTGCTCCTACGTTCTTTAGTCCGAATGGCATTACTATGTAGCAATACACTCCGATTGGTGTTTGAATGTCGTAAGCTTTTCGTCTTTTGGTGCCATCTTTATCTGGTTGTATCCTGAAGATCCATCCATGAAAGAGAATATTTCATGTGTCGAAGCGATGTCGATCATTAACTCTGGAATTGGTAGTGGAAATTCATCCTTCGGACATGTTTTGTTCAAATCTCTGAAATCCACGCAGATTCTGATTTGACCATTCTTCTTTCTGACTGGTACCACATTGGCTAGCCAAGTTGGGTATTGTTCTTCATGGGCAAATTTAGCGTCTATTAGCTTCTTAACTTCAGTTATGACTTGTTGTTCAATTTCCAAACACATTCTTCTGGAAGCTTGTCTGACTAGAACGGGAGTAGGATCCACTCCTAGCCTGTGAACTGCGCCTTCTGGAGCTAATCCTGGCATTTCATCATAACTCCAAGCAAAACAGTCCTTGAATTCCATTAGTAGCTTGATTATTTCTTCAGAATCTTCTTTATTGAGTAAGGAGCTAACAAAGGTTAGTCTAGGCTTTTCGCTAGTACCTAAGTTAACTTCCATTAACTCATCTATTGTAGATTGGATTTCTTCTTCGAATTCTGGTGGAGCGTCTCCTATTGGTAGATCCTCGAGGTCCTCTGAAGCTTCCAAGCAGTATTCATTAGGTTCGCAAGTGACAACCAAACAAAATTTTGTATCGTCAACTGAACCTACTATGCCGAATCCGAGACCATGTTTTGAATTGGGAGGCCGACCGGCATTATTCCATAATTTTTCGAAGTGTTGTGATCGGCCTTTTGTCCATTGTAGAGGTAAGACACCACGCTGAATTAAATTTTTAACACAGGGAGAGTACCACTCAAAAGATAATTCCATTAATTCGGAAGAAGTGACATCTTCAAATTGTACATCGTTTTCAGTATTGGAAGAAGAAGTGCCACGGTAAAATTTGATTGGCTTCGCACCGCCGCTATGTACTTCTTTGACCACCATACCCTCGATCTTATTGGGACTGGATCGGGGTCAGGGTCATAGTGTGTACATAGTGGTTAATCTTCTCGTACATCGATTTGTATTCTTCATTCTTCTCATCTTCGAGAGAAATCTTGAATTGTGGTTTCTTCCAGTTTATTGTAGCTGCTTCTTTCTTGACCTCTTTTTCTTCCTCAGAGTTGTTCTCCCAATCAACGTTGATCATTGGATTTTTATGTCCAACTGTCCCAGTGTCTCTTCCACGATCGTCCCCGGCCTCGACCTCAGATGCGAGTTTTAGAGAAACCTTCACCATCTTGCCGTAAGGGAGTGGTGAGTGACTGTTGGACTAGAACTTCAGGTTCTTCATTGTCTCAAATTTCTTTTGCTTCATTTGGCACGGTGTTTCTGGAGAAGATTGTTTTCTTTGGAGGCGCGTAGTAGGCTGCATCTTCATGAATTCCAATTTCATGTACGGAAAATGGTTGCAAGTCACCTTTAATGTACTGTTCTCCTCCATCGTAGTATTTTATTCACTGATGCAGAGACGATGGTACCATCCGGTTTTCATGGATCCACGGCTGGCCCAGTAGAGTGTTGAACGATGTCTCAGAATCAATTATGTGGAATTTTGCGGTTGTCTTTGCTAAGTCACCAGTCTTCATCAACAGTGTTATTGATCCAAGGGCTCTTTCTCCTTTCTGGTTGGATCCTCTTAGTAACATCTTGTCCGCTTCAAGCTCGCGAGCATCAATTTCCAAGTATGTTAGCGTCCGAAGATTCATTATGTTGATCGATGCTCCTGGATCCACCAATACTCTGGAGAGCGTAAATTTTCCGATTGTAACTAAAATGTACAATGGTCGGTTGTGATCGGCTGTCCCAAGTAGTAGATCACTGTCCGTGAAGGTAACACCTCGCTGTTCCTTTAATGAGCAAACCTCGTCTAAGGAATCTCCGGCCATCTGAGCTAAACAAATCTCTGGATCAAGTAAGGCCTTGATTAGAGCTTCCCTCATCTCTTTTGATAAGATGAGAGCGTCGTAGATGCTCAGTTTGGCTGGTAGTTTCCTAAGATGGGCTAGCACGTTATAGTCCACTTTGTTACCATGTGTCTCAGTTTCTTCTCGAATGGACAATTCTTCTGCTGGGGTTGATTCTTCCTGAACAACCACCTACTTTCCTTTGTCTTTTGGACCCATTCTCGGAGGTAGAACCCTTCCGCTCCTTAAATTGACTTCTGTGATTTCTTCTGAATCTGATACTGAGTTTACAGGTGTCTCCTTTTGAATTGGCATGACAGGTTTTTCTGGAATCACTTTGAAATCTGAAAGCTCTAACTCTATGGTGATTGGAGTTCCTTGGAATTCACAAATAGATTCATTGCTTGTTGAACTTTCATAGCCTTCTTGATGAATGTCTTCTTTGTCATCATGATTGTTGAGGTTGTGTATGATTTGAAAATTGTTATTGGTATCAAAATCGAAATCCGGATTAGATTGGTTGTCGTTAGTTACGTAATCATTAGAAACAGTCAAAACGTAGCCAACGCCATAACTCTTATCATTATAAGATCCCGCCGGAGCGAGCAAATAATCATACAGAGTCAGAGGTTCAAGGAATTTTTCCCCGAATCGAAACAACCATCCTAGGATAAGCAGCCCCTAGTCTAGCCTTAGGAGCCTCGGTCCTTTCTTCTTCTACGATCTCCTTCTTTTCTATGATCTTTTCTTCCTGGGGCGGTTCTTCAATTACAAGCGATAGCGCCGGCTTGACAGGTTTCAAACTCTTAGTTGAAGCGCGCGCCGAAGCGGTTTGGATGCGATCCAAAATTTTCTTCGATGACTTCGTCCAAGCGGTACTCCATCCATCATCGGTCGTGTAAGGGTCTATCGGAACAATGGGATCCGTTGAAATAACATTGACAGAACCTCCTTTACGGGGTTCTTTCATGTATTCCTTTGGGATCGTTATGTTCCCTTTTCGGAGATTGTTGTCAAGCCAACTTTTGAAGGTGATGCAATCCTCTATCTTATGTCCAAGCATCTGGTGGTAAGGGCAGTAGTTGGATTGGTCTTTTTTGTTGACTTCCTCCGGCTTCTTGGATTCTGGTAGTCGAAAATCCAAAGTCTTCATCAAACTGAGGAACATTTTCGGCACTGCCTCATTCTTGAATGGATATTCTCTATTTATAAGCTCCTTCAACGTATGTTGTGGGCGAGGCGGTTGCTCATATTGTTGGGTTGGCTGATAACCAGGTTGAGGTTGTTGGTAGTTCTGCTGAGGTTATTGATAGCTGGGCTGCAGCTGCTCCAGTTGTATTTGCATTGACTGCTTGCCCTTATCGACTGCCGCGACGATCCCGGATTTCTTTTCAAATGTCTTCACATGCTTCTGTTTGTCTGTTTTGTCGACGAAACATAATTGCTTCGCTTCCTCTTGCAAGCTTCCGGCCTTGCTTAACAACTTCTCGAAAGTCTTACTCGTAAATCCCATAAGGAGAAGTGCTATCGGGCCGTGAATTCTTTTAAGCAAGATACCGACTACATGCTGCTCTTGTAGCTGTGGCTCACACTTCATGCTTAGATTTCTCCATCGAAGTATGTAGTCCACTAGAGTTTCGTTCAGTTTTTGTTTCTCTACCACTAAGTCACCGATGGTGATATGGTGTTGAGCTCCGGCAAACCGTGTCACGAAGAGGTTCTCTAATTCTGAAAATGTCTTTACCGAACCGTTCGGTAACTCTACGTACCAATCGAAGGCGATTCTCGACGGTGCCGCGACGAGTTGTCGGAAAAGTAAGGCGTCACTTCCACCGGCGTTGCAACAACTAGCGCGAAAATGTGCGACATGCTATCGAGGGTTTCCGGTACCATCAAAAGTCTTGAACAGAGGTGGTACGAAGCCTTTTGGGTATTGTACTGCATCAAATTCTTCGGGGTAAGGTCTACCCGTCTGAATAGATGCTCCGCTCTTAGACTGTGCTAAGGCTTCTCGCACCTGCTGTTCTACCATGCTCTTGATGTCTTTCTCTGGAATCATATTCTGGGTAGAATCCTTCTTTGGCTGATCGTCTCTGTTAACGGATGTAATCTCTTTTCCTCCATCGGTAATATGAATAACTTCTGGAGGCGTTTCTCTTGGGGGTTGTACCTGACTCTGAAGAGTGGCTAGGGCTGTAGCCATCTCTTCCATCCTTTTCGTCATTTGAGAGATTGTATCATCTTTTTCTCAAAGTTGTGCTCTTAACATTTCTGGTTCATCTCTTTCCACAGCTGCCGGAGCACCTTGCGAAGCTGACGATGCTCATGTCTCAACCATGTTGATCTCCACATATTCGTCATCCATGAACTCCGACGAGTCAACTTCATCTCCAAACTTTTCTTCTCTTTCTCTTGCTAATCGTTGAATGTCGGTTCTTAGCTTTTCCATAGCGTCTTCCAATGGTCTTTTTCGTGAGGTTTCGCAGTTATCATGCGATGACCATTGGGTTTCCTTCTTGGGAGTCCCCTTCATTGTAGTGGTGCTTTCTTCGGACTCGAGTCTCTTGACGAGACTTTCCTTTTTTGGTCGTTGTTTCGGTCTTAATTGGCCAGTAGTAGGATGCCATACCATCCTTCTAGCAGCAGAAGGCCTAGGACCGGATGGTCTGTCAGCTGAATGCTGGAAGGTGGTATCCTCCACGATCCGTAAACTCGAAACAACAACGGGTGGACTAGCATTCATCTTCTTATTTGGCTTTTACGTGGCACTAACGGGTTCTACTCGTGGCCCAAGACGGGACTTAGGCGGCACCCGCCCTATTCTTCTTAAAATCTACGATACGGAACATTTCTCTTTCTTCGCTAACTTCTACATCACGGTCTGCGGTCGGGCAAATGGTGTAATCCTAGCCCTTTTCTTTCGAGTGTTGCTATAGTATGCGGGTTGAGGTAATGTAGAAGCAATCTTGCGGACATTTTCCTCGTCGAGTCTGCGGCGGAGAGGGGATGGAATCTACTTCCTTCCAAAAGCGGTGTATACTCGAGCAATGGTATGTACTCGAGTAGTGGTGTGTACTCGGGGATTTCTTCCAAGAAAGCAACTTCGGCGGCTCGGCCTTTCGGCGATCTTTCTACCTCTGTTTCTTCTCTGAGTCCGTGTTAGGGGTGGAACCCTTGAGCTGGTCCCAATTTCGAAAACAGAAGGTTTCGCATGGAGATCTGTACCCTCCACGGTAACATGCTCATTACAAATCTGAATTTCCTTCCCCTTTAATCTGACGGAAGCCGGGGCAGGTGCAGAGATGACTAGACCGGTGGGGGTAGAGATAACAGTCCTCCTATGGACAGTAGCATTCCTCTCAGTTGGAATCCTTTGCAAGGGAGGGAACTCTTGAGTTGACTTGAGGTTGAACTCGATCAAAGGTCTTTCAGTTTCAGGCACTTTGTCTGTAAGTGTGAAAAGGGTAACGTCAGTGATCTTGACATTTGTGTTCTCGAATCTTTGCCGAAACGGATGATCCCATTGTCGGGCGGCTCATCCTTGTAAACAGCGAAGTCCGATCATTGGTGAAGGAGAAAATCGGCTTTGGGGCAGACATTTTCTGCAAGGTAGATTCTGATTGTCAGTCCCAAGTTATGCTTCTTCTCATGAGGATGAAAAAAAAGTAACCGAAAAGTGTCCGAACACATTTTTGTTCATGTATTTATAAAAAAGAGTTATTTGTTAAAAGAGTCATTCATTAGAGGGCTTGTTTATTAGGAATGGAATGTTCAAAGGTGTAGAGAAGGTAAGGAATCCGATTCAGAATTGGAAAGGAAGAGAAAGTCTTATGCAAGACTTCTCGACTCGAAGGATCGCTCCTAAACTAACACCTATTGGGGGTCCAACCCACCTCAGAAAAGAGGTAAAAGGATCTCGGAACCTCTCCATTTAGGGGTGTCTAAACAGTGGCTCCTAAATATGAGAGGAGTTGGTTATACTCATTCAAGACAGAAATGAACGAGGTATTCCAACGGAAGAATGGTAGTTTGGTCCACTAGGGGCATGGGCTCACTACCGATTTATGAAAGCAAAGCCATCTAGTCAAAATGGAGAGAGGAACTATTCCCCAGCGGAGTCGCCAGAAGTTGTCGGCAGATTTTTAGGTTATGTGTGTTATTTTGAAAAGGGGTAGCCTAACAGAAATTATCGGCGAATTTTAGATTTTAAATTTAATTTAAATATGTATATATCTGGTTTAGAAAGTAGTATTTGATTTTAAAAATAATTTTAAGATATGAAATCAAACCGATCTCACATCCCAAATAGTTTATATATTAGCACCGCACCACAAACTCTATATTTATCCCGGAGAATAGACACACTGCTTGATGGTGGGGCTCGGTTAAATAAACTAGAAGATTTGTGACATCAGTTTGGTCTGCAAACCTATTTTATAAGCCGACAAATTCCCCTGCTTAATATAAATAAATTAAGTAGGGTTTATATTACCTGGGTTCTTAAAGTTCCCTGTAAGGGCAAGCCCCTATAGTTAATTACATCTTAAATGACGGGAATCATTTAAGAAAACTCTTAATAATGATTAGTGGTTTTGCTCTCAAGAATTTCAAAGTTTGATGTTTTCAAAGGATTGGATTTTGGAAATTTAAAAGGGAATGACTCAAAATTTGGAATAATTTATTTTTGAGGATCCAAAGGAAGAGAAGTAGGAGAAGCTGAGGATTCAAGAAAAATCTTGGCAACTTCCCAAACTATCCTATTGTTTGGCTCTGTTTTAAGGAAATCCTAATATTATTTGATATTTCAATTTTGCCAATTTTAATTAATTAGGACTTATATTCGTATGACATAATCACACAATCAGCCTAGAAAATGTGAGGGTTTATGTCGTACCGAATGACTACCTCGGAGTCCTAAGACCGGTTAGGGCTTAATTTACACGACATGATCATGCGAATGCCTAACGAAGAGTTGAGGATTTATGTTGCACTTGGCAAACCACCTCGAAGTCCTATGGCTTGGTTGTTTAAATTCTAGGAAAGTTTTGCTGAAGTAGATCCGAGTTTCTGCGATGACGATGGCCGAGCTGCCCACCATGCTCCAAGCTCCTTGTTGTTGTAGAGGTTTAGTTTTAGAAGTCATAAATCAGGAGATGAGAGAAGTGTTTTGGTTTAGAGAAAATCTTAAAATGCGAGTGTTTTTAATATTTTAATTAAAACAAATCTTAAAGTTGTTTAAACGGAACCGATTAAGATCCCACGGTTCCGTCATCCCGACACCGTTATTTTCATCGAATTCACTTAGTCCGAGATGAATTTGCTAAACTCGATTGAATGAGTTCCACACCTTCATTTAGACCGTGGGAAATCCCGTTAGCAACACGTGGGTTACATCATCCGAGGTATTCCCGATCATTCAACGAGACGTTTTAATTTAGTTGCAATTGTAGTTTTGTGTTCTGTTTGTGATTAAATTTTGAGTTATTTTATATTTTGAAATGTTGTGGCGGTGATTTTTATCTTGTAATGACTTTTAATTTAGTTTTGGTTTCAGTTCAGGGACTATCCTAAAGGTTTTGGTTTTCATGCAACGAGTTGTTTATCATGCAAGAAAAGTAAAGTGCATTTGCAATAAAGTAAATTGCAATAAAATAAAAGCGTACCTGGAGGGTCTTCCCGTCATCCCAAGCTGCACTTAAAACACATGTTAAGGCATTTAAAAATTCCAACAAGTACCTAGGTAAAGCTAAGGGAAAGATTTTGGTTGTCTATCAAAGTCCTAATCCTATAGGTAGTTACCTCCTATGACATCTAGGTTCTTGTATTTTAGTTTAAGAACGATTTTCTTCATCAAAGAACAATTAAGTTCAATTGTTCTTATAAACATCCTATCATATTGAGGAAGTGCTTAAGACGAGTCTTAAACATCTTTTCAATACCTCTAGGATTGTTTTAAGTCCAAGAGAATTTAATTATACAAGTGAATTAATCATCCGAGAGTTTAAGTTTTGTTCTTTTGCTTAGTGAACTAGGATGTTTGAATATCTTATGAATGAGGTGACACTTCACTAAATACTCCACTTAGGAGTTATGATAACAAGAGCTTTTAAGGGCAAATTGATGTTTAAGTGATTTGTGATTTAATTTAATTTTAATTAATGGGTTTAAGTTTGTAATAGTGTTCAAGTTGTTTTAGATTTATTTTGAATTCTTTATGTCTTAAGTGATATTATATTTAATTCAATTTAATTTAATTTAATTTATTTTAATTTGGTTTAGTTTAATTTTAATTTAATTTAATTTTAATTTTAATTTAATTTTAATTTTAATTTTATTTTAATTTGATTTTATTTTTAATTTAATTTAATTTAATATGTTTTAATTTAATTTAATTTAACTTGAATTTACTTCGATTTAATTATGATTTAATTTAATTTTAATTTGATTTAATTTTTTTTTTTAATGTTTTTTTAAGATGATTTAATTTAATTGTTAAAGTATTAATTTAATTGAAATTTTGATTTAATTTAGTTTAAATGTTTTAATTTTAATTTAATTTAATGAATAAGTCTTTTAGTATTTTAAATATTGAGTTGGGATTATCATTTTAATTGGGAATTAAATATTATTGAAGTGATTAATTTAGGGACTCTTAAATTAAAGAATAAATGTCTTCTTAATAATATCCCTATTTTAATAATTTCAATTTTTTTTAATCTTCCAAATTTAATTAATTAATTGATTAAGGTTTACTTTAATTAATCTTAAAAAATGATTGATGGGTCTCTACCCTTTAATTATTTAAATTTCAATCATCCAAATCAGATTAGGATCAAATATTTTATTCTCTCATTTTATTAAGCCTAAAGTTTTAATTAAGGGTTAAAATTTTTATTATCCCTTCAAGCTTAATAATTCCATAACTCACTAAATTGAGCTTAAATGAATTTGAAATTTTTATGTGACTTTACTCACATGTCAATTAAGATATTAGAGGAGAAAATGTGATTTTTCTGTATTTAATTTATTTATATAATTATTTTTTGTGGAAAGTAGGGATTTTCAAGGAAAATTCAATTCTGTTCTTAAGAAAATTATGGGGCATTCCTAATGACCAGAGGACCATTTGGACCCATTTTGGTGATTGTTTGAATTATATTTTATTTATTAGAATTATTTTGAGTTTTTGAGTATTAATTAATTTAAAAATGAAATAAAGGTTGAGAAATGAATTTTATATTTTTCTTAAATCTCTCTGACCTCAAGGAGTTCAAAGAAATACATTTTATATTTTTTGATTTTTCTTTGATTTATTAGAATTATTTTAGGGAAAAGGTTGGAAAATACATTTTTTTATATTAAAAAATTACATTAAGCCTTTAAATTTCAGTATCTTACCCTAGGGACTTAAGAAAAATATTTGGTTTGTTCCTGAATGATTAGAATTCAAAATGTGACATTTTGGTGATTTTTATTATTTTTTAATTATTAAAAATATTATAATAATGATAAAAATCAACTTTTTTAGAAAATTACAATTTTAATTTTCCTAAGTTCCTCTGATATCGAGAAGCTCCAAAACCATTTTTGTGAATTTTTGAAAAGTATTTTGTGAGTTATGAATTTTTAAAGTTTGATTTTACCCATTTTTGCTTAAGAGGCTTAATCAACGCATTTGGTGGGGTTAATCAAGTTCAATTGATTTCAAATTTTTATGTGGTGTTCTCCTATCCCTAGAGGACAGTGGATAATTATTTTTAAGTTAATTTGATGGATGGTTAACCCTAATTAATTAAAGTTTAATTTTGGGTATTTAGGCCAATTAGGGTTGTTCAAAGTGAATTAACTCAAAACTTATTTTTTCTAGGGTCCTCTGGTCAAAAGAAACATCACCAAATTTTCCTAGAATTTATTTTTCAACATGCTAATTATTGTAATTAAAATACTCAATACAGTAACAAGAACTTGAAAATCAATAACTTTCCATAGGGATGGCCTCTGATCTTGGAAAATTTAGGGAATGTTCCCAAGTTCAGAAGCTTCAAAAGCCCTATGGTCTCATGCTATGGTGAATTGTTTACATGCATGGAGAATTAAAATAGTCCAGAGAGTAAATAAATCATTAAAAACAAAATACTTGATGAAATGATTTAATTTCTTTTCCACATTATTCTCCTCTGTTCACTGACCAAGAGAGTATTTTTATTTTATTTTTAGGATTTTTCTACACAAAGTTATGAATTTTTGAAGTTCTGGTAATTAAATAAATAGCAAAAAATGACCTATTTTCCTACTCATCCACGCTGCGCCACGCCATCCTCGGCAGCTCCGAAAGGCCATGTGGCGCGCTCTGATTCGGCGCCACCATCTGACTCAGCCGTCCCTGGACCCGCCTTTCACGTAACATCTTCTGGTCCGACGTGATCTGAGCCGTCCATCCGTTACACGTGCGATCCAACGGATCTCAGTCATCCTCTACGACTGGTGTGAACCCGTGACCGTAGACCTTCTAACCCTAATTTCTCACTCGATTCTCAATGGATTTATGCGTTCTTATACTCTATGGATTCGTCTTGAAGAGACGAACACATCCATACGGTAAACATGCATTGAAATTAACTCAAACTAGATGGAGAATCTCTGTAAGCTCAGGAAGAAGAGTGAGTCCATACCTTCGCTTAGAGAAGTGAAGCTTCAATCTGAGGGTTGTGTCACGTTCGATTGGGTCCAAGCAAGCTCCAGATGAAGTCCCTTGGCCTGGTGAATTGCCTAGGTACAAAAGTGACCACAGCCGATCACAAAGCTTGAAGGTTGGAAGCAATGGTCGGCCTGGTGAGGGAGCTTTTGTTGGGAAACTTCTCCTCTTGGTCCGGTGAAGGTGTAGAGTCAATCAATTTAAGGATTGACTCATTGTAGTGAAGTGTCCTGGTTTTGGGCTTGGATTTCGACTACGAAATTGAGCTCGCAGAGAGGAAATGGCGGGGGGATTTCGGTGGGGATCAAGTTCTCTATGTGTAGAGAGTGGTCCGGGATGATTTTGGCGGGGTTTCGGTAAGGTTTGGTTCGGCACCTCTCTTGGCCGAGAGGAGGGGGTGTTTAAATAGGAGAGGCTGGAGGGCCTCCTAGGGGGGTTCGAGGGTTGGGATCAGCTGCTCTGGTGAGGAGAAGAACAGCTGTAGTGGCCATTTGGAGTGAGGCGGCTCGGCGAGGTGGAATTCCAAAATTTGGCTCCTCCCGAGGTCTCGGCCATGGAGTTTTCCGGCGATCCGGGTGGTGGCCGGCGGGCATGGGTCACCCTCAGGTTCAGGTGAGTCAGGGCTTGGGTTTAGTGTAGGCAATTGGGCTTCGCCATGTGTAAAGAACTTGGATTAAAATGGCATGGGGGAGAGGCCATTTTGGCTTGATTTAGTTGAAGCCATGGTTTGGGTTGGGTTCACCTTCCTATGACCTGGTTTTAGGCTGAGAGGATCATGTGAGTCAACCTACCAAAGGTAGTGAAGTCCACATCAAGGATTAGGTGGCAAAGTATGGTTTAGAGTGTATCATGTTTAAGGTAAAAAAAGGTTTAAAAAGGTTTAAGAAAGAGATCCTCTCTCTTGCCATTAATGGCTTGGTGAGGTGGAAAGTAGATTCCATGGCTCTCATGGCTCCCATGTGGCTCATGCATCGCTTCATGGCTCATACATGGCTTGGGAAAAGTTGTCTCACTTGCATGAGAAAGGGTGTTGGAATTTTTTATGGATTTAAGGAGAATTTTCATAAGGCTTGATTTGGATTTATTTGTGATAGATTTTAGAACTTAGGAAGTGTTTTAAATCAAAGGGATGATGAGAGGAATTTCATGTGGGCTTTGTCATGGACTTTGGGCTTTTGAACTTGCTTTGATGGGCTTTTTAAGAAGGCCTAAGGAAGTGGGCCTTAGGTTTTTTTTTTAAATAAATTTATGGATGAGAATTTTGTAAAAGGTTGGGCCAAATAATTGTTGGGTTTGGTTTAGGGATGTGTCATGAGTGATTTGAAATGAATTTGAGGTGGTTTGTGTTTGAATTGGGTTAGATTTAGGCTTCTTTGGTAAAGGGGCCAATATAGGTCAAATTGGGCTAATTTGGGCCAATTTTGGGCTAGGGTTGAAATTGATGTAAAATTAATGTTGGGAAATGTTTATGGGAGTGTTTCAAAGAGGTTTCAACTTTGGTTGGGTTTTGGTTTTGGGACTTGGGCTTATTTGGGTTAGGTTTGGGTTTAGGTCAAAGTTGGGCTTTTTGGTTTTGGGTTGAATTTGAGTGGGGTTTGGGTCCAAATTTTGGGCAAATCATGTTATCGTTTTGTTTGTGGGGATGTTAGGGAAGGTTTAGAAAAGGTTTAGGGTCAATTGGAGTTGAATTGGTTTGGTTTGAGCTAAGTTTGGGTCATGGGTCCAAATTGGGCTTTAAGGTCAAAAGTGAAATTGGATTCAAATGTCAATCAAATTGGATTTGGATTTGATCTAGATTGATATTTTGGATATTAAATGGAAGTTTAGAATTGAATTGGACCAATATTGGGGTCAATTGGGTAGATTTGGTTTGACATTGGGTTCACTTGGGTTAAGAATGGGCTAAATTGGGGTTTTTGGTAAAAATGGGGTAAATTGACAAAATTGGCTCATGGTGGTTGGACAAAACGAAATTGGGAATATTTGGGATTTTCTGGAATTTTCTGGGAATTTTCTGAATTTTTGGATTTTTTGGCTAAGAAGGGCATTTTGGGTATTTGGAGGGTATTGGGGGGTATTTTTGGAATTTTTGGTATTTTTGGTTATGGATGATCAATTTGATTGGTGAGGAAATGTTCAAGGTTAATTTTGGGGAATTTTGGGTGATTTAGAAATTTTGGAGGATTTGGGCAATTTTAAGGGCTTTTGGTAGGTTTGATAGGTGTAGGGTTCCCGAGGTCAAAAATTGAAATTTTGGAAAACTGAAGATTGATCAAATATGGGTGAAATGGAATCACTTTGATTGAGCCATGAAGCCATGTTAAGCCTATATGAGCCATGAGAGGACTCATTTGAGGCATTCACTATGTTGTTCCTAACCCTCTTAGCCAGGGGCTTAGGGGTTAAGGTCCATCCATATGAATTACCTACATGAGTCAAGGAGTCGAAGTTGGGTATGGGTGTAGTTTTAGGATTTGGATTGTGTGTGTGAGAGTGTAGAGTATGAGTGTAGTGAGTGTGTAAGTCAACCCTAACTGGACCAAGCCACCCGGGGGTGGTCCTAAGGCCGAAGAGTCCATAGGGAACTCATCCTTTAAACCTTCACTTTTGATCTCAACCCTCTAGGTGGTTAGGGGTCTACAATCAAGCTTGTGCAGTTTGCAGGGAGACAAGAAGTGGTTTAAATTTCTAAAGGATGGGTCCTAATTCTAATCCTCTAAGATAGTCAAAGGAAAAGCCTAAGGCTAGATCCTAAGCACTAAAGAGGGAAGAGAAGACCTCATCAAAAATGAGGTCAACAAGCATCAACAAAGTTCTTCATAGGTTTGGCAAGAGGGGGTCTCCCTCCTCTTTTTTCAGATGGGGACAGCAGGCAGTTGAAATCCCCCCCCGCCACAATCCATGGGGAAGGAAGATTCTATCCCAAAGCAATAATTTGATTCCATAGTTGGTTTTGTAAAATGGCTGAACAACTGGCATAGATAAAAGTAGCAAAACCAGTTTTATCATTAATAGAGAAATGTAAATGAATAAATTATGGGTCATCTATCAAAATGTTGTACTTGATTTCTTTCCTCATCAAAAGCCAAATTTTGTTATTGGAGTTGTAATGGAAATGAAATTGAGAGAACTTAATAGAGATTTTCTGAGGGTCTTTAGAACTAGAGGCTCCAAAA
Organism: Papilionanthe hookeriana x Papilionanthe teres; assembly: GCA_022702705.1. Taxonomy (NCBI): domain Eukaryota; kingdom Viridiplantae; phylum Streptophyta; class Magnoliopsida; order Asparagales; family Orchidaceae; genus Papilionanthe; species Papilionanthe hookeriana x Papilionanthe teres. The sequence continues at coordinate 83,204,445 of CM040422.1, read as the reverse complement.
GAGCAATCAACCAAATTTTATGTTTTCTCACCAAGAACTTCAGTCTGTGAAGAGAGGCAGGGTGAGCTATCCCTCTCACATTCCAACAAAGGAAGTTAATCATTAGAATGAGCTAGCCCTTTCCCCCTAGTCTTAGGGAGAGGAAACTGGCCTAAAGTATCTGAAAAAGGTCCCATGAGAAGTTGCTGATCATCCATAAGGTACTTTAGCTCAGAGAATCCTTTATTTTCTTCTTAGATTTTTGTATACTCCAACCATCTACCATCTCTTTCTTCAAATTTGGATCCAGGGCAACCAACCCAGGGGAAGTCACTGGGGAGTCATTGACAGCAGCTACCATCACAATAGGAGTATCAAAAGCAGCAAGTTGGGTGGTAAGGGTATTTGAAATCTCCAAAGGAACAAGAGGAGCAGTCTGGGTAGCAAGTTGGGGAATAATAGTGGAGGAGGTTAAAGGTGATAAGGGTGGCTGGGGGGTAAGGACAAGGGGGAGAGGTGGGGGAGGGGGGATGTCAAGAGGGGTAAAGGAGGGAGGTTGGGGTGGAATCAAGACAGGTTAAGGAGGTTCAGAGACCCCAAAGGAAGGGTTGGGAGGTCTTTTAGTAGGTGGGTGCAATCTATAACACCTATTGATGGTATGACCAAACATCTTGCAATGAGTGCAGTAATAAGGAGTTTGTTCCATAACAACTTCCTGCCAGTAAGCTTCTTGGTTTGAACCAATCCATAACCTTTTAATTGGTGAAAGAGTAGCATCTCTTTCCACCAGAACTCTTGTAGCTGCAGGTCTTGCCTTGTTTTTGGTAGGAGAATCTACTTTAAAAGGAGTGTCCAAAGCTTTCGCAATGTTGAAGATGGCATTTTGATTGAAGAATCTAATTGGTAATTTAGGGAATTTGAACCAGATTTGGACAACAGGAGGCTCCTTCCTAGGGTCAAAATATGGGGTCCATTTCAATAACTTCATCTCAGACCCAGAAATAGAAATTGATTGTTTAGCAAATAACCTTGCATAGTCCTCTTCAGTAGATAATTGGATCAGTAGGTGACGGCCATCCAACAATCCAATCTGCCAATCTCCCAGAAAATTAAAAGATTGAAAGTAAGCTCTAACCGATTCCATCTTGGGATGGCACATAGCAAATTTCCCAACAAGCGTAAATTTAACCTCCTCATTCAGTTGTGATAGTTCATTATCAGTAAAGAAAACAGCTGGTTTGCCATCTTTGCACCCAGTGAGATGAACAAAGGGGCAAGGAGTCCTGCCAGTTGCTGCTTCATAAAGGAATTGAGGGAACACCAAAGTGTCAGAGGAGTTAACTTTGGAGGAACTGCTGCCTACAACACTTGCATAAGTGGCTTTTGACCATTGAATATTGGTTTCCAAATCAATGGGGTGAGCCATTAGAACCACAAAAGCCCGGGAAGTCCCAAAACCCCACCAATGTAACACTAAAATTTAAAACCAAAGAGCCTGGGAAGGACCAAAAACTCAAAAGAGAGGTGGAGAGTAACCACCACAAGAAAACTATGACCCAGGAACACCACCACCTACCAGAGAACCCGCCAGAACAGTAGTCGCCGCCAGGGTTCATGCTTGGAACCCTAATAGAGCAAGGAAGAACACAACCGCCATTATATATATACATACATACATACATATATATATATATATATATATATATATATATATATATATATATATATATGTCGGCATATTTTTAGGTTGAGTGTTGTATTTTTGAAAAGGGGTCGCCTACAGAAATTGTCGTCGAATTTTAAATTTTAAATTTAATTAAATATATATGTAATTTAGAAAGTAGTATTTGATTTTGAAAATAATGTTAAATTTGAAAATTTTAAGATATGAAATCAAACCGATCTCACATCCCAAATAGTTTATATAAACGAGCACCGCATCACAAACCATGTATCTATCCCAAAGAATAGACACACTGCTTGATGATGGGGCTCGATTAAATAAACTAAAAGATTTGTGACATCCGTTTGGTCTGCGAACCAATTTTTTATAAGTCGACAAGTTCTCCTGCTTAATATAAAGGAATTAAACAAGGTTTATATTACCTGGTTCTTAAAGTTCCCTATAAGGGCAAACCCCTATAGTTAATTACATCTTAAATGACGAGAATCATTTAAGAAAACTCTCGATAATGATCAGCGGTTTTGCTCTCAAGAATTTCAAAGTTTAAAGTTTTCAAAGGATTGAATTTTGGAGATTTCAATAGGGATTAGCTCAAATTTGAAACAGTTTATTTCAGGAGTCCAAAGGAAGAGAAGTAGCAGAAGCTGAGGATCCAAGAAGAATCTTGGCAACTTCCCAAACTATCTTATTGTTTGGCTTCAATTTAGGAATTTTATTTAATCTTTCAATCTTGCCAATTTTAATTAATTAGGACTTATATTTATATGGCATAATCATACAAATAGCCTCGAAGATGTGAGGGTTTATGTCGTACCAAACTACTACCTCGGAGTCCTAAGACCGGTTAGGGCTTAATTTACATGACATGATCATGCAAGTGTCTAACGAAGAGTTGAGGATTTATGTTGCACTAGGCAAACTACTTTGAAGTCCTATAGCTTGGTTATTTAATTCTAAGAAAGGTTTAGCTGATGTAGACCCGAGTTTTGCTGATGACGATGGCCGTGCTGCCCACCATGCTTTGAGCTCCTTGTCGTTGCAGAGGTTTAGTTTTAGAAGGTGAAAATCAAGAGATGAGAGAAGTGTTTTGGTTTAGAAATCTTAAAGTCCAAATATTTTTAAACAAATCTTAAAGTTAGTTAAACATAACCGATTAAGATCCCACGGTTCCATCATCCCAGCACCGTTATTTTCATTGAATTCACTTAGTCCAGATGAATTTGCTAAACTCAACTAAATGAGTTCCACACTTTCATTTAGACCGTGGGAAATCTCGTTAGCAACATGTGGGTTACATCATCCGAGGTATTCCTGATCATTCGACGAGACATTTTAATTTAGTTGCAATTGTAGTTTTGTTGTTCTGTTTGTGATTAAATTTTAAGTTGTTTTATATTTTGGAAAGTTGTGGCCATGAATTTTATCTTGTGATGACTTTTAATTTAGTTTTGGTTTCAGTTCAGGGACTATCCTAAAGGTTTTGGTTTTCATGCAATAGTCTTGTTTAACATGCAAGAAAAAGTAAAGTACAATGCATGTAAGTAAATTGCAATAAAGTGAATTGCAATAAAATAAAAGTGTACCTGGAGGGTCTTCCCGTCATCCCAAGCTGCACTTAAAACACATGTTAAGGCATTTAAATATTTCAACAAGCACCTAGGTAAAGCTAAGGGACAGGTTTTGGTTGTCTACCAAAGTCCTAGTCCTATAACTAGTCATCTCTTATGACGTCTAGGTTCTTGTGCTTTGTTTAAGGATGATTTTCTTCATCAAAGAACATTTAAATTCAATTGTTCTTCTAAAACATCCCGTCATATTAAGAAAGTGCTTAGGACGAGTCCTAAACATCTTTTCAACATTTTCGAGATTATTTTGAGTCCAAGTAAATTTAGTTGCACAAGTGAATTAATCATCCAGGAGTTTAGTTAAGCTTTGTCTCTTGCTCAGTGAACTTGGGCATTTGATTACCTGATGAATGAAGTGACATCTCACTTAATACTTTATTTAAGAGTTATAATAATTAAAGCCTTTAGGGGCAAGTTAGTTTGTTGAGAATTTTAATCATTCTTAATTTGAAGTTTGAGTTAATGGTTTAAAGTGATTTAGTTTAATTATGAAGTTTTAATTAATAATTCTAAGTTTGGAATAGTGTTCAAATTATATTTTGGTTCAAATCTTTATACTTTAGGTGATCTTAATATTTTAAATTCGTTTTACTTTTATTATTAAATGATGTTAACTTGATTTAATTTAAGTTTGATTTAATTTAATTTAATTTAATTTAATTTAAATATTTTTTAATTTAACTTTTGTTAAAATGTTAATTTAATTTAATTTAAATTTAAATTTAACTTTTACTTAGTTCAATTTAATTTAATTTAATTTAATTTAATTTAATTTAATTATTAAATTATTTAATATTTTGAAATTTTCTTTAATTTAAGGGTTATTTATTTTTAATTTTTTAATATACTTAGTTTGGATTATCATTTTAATCTTAATTAAGAGTTAAATATTATTGAAGTGATTTAATTAGGGATTTTTTTATTAAAGAATTAATATCCTCTCAAATTATATCCCTATTTTTAATAACTGAAAATTTCATTAATCTTCCAAAATTTAAATTGTTTAAATAATTAAAGTTTCATTTTTGGTTTATTAAGAGTGATTGATGAGTTCTTACCCTTTTAATTTCTCAAAGTTTCAATCATCTAAGAAAGATAAAATCAAATATTTTACCCTCCATTTTAATTAAACCTAAAATTTTAATAAAGGGGTTTAAATTCTTTAATTACCTTTATGCCCTCTTAGGCTTATTTATTTCATAACTCACTAAATTGAGTTCAAATGAACTTGAAATTTTTATGTCACTTCACTCATATGTCAATTAAGACATTAGAGGAGAAAATGTGATTTTTTTGAATTTAATTTATTTATATAATTATTTTTAGTGAAAAATAAGGATTTCAAGGAAAATTCAACAACATGACCAAGGTAAGGTTCTTGTCCTTAAGAAAATTATGGTATGTTCCTAATGGCTAGCGGACCACTTGAACCGACTTTTGGTGATTTTTGAATTATATTTTATATATTATAATTATTTTGATTTTTTGAATATTAATTAATTATAAAATAAAATTAAAGTTGAAAAATGGATTTTATATTTTTCGTAAATCTCTCTAACCTCATGGAGTTCAGAAAAATAAATTTTATAATTTTCTAATTTTTCCTTGATTTATTGGAATTAATTTAGTGAAAATGTTGGAAAATACATTTTTTTAATATTAAAAATTGTTTTAAGCATTTAAAATTCAATATCTTTACTTTGAGAATTTAGAAAAATATTTGGTTTGTTCCTAAGTGATTAGGAGTCAAAATGTGACATTTTTATGATTTTTAATGTTTTTATGATTTTTATTATTTTTTAATTATTTAAAATATTAAAATATGATTAAAAATGAAAAATTTTAGAAAATTCCAATTTTAATTTTTATAGACTCCTCTGATATCAGAGAGCCCACAAAACCAATTTGGTGAAATTTTAAAATGTATTTTTGGAGTTATGAATTTTTAAAGTTTAATTTTGGTTATGTAACTTAATTAATTCATTTAGTGGGGCTAATCATTTCCAATTGACATCAAATTTTTATGCAAAGTTCTTTGTATCCTAAAGATCAATAGAGAATTAATTTCAAGTTATTTTAGTGTGTGGTTAACCCTAATTAATTAAAGTTAAATTTTGAGTAATTAGGTCAGTTAGGGTTATTCTTAATGAGTTACTCAAAATATAATTATCCTAGGGTTCTCTGGTCCTATGAAACTTCCCCAAAATTTTATAGAATTTATTGGACAATATGCTAATTATTGGAATTAAAATACCAAAAACAGTGACATAAACTTGAAAAATACATAACTTTCCATAGAGATGGCCTCTGACTTTGAAAAATTCAGGGAATGTTCCCAAGATCAGAGGCTTCAAAAGCCCTATAGTCTCATGCCATGGTGAATTGTCTATGCAAATGAAGAATCAAAATAATGAAATAAGTAAATAATTAACTACAAATAAAATACTCATCAAAATAACTTGATTTCTTGTCCACATTATTCTCCTCTGTTCACTGAGCAAGAGGGTATTTTTAGTTTATTTTTATGATTTTCCTATACAAAGATATGGATTTTCTAAGTTCTGGGTATTTAAATAAATAGAAAAAATCCTATTTTTCTACTTATCCACGCGGCGCCGCGTCAACCTCGGCAGCTCCGAAAGCCCACGCGTCGAGCTCCTTTTCACCGTCGCCATCTGACTCAGTGCTCTAGGGGCCATGGTTCATGTAACGTTCTCTGGTTCGGCGCAATCTGGATCGTCCACTCGATACATGCTCGATCGAACGCCGCCTGGTCATCGTCTATGACTGGTGTGCATCAATTGCTCTAGGTGAGGAGAAGGTCCTTGAGCAATTTTGGCAGAGTTTTGTTTAGGTCTGGTTCATCACCTTGTTTGGCCTAGAGGGTGGTGGGTTTAAATAGACATGGTTGGAGGGCTTCCCAGGGAGGTTTGAGGCTTGGGATCAGCTGCTCTACACAAGGGAAGAACAGCCATGGTGTTCAATTGGACTGGGACAACTCGGCAAAGAAGAATTGAAAATTTTGGCTCACATGGAGCTCTCGGCCATGGCATTTTCCGGCGACCCAGGCGGCTGGCCGGCAGGGTTAGGTCACCATCTGGCTCAGTAGGGTCAGGGGTGGAAGTTTGCGAGTTCAATTGAGGCTTGACATGTGTAAAGAAGTTTAATTTAAGTGGTATGGGGAGAGGGGTGATTTTGAGCTTAATTTGTTCAAGCCATGGAAATGGGTTGGGTTCACCCTCCAAGAGTTTGATTTGGTCTGAAATGAATCATTTGACTCAGCTGACTTTAGGTGGAGAAGTCTCTATCCCAAGAATTTTAATTAAGCATGGGTAAGAGTGTGACATAAAAGGGGTTAAAAAGGCTTAAGAAGGAGTTTGGAAAGGGGTTCCCTCTCTAGCCATAAATGGTTTGGTGATGTGGAAAGTGGCTTCTAAGGCTTGCATATGGCTTATGCATGGCTCCATGGCTCCATGTGGCTTAGGGCAAAGCTTGGTCAATTACATGAAAAAAGTCTTTTGAATTTTTAGACATTTTGATGGAAAATTTTCATGGGGCCACATTTGGTTTGTTTAAATGATGAAATAAAACTTAGGGGGTCATTTTATCAAATGGATGACCAATGAAGATGTCAAATGGGTTTTAGAATAAATTTTGGGCTTTTTGAACTTTGGTGAAAATAGGCTTTTAAAGGCTTTATGGAAGTGGGCTTTTAGATTTTAAAATGGACTTTCGGATGAATGTTTTGTGAAGGACCATGCCAAATAAAAGTTGGTTTTAGTTTAGGGATGTATCATGAGTAATTTGGAAAAGGTTTGGTGTCATTTGGAGTTGAAATAGGTTCAATTTGGGCTTTTTGGTAATGAGGCCAAAGTGGGCCAAATTGGGCTAACTTAGTTTAAGGTTGGGCTAAGGTTGGATTTCATGTAAATTAATGTTGAGAAATGTTTATGGGAGTGTCACAAAAAGTTTTCAACTTTGGTTGGGCTTTGATTTTGGGATTTGGGCCCATTTGGGTTAGGATTGGGTTTAGGCCAAAAATGGGGATTTTGACTTTGGGTTAGGCTTGGGTGGAGTTTAGGTTCAAATTTGGGGCAAATATTGTTATTGTTTTGTTTTTGGGGATATTAGGAAGGTTTTGGAAAAGATTTGGGGTTAATTGGAGTTTAATTGGGTTGGTTTGGGCTAGGTTTAGGTCATGGGCCAAAATTAGGCTTTAGGCTTCAAATTGAAATTGGATCCAAATGTCAATCAAATTGGCCATGGATTTGGTCTAAATTGACATTAGAGATATTGAATTGAAGTTTAGAATTGAATTGGACCAAAATTGAGGTCAATTGGGTCGGTTTAGTGGGACATTGGTTCCACTTGGGTTAAGAATGGGTCAAATTGGGGGTTAATTGGTAAAAGTGGGTTAAATTGACAAAATTGGCTTATGGTGTAGTTTAACAAAATGAAATTGGGAATATTTAGGATTTTTTGGAATTTTCTGGGAATTTTTGGAATTTATGGAATTTTTGGTTAAGAAGAGCATTTTGGGTATTTGGAGGGTATTGGGGGGTATTTTTGGAATTTTTGGTATAGTTGGCTAAGGATGATCAATTTGAGTGGGGGGAAAAATTTTAGGATTGGTTTTGAGAAATTTTGGGTAATTTAGGCAATTTTGTAAAATTTGGGCAATTTCGAGGGTATTTGGTAGGTTTAGCGGGTGTAGGGTCCCGGGGGTCAAAAATTGAAATTTTTGAAAAATGAAGATTGATCAAGTTTGAGTAGAATGAAATCACTTTGGTTGAGCCATGAAGCCATATCAAGCCCATAAGAGCCATGAGAGGACTCATTTGAGGCATTCACTATGTTGTTCTTAACCCTCTTAGCCAAGGGCCTAGGGGTTAAGGTCTATCCATATGAATTACCTACATGAGTTAGGGAGTCAAGCTAGGTATGAATGGTTTTAGGATTTGGAATGTGTGTGAAAGTGCAATGTGTGTGCAAGTCAACCCTCACCAGGCCAGGCCACCCAGGGTAGTCCTAAGGCCAAAGAGTCAAATAGGGAACTCATCTTTTAAACCTCCACATTTGATTTTAACCCTCTAAGTGACTTGGGGGTTTACAATCAAACTTATGGGGTTTGCAGAGAGTTTAAGAGGTGTTTAAATTTCTAAGTGGTGGGTTCCATTTCCAATCTTCTAAGATAGTCAAGGAAAAACCTAAGGCTAGATCCTAAGTACTAAGGAGAGAGAAGAGAAAAGACATCATCGAAAATGAGGTCAACAATATATATATATATATATATATATATATATATATATATATATATATATGCATGCATGATAAAAATGTAAAGTGCTACAGATGTTGATATTTTCTTGCAATGAGTTTGGTTCTACTAAAAAATAAGGGGCAACTAATACGACTTCAATAAATCTTGATCATCTGACATGAATCTAGAGGCATGAAACAGATCTCAACGTAAATTTTTGAGAAAGGAATATTCAAACCTCTAAACCAAATCAAGCCCCAATCAAAATATTAAACTATTTTAGAAATTTTGCGGACACATTTGGAAGGGTAAACATATGTCGAATCTGACGATATCATAGTCAAGTTGAGCGTCTCAACAAGACAAAACGAACAAGCCTAAGATCACTCAATTATGACATCATTAATTCACTCAAATGTCCATCAAACAATGTTTGATTAAAAAAAGTCTTCAGACCATCTGATCAAAGTGATTCATATTCTAGCATTAATTACTCTCAAAACTCTATAAATAGAGTTGTACCCCCTCTCATGAGAATAAAACAAAGCCTGAAGAGAGTGCTTGAAGCATTGAAAATGAGTTGAAGTCCAGTATCACTTCGACTACCGCAGACCACCGTCAACCACCATTGATTGCCATCTACCACCGCTACCACCGTCGACACTGCCGACTACCATCGAACTCAACTGATAGCCTTCGAATACAGCCAATCTCCTCCGAACATCACCAACCGTTGTTAACCACTGTCAACCACCACATGCTGACTGTCATCGATCTCTATCGGATGCCACCTATTTCTTGTAACAAGTCCATCCTTACGTCCATGTAGTAACATGGAATACCTAATCGCCCTTTCTCACCCGTGGTAGAAGTGGTTGTAAATGTATTCATTATTTCATAGTGGAATTCTTTGGTTGAGCCAGATCACGTGGGTGTTCCTTTTACGTATTTTCCACGTAAAAACTTCTAGTGTTACTACTAGTATTTTTCTCTCTTCTGAGTGTGTGCTGAATTTTTATACCACGCTAAGACGACAATACACTACTCTATTGCTGCGAGTTTTCTAGTATGCATCAAATATAATTTGAATAATACCATAAAAATATAATAATAAAAATCTAAAAAAATAAATAAATAAAACAAACTTAAGTGGCCTTATTCAAAAAAAGATGCTCTTTCATAAGGCAACTGATTCTATTCTTGAAAAAGATTTAAATATTTCAAAAAAATATATATCTATAAAAATTTCCTACAAGTATTCATGTTTTCTCTTACTGTAGCCCTGTGACTTTATCTCACTTTAAGGGTCTTTTTGGGAAGCTGTAGCTTATTCAATAATATATTTATCGGCAGTTTATCTCGATAAGTCTGTCGATTAGCGACTATTCGGATAAGTTGGTTGTATCTGTTCGAAGCAACGATTTGAAAACAACTGATTTGCAACTATTTGTGGATAAATGACTATTCTGCCCTTGTTAAGTAATATTGTTTGCAACAAAACTATATTGGCAGTATATTTGAACTAGAGAAGCAAAAAATTCATACATAACAGTAAAAAAAATAGCCCTCACTTAGTAGTAAGTATCAAGATTGATAAAGAAATATAAAAATTATTAAAATAATAATTAAAAATATTATAATATTAATTTTAAAATTGAGACAGCGTATGTCACTATTAGTAGTGGAATCTGCCGAACTATTCAGCCACCGGAAGAAGGCATACCTCTACTTGACGCTCTGCGAGTAACTATAAAACTGTCTCCCGTTGTTATGTTCCAATGTGACATCAATAAGGAAGTCTGTAGTCCCCTTATTTTTTCCTTTTCTCCACCCTAGGACACTTTAATCGGCATGTGGACTCCAACTCCTTCTAGTTTTGGCTGGGGCATTCTCCTGGCTCACTTACCTGCTTAGACCCTAAGTCCTCTGGTATGCCTGCAAACCCATGCTCACTTTGGGTGAACACATGAGTTTCTGTTGCAACAACAACGCTAAACATACCGTCCAAGTTCTCCTCCAGAATCAAATCAATGCCATTGAATTTGAATTTCCTGGCTGCTCGTACTACCTGCAACATATCACAACTTTATTTATTAAAGTAGCTTGGTAGGATAAATAATGAAAAAGAGGTAATCATTAGGTAAGTTATTACCTCTAGTTTCTGAGTCCACCAATCCTTCATAACATCTACTGTCCGCTTAACTGAATCCCAACCTAATCCAGTGGTTCCCTTTTTTAGTTCTTTCCATACTTTCCAATCATTGTTTAATTGATCCGACTTGTTCTTAAATTTCATCCTATCAAAATCCATTCTTGTCAACTCCATGAACTTAACCATAAGATTTGTCACCCTTCTTTGTTAAAATATGTGGAGGGTCTATTTCCCAGTGTCGGCTGCTTTTTTAAATTTAAATTTTAGTTTTTATTTAAAATAGTAGGGTATATGCATTTTTGAAAATAATATTTTATTTTTGAAAAATAAGAAAAGTAAGACACCATGCATTCAATAGTTTGAATTAAACGGACACAATACCACAAGTAATGCATCTATCCTGAAGGGTAGACACATCACCTGAATAGTGGAGCTCAATTAAATAAACTAAAAAATCTATGGTATTCGTTGGGTCTACGAAACCATTTTTTTTGCCAACAAGTTCTCCTATTTACTAAAAAAGATTAAATAGGGTTTTTATTTCCTGGGTTCTAAAGTTTTTTATATGGGTAAGTCCCTACAGTTAATTACATCTTAGATGACAAAGTCTCATAAGAATACTCTCGATAAATATAAGTGGTTTTGCTCTCAAGAATTTCAAAGTTTGAGGTTTTCACGGTTGGACATCAAAAAATATCAAATGGGAATGGATCAAATAGGAATAGTTATTTTGGAATCCAAAGGAAAAAGAGGTAGGGGATGTCATACATCCAGAGGAGAACCCTGGTGACTTCCCAAACTATCCTATTGTTGGGCTTCAGTTTTAAAGAGAAAATTATTTAATGCTTAATCTTGTCGGTTTTATTAAATAGGGCTTACATTTGCATAATATTGATTATGCAAATAGTCTGGATGATAAGAGGATTTATGTCGTGCTAGACGAACAACCTTGAAGTCCTATGACTTATTTATTTCTAAGAAAGAAGATTGTTGTTGCAGAATTGTTCGCTTCCTCGTAGAGCTGCCCAATGTGTTTGCCCCGAGCTCTTCGTCGCAACAGGTTTAGTTTTAGAAGTGTCAAATTGCATAGATGAGAAAAGTATCAGGTTTTGGAGTTTAAGTTTTCTAATGTGTCAAATTTAATGTCTTAATTTTTATTAGGGGAAATTTAAGTTGATTATATTGACACCTGTTAGGATCCCATGGTTCCCTCCTTTTGGCACCACTATTTTCTTCGGATTTACTTAGTCCAGATGAATTTACCAAATTCAAGTAAATGAATTCAATACTTTCATTTAGACTGTGGAAAATCTCATTAGCAGCTGTAGGTTGCATCATGATAGGGATTCCCGATCTTTCGATAGAGGGTGTATTAATTTTGTTACAATTGTAGTTTTGTTGTTTGGTTTGTGATTAAATTTTGAGTTGTCTTATATTTTGTTTGTTGTGAATCGATTCTTGGTTTTGTTTTTGTTTTTACGGCTATCATAAAAGTTCCATTTTTGACATGCAAGTAGGAGTAAAGCATTTTAATAAAGCAATGTAAATTGCAATAAATAAAGGCGTATCTGGCAGTCTTCAAGTACACCTGCTGAAGCATTTTAAAGTATATAAAAGTAGCAATTGAAATTCAGTGATTTAAATTCAGCAAGGGAACCAATTTCATAACTTGGTGGGTCCCTAAGGTGTGTTAAGGTTGACTTTTTTTATCAAAGTACAATGAAATTCAATTGTCCTTCTAAAATAACCAATTAGATTGATAAAGTGTTTGGGGTATAACTCTGATCATCTTTCTTAAAGCTTTAGGCCCACTTAGAGTTCATTTGGTTTCATCATAATGTTCAATCAATCACACTACTCAATTAGGGTTGTTAATTATGTTTTAACTCTAGCTCAGTGAACCTAGATATTTTGATTATCCCTTGAGTAGAATAACATTCATTTGGTGTTTCTTTTATGAGTTATGTGAGTGAAAGCCTTCAGGGGAAAATTGAATTATTAAGGGACATAACCAATTTGATTGAGGATTGAGGTTGGGCTAGTAGTATTTTTAAAATGTTTATAGATGATTGGTTTTTTTTTTCTAATCCTCATCAATTAAAATTTAGATCAATCCTGATTCACTACCTAGCCCTTAAGACACTTATGGGTAGATTTATAATTTAAGGGGATGTTGATTTAAGTGACATTTGATCTTCATTAAAGATGTAATTATCATCAAAATATTGATTAGGTGCTTTATATTAGCGAGTTAAAATCTTCCTATATCAAAACCCCTTTACTTTAGGATCATCAAATTTGATTAAGTTCCAGATTTTAATTATTCAAGAATTACAGCTTTACCCTTAATATTGAAAAATGGTGAATTAGTTTCTACCTCTTATCCCCTTATGTTTCAATCATCTAATAATGTCAATTAATATTATTAGTTGCCCATTTACCCCTTTGGTTAGGCTCAAATATTATTTAAGGCTTAAATCCTAAAATTACTATTTTGCCCTTTTAGGCTTATCACTTCATAACTTTTTAAATTAAATTTAAATGACTTTAAAATTTTTATGTTACCCCACTCATGAGTCAATTAAAATATCAGATGAGAAAATTTAATTTTGTGATTTTTATTTTATTTTTTATAATTATTTTAGTCCAAAATTCAATATTTTCAATGTTAATTCGTTAAATGAACCAAGACTAATCATCTGTCTTTAAGAAAATTATTGGAGAGTCTTTTAAGTCAGAAGATCATCTAAGCCAACTTTTTTAATTTTTTAAGTTTTTTTTAATTATTAAAATCATTTATTGGTTTTGAGTATTAATTAAATATAAAATAATATTTTAGTTGAAAATTAAGTTTTATATTTTTCTTAAATCTTTCATATTTTTTAAATTTCATATTTTTTAAATTTTTCTTTGATTTATTGAAATTATTTTAATGCAAAATTAAGGAAAATTCATTTTTAGCTTTAAAAAATATTTTAAGCCTTTAAAAATTAATATCTTGACTTAGAAAATTAGGAAAATTATTTTAATTTCTCGTAAGTGATTAGAAGATCAAATATGAAAATTTGATGAATTCTATATTTTAGTGATTTTTGACATTTTTAATGATTTTTTAATGATTTTAATTATTTTAAAATTCAAAAATAGGCTTAAAAGTGAAGTGTTTATTTTAATTCCAATTTTATTTTTCCCAAGTCCCCCTAGTCAAAAGGAACTCCTAAAATCAATTTCATAATTTTTTGACTTATATTTTAATTACTATAATTATTTTAATACAAAAATACCATTTTACTTAGAAAATCCAATTTAGTGATCCAATCAATTTACATTGAGCTCAAATTTTTATGGAGAGTTCCCCTGACTCTTTACTTTAGTGTGGTTTGATATTTGTGATTTTTTGGATTATATTTTAATTATTTAATTTTTTTTCATTTTAATTAGTTAAATACATAAAGTGCTATTTTTAATTACTCAAATCCATTTTATATTTTTCATAGGATCTTCTTACCATAGTGAACCTACCAAACTAATTCATATAATTTTTTATTTATCTTTTAATTATTATAATTTTTTTTATTAAAATATAGGTGATTTACTTTGAAAATTAAAGCATTCATACTTAGAGGTGTTCTTTGGTCTTGAAATAATTAGAGAAGACACCTAACGATGATAGGTTTAATCCCTTCAAATTTCACATTTTTATGATTAATATTAATTATTTCTGATTTAAACAATTTTTGGAGTATTTAATTAATTTAAAAATAAATATAAATATAATATTTTTAATATTTAGTCCACATTATTCTCCACTATTCACTGAGCATAGGGGTTATTTTATTTTATTTTTAGGATTTTTCTACACCAAGTTATGCATTTTTAAAGTATATGTATTTATTCAAATAAAAAAAACACCCTATTGCTCTACTTCTCCACATTGGCGCTGCACTGAACTTGTCGTCTCCGAAGCCTAATTTGTTTGCACCTAAAAGTCTAAGTTTTGGACATGTTTGAATAACGTACAATAAGATCGTCAAATTTCAAATATTAGACGTGTAAATCCTTAAAATTTGTGTTGTATATTTAACTACATGAGATACGAGTGTTGTGCTCTTAAAATATTAAAATATTGTTATCGAATATGTAAATACATAAAATTTGAGTGGTGTGCACCTAAATATTTAATATTTATGTGGTATGTATGGATATTCATAAAATTTGTGTGATGTGCATGTGAAATTCCAAAGCTTAAATATAAAAAATAGGGTGATATGCATGTAAAAACTCTTTTTTTTGTTTTTACTTAAGACATGAAAATACTAAAGAATTGAGTGGTATGCATGTAAAAAAAAAAAAAAAGAAACAGAAGAGAGAAATTACCTTCAAGAGCAAGTTTGAGAGGGGAACTCACTGCTTGGTGCTTGAAGAAGATATGTGGTGCTCACATGTCGTAATGCTGTCCTTGCTTTCCAACGGTTGGACCTCCGATGAGGGGAGCTTGGGCAAATTTTTTTTTTGACCAAGGTTGAGTGAAAGAGAAGAGAATGGAAGTGATGGAGGAGATGAATGTGAGGTTTTTGTTGTAAGGGAATGGAGAAGGAGAGTGAAGTGGAGGTAGGTGTTTGTAAGGCGGTAGTGTGGAGTATTGAAGAATGAGAGTGGAAAGAAAATAAAATCAAGAAGCTACCATTCCCTCTTACCAAATCATGAGCTTAAATAGAATATTATGTTATGTTATTTAAAATTTTATTTCCATTCTTTTATTCTTTAATATTTTATATATTTATTATTATTATTATTATTATTATTATTATTATTATTATTATTATTATTATTATTATTATTATTTTGTCATTTCATGTCATGTGAGCTTTGACTTGATAAGTAGAGAGGTGGACTTGGCTCACTTTTGTGTACTTTTGGTCTTTAGTATGGAATTATATTTTCCTTACTTGTCATGAAAATTGGGCTTCAGGGGGCTTGGGTGGATAAGTCCTAAGCATGATTATTTGGGATTAGCTTAGATTAGAGTGAATCATGGGAGGGGTTAAGTGCTTTTTAGAGGATCTTAAAAGAGAATCCTCATTTTGCCACAAGAGGAGTATTTAAAATTGGGTATTTGAAATTGGGCTTGGGAATATTTCATGATGAAGTTAATAAATGGAGATAAAGGGTTTGGATAATTTGGAGAATATGATGAAATGAGAGAAATTTGGGAACTTTTATGGATTTTGGTATTTTTGGGAAATTTTGGTCATTTTAGGGCAATTAGGTAAGTTTGGAAGGTTTAAAATAACTTTTGGAGGAGAATTGGGTATTTGGGTTATTTTAGTGGAATTTGGTCAATTTTGAAAATTTTAGGGTTGCGGGGTTATTTTGGTAATTTGGCTAATTTTTGTAGGTTTGGGTGCAATTGGGTCAATTATTGGCTCAAATTGATTTGGGTGAGGTTTTATAATGAATTTGGAGGTTTTGGTAAATTTTCGGAATTTTGGTTTGAAATTAGGGTTTAGGGGTATTTTGGGGATAGAAGGCCAAAATTTAGATATTTTGGAATTCATTGGGTAAGGTGATTATACAAGACATGAAGCCTTTATCAAAGCCACAAGATCCATGGGAGATCTTATTTTGGATCCTCAACATGTTGGTCCTAACTATCTTAACCAAAGGCTAAGGGCTTGGGACCATCCACATGAGTTTTCAAAAGGAACTAAGTGGTAGGTCAAGTGTAAGTGATCTTAGGGTTTGAGGTGTGTGATAAATTTTGGTTCAAGTGTAAATTTAGGGTTTAAGTGTGCAAACCTGACCAAGACACCAAACCACCAAAGGTTGCCCTAAGTTTAATCATTTCTATGGGAACTCATCTTTGAGCCTCCACATGCTAGTCTTAACCTTTCAAGTGGTTTGGAGGTTTGTGATCATCCATGTAGGATTTCAAGAAAGGCTAGGAAGTGATTGAAATTTCTAAATGGTTGGATCCATCTCTAGTCCTCTAAGATAGTAAAGGGGAAACACTATGACTAGATCCCAAATACTAAGAGGAATTTTGGGCATCACCAAAAATGAGGTCAACACCTAGTTCGAATATCACAAAATATAATAGTAACCTCCCTATCTCAGATGGCCAATTATTCGACCTCTTTAGTCTTACTCATTGTGTTATTGAAAAATAAAAGGGAAAATATGCAAACTACTGTTAGCTAGAAAGCAAAGCAAAAAAACTAAGAATCCAAACTAAAACATAAAATTTTTAAGCTAAAAATAATAGGGTGTGCTCAGGACTTATCAAAAGAACAATGCAAGAAAACTGATATTCAATAATATTTTATTCCTAAAATTTTTCATGGCGTCAACTCAGCATTAAAAGAGCTTGTAGAAAACTATCAGGCATCATAAATATTAAGATCTGATATGCATCTCTAAAGAAGTATATGATATGCATCTCTTAAAAAAAGAGCTTGTAGATATGCATATCTTAAAAAGAGCTAGTAGATATACATTAAGATTTAATATTCATCTCTAAAAAATTTGCAAGACCTGATATGCTTCTCTTAAAAGATAGCTTGTAGAAAACTACCATCCAATATATTTTACCAAAAATCACAAAAAGTGAAGCACCAAAAATCTAATTTTTAAAAATGTTAAGGCTCGGTATTATGGTGCTAGGCAATGTTGTACATACACCTATTAGTGTTGAATAGATGCATAAAATTGTTCATCAAAGAGGTAATATGTTTTTTTCGTGCTTTTGGAAATGATGGTGGATATGAACCAATATTAAAGCTAAATCATTTTAGTACGAGACAGACTAGTAAGTCACAGTATGGGAGAAGATCATACTAATGATTTGGTTTTGTACCATGATAAAGCACGGGGAAATTAGAATATGAACAATTATGTAATATAATGTATTCTACAAGAAGTAGCCATGTTTATTCAATAACCTGAAACCATAAATCTAAAGAAGTAGCCCCAGCATGATTACCAAACGGGACGGCATCGTTTTCAAAACTCCGCCCACGACCATAAGCTTCCCCAAACGGGCCCTAAGTCTCTCTCTCTCTCTCTCTCTCTCTCTCTCTCTCTCTCTCTCTCTCTCTCTCTCTCTCTCTCTCTTTCTTTGTATATATGAAACGTGTCATCTTATCTAGAGAAGACCAAATGGTTTTGCACGAAAGCAGAAAAACTCTATATATATGAAAAGTTTCGGAAAAGACAAAAAAGATAAAAACCTGGACATGCTTTTAAATTGGGAACCGGCATAGACGTAAAAAGTGTAAGAAATTTTTTTAATAATGGGCTCAATCGATTCTCTGATTTATGGGTTGAACCGCCAGTTCGACCATTTCGAGCGATTCATAGTCAGAGAAGGTCTCTAGTTGTGTGGACTGGACTTGCCATTGGTTCACAGTCGAATCGGTCGAACCGGTCGATTTCATTCGGTTTTCTAAATTGTTATTGC
The DNA here is from genome assembly GCA_022702705.1 of Papilionanthe hookeriana x Papilionanthe teres. Lineage (NCBI taxonomy): Eukaryota > Viridiplantae > Streptophyta > Magnoliopsida > Asparagales > Orchidaceae > Papilionanthe > Papilionanthe hookeriana x Papilionanthe teres. Next base: position 83,186,286 of record CM040422.1, on the reverse strand, counting down.
TTTAGTCTGATTGGTTCGGACTCATATCGTTCTTTTTGTCTTTATCCTGGCTTGGATGGTTTCATATGATCAGATAAGTGAGCTTGTTGATTTCCTATCGGTGGACCCTCCTTTGTCATGTTTGCTCTATTCTAGACCATTGAATCTTTACCACATTTTTTATGTATCTTTACGATAAAAGTTTTTTTTTTAACGGGAATTGGAAACTAGTGTTTAAATTAACTAAGATTATATTTCAAATTATGATGATATTTAAACAAACTAAATGGGAGTCTGTGTTAAACTTAGAGGAATGATAATCGAGAAATTCCGAGATAGGTTATAAGAGTACTTATATAAGCTAAAAACGAGTTAATTTAGGGTATGAATGTCTAGAATTCAAAATATATAATTTTTCAGGGTGTTAAGAAGTTCGAAAATCATTAGGTTACATATTCTAGAGAATTAGCAGCCTCCATTGGGCCTCAAATTATTTTGCAATTGGAGCTAAAATTAAATAAAAATCTGCATCTTGTTTGGTAGTTATGTTTAAAATGTAAAAAAAAAAAACATTGTGCCAAAGTAATAAATTTTTTTTAACAGTCCAAAGAGTCCTATTCAAAATTAGCAAACTGCTCCGCGAAGAATCTTTTTTATGAATTTGCGTGCATTTTAAAAATGGAAAAGGTTATTCCAACTGTCACATTCAAGACATTGAAAAAATTTATTTATTTATTTTGGAAATTGAATAAATATACTACCAACTGTCACATTAAAGAAATTGAAAAAATTTATTTATTTATTTTGGAAATTGAATACATTTAATTGTGTGCTCTTCACATGCACAAATTAATGGCACCATTATTTCATGGTTGACTGCTTTAAAAGGTACTTATAATGCTAATTAAATACTAAATTTGAGTCATCATTTGCATTTTCAAATTGTAATCATATTTTAAAAGTTTTCTTTTAAATTTTGCTTAGAAATAATATTAATTTTTTTAATAAAAACATAGCACTAATTTTTTCTTATAATCATATCATCTTTAAAAAATATAACAAAAAAAAAGAAAAAAATATAAGATTTAAATATTTCAACAGACAATTAGTAATTGTTCAACTATTAAGCTAACAATACAGCCCCAACTTAGTATTTAATCTTAAGAAAATTACAATTAGGCACAGTTTGTCATATAAAGAAACTAGACATCGTTCAAAATGTTGTATCATTCCAAATTAAATTCATCGAGCCTAAAATAGATGGAATACTTTATTTGATGGAACCAACTTTGTATGTGTTGAGGAATTAGATCAAATAAATCACAAGAATTAACACAAATCAAGAAGAAAACAAAGAGATTTAATAATATTCGACAATTTGCCTACGTCCTCGGGAGCTGAGCGGCGGCTTTCTTTGATTTCACAAAAAGTACAAATCCCTTTGGGATACAAATGTAACACACACACACATATAGTTATATATATATATATATATATAACTATGATGTACAATTTGTAATTACAAAATTACACCTGTACCGTACTGTGGGGGCGTCGCCCCGTACTCCCAACCCACAGAACGAAACTCCTCCTGATTGGATAGATGCTTCACTTCACCCTACTTAGCTCGCTTCGTTCCGCTCCAAGTATCCGTCCCTTATCTGCTTATCCGGCATATAAGTCATACCTAACAGTATTTTTATAGTTATGTATTAATAAATAATGTTATTAATATCATATATATATATATATATATATATATATATATATTGTACAAGTAGATTTTTCAGGTGTATATTATAAAAATAAGCATTTACTTCAATACATATAACTTTATTTCTAAGGAAATAATGAACTACAAGTCGCATAATTACTAATCTTCCCCTTCATGCAAGCTGTTTCAAAAAGGGGAAAGAAGCTGATTAACAGTGGAATGTCTCCAAGCTCATGCTTGCCCCTTCAAATGTCACCATCATATTATACGTGACAAAAAAGTTTTTCTCAAGATTTATGAAATATAGCATAAACCAAGATCCAAATATAACAGCTGCAGTAATTACCAACCTCCTCTCACTGTTCTTTTTTCTTTTTTTCTAGATATTTGAGACCAATTGGTAATATGTGTGATTCAAGTTCATCTTTCATTATTTGGATTGAAAGTCATGAGCTTTCCATTACCATGCGTGAGAGAGGGAGAGGGAGAGGGAGAGGTGGAGGGAGAGGGAGAGGGAGAGGGAGAGGGAGAGGGAGAGAGAGTTTCCCTTAAATTCAAGTAATGAGATGAAGCTTCGCCGTTTCTCATCTGCATGCACCAAAAAAACAAAAAAAAAAAAAAAAAAAAAAAAATCAAGTAGCGATATGACCCTTTACCATATCCCTCATTACTTGACTGGAAGTGAGCTTCATCACCTGCACCGTAATAAAAATCGAGTGAGTGTGTGTGTACGTGAGGGAGAGGGAGAGGGAGAGAGAGAAAGAGAGAGAGAGAGAGAGAGAGAGAGAGAGAGAGAGAGAGAGAGAGAGAGTCCCTTGAATTCATGTAATGAGATGAAGATTGCACGACTTGAATTGAAGTTATCTTCATTACCTGCACCTTAGTCACACAGCAGAGAAACTAAAAGAAAGAGATCGAGTGTGTGTGTGTGTGTGTGTGTGAGAGAGAGAGAGAGAGAGAGAGAGGAGCTCCCTTCAATCCAAGAATAAGAAGATGCATGGGAAGAACGTCTCCAAGCTCATGCTCACCCTTTGAGGTTCCATCGTCGTACCCAATCTAACAAAATTGCATCTTTATACATTCCCATGCACCAACAAAAGGTATTCATGAGCTAGCAGCCGTATTAATCCCCCACATCACCCCTCATGACTTGAATTGAAGGAAGCTCCATTGCTTACACCTTCTCAGACATACAATGAAATAACAGAAGATAAATTTCAAGTTTAGTTTTTTGATGAAGATGAGAAGAGAGGAAGACTCCTTATATAGAGGGAGGAGAAAAGCCACAGTACAGAATAAAACGAATAGAAAAGGAAGAAGAGAGGGAAGTTGAGGCAACTGTTATTTATTAAATTTATTTGTACGTTACAATATAAAAGCGATTCAGCTGCAACAGTCGAATTCTGAATTTCAGCTTGTACTGGCAGTGAAAAATTCAATTCATAAATAGGGTGAGTTGAAGCTTGCCTTTTTTTAATTTATGCTTTAATAAATAGTCTCCCAATTTAAAAATTAAAAGATAATAAATTTTTTTATTAAAGTGACTGAATACCTAATTATGGCTATCGAAATTAAATTCATTATCAAATTTTAAATATCGACTTATATGGGCGATCAAAGAAAAATGTTACTATCTAGAATATTTTTATCCTTCTTTTGCTGCAGAAATCGAACTCATTAGCCTAAGGCATTTGGGCCTTTTATACCTGGGGTTTGCGGGTAATTTTGTGATATAAACCACTTTTTTTGGGACAAGTTGCTGCTTGCTTTACGGTTCAGATCGTCACTATTAGGGAAATGCTTTCTTACAGTTTTCAGAAATAACTGTGATAAGAAGCTATTCTTTATAATCAGATCTGATAAAGAGAAAATTCTATAAGAAAAGTATTGTATGTATATGTGTGTGTGTGTGTGTGTATATATATATATATAATAACTTAAATAAAATAATAATAATAATAATAATAATATTGGGGTTGCAAACGGTTAGAAATGCAACTCATCGCTCATTCTTTCGCATGTTCCTCATTCGAACCATCCAACAAGAAAAGAAGAGAGAAAAAGAAACAGAGAAAAAAAGAAGAAAGAATATGGAGAAAAGGAGAGGATAGTATCTTTACTTGATACATGCCAAACCCTAGCCAGTCAGTCGAGGAGGATTGGAAGAGGTCGTGGCTTTGAGCGCTACCACCATGCGAAGCTAAGGAAGGAGGAAATGTCAATGTTGTGCTCACTCATAGGAAGAGGAGGAAGAAGAAGACCGCAGGTGCTGTCTGTGTCGAGACTAGCAAAGGAGAAGAGTCGACCTGTGGCTCTGTCGAGAAGAGGAGAGCTCGTCGTGTCAAGACATGATGGGGAGTCAAAGCCTGTGCCTCACATGCTCTGTTGGGGTTCGTCGAGACCAAAGGAAATATTGGGCGGCCAAAGAATTATAAGGTGTAAGTGAGCTGTTAAATATATATATAACATAGTTATGCCATTTTCGATATCGCCATGCCATTAGTGGCATGGAAATGCTGACCGAAACCATAATAACACCGCCCAAAATGGTGCTTACCTACCTAGTGTGATTACACCAATGCGTGACATAGTTATGCCACACTAAAAAATAAGACGGTGTAATTATGCCACTTGACGCCGTAGCTATGCCACTGACCTAAACCTCATTCTCCTGCACATTTTTTAAGTCTCAATGAATCCTACATTCGACCACCACCTCCTTTACCCCTTAACATAACCCTTCGCCTCAACATAGAGGGATCAACCACTTCTCTTTTTCATTCGGTCTCCCACTCTAGTAGTTCTTTTGTTGGGTCTTCTGCTCTAGTGTTTTTCAACTTCTTTAATGTAATTCCTCTTCTTCTATTTCTTTTCGTCTAACCACTACACTCTTCTTCTCACCATTACACTCTTCTCCTCTTCTTCTCACCACCACACTCTTTTTCTTCTCTTCTTCTCACCACTACATTCTTCTTCTCTTCTCTTCTCTTCGCCACTAATACATCCATTCTCATCATTTCTTAACCGAGCAAGTCCCTTCCTCTCTTTATCTTCTCTCATTCTCATGGCTGAACCCTAACACCACTATTTTGTCCTTTTCTCTTCATGCATTTGTTCATGTGGCTTGCTTATATCATGTTCATCTCATGATAATTTTGTTTTTGTGATGTTTATTTTCACATGATTTCCTAATGTGAAGTTAGTTTGCATGTATAATTTATTCAAGTAAATTTATTTCTTATATGTTGTTTATGTAAAGTGAGTTTATATATTTCTCATATGCAGTTTTTTTCCACAAGTTCTTTTATGTAAATCACTTGGTTCTATGTATAGTTTCCATGTAATTGTCTTCATATGAAAACTGCTCCATGTATTTTCTTCATGTATGATTCCATGTGTAGTTTCCTTGTAGTTGGCTTCATATGAATTACTACCCATGTGTTTTCTTTATATAAGTTCTTTTATGTAAAACACTAGGTTCCATGTGTAGCCCCTAAGGCAGGTTATTTGTGACCCTTCCAAGTGTAATTCACATTCATATGTGTAAGTATTCACCATGTGTAGATCCTTAACAACCTTGGGAAACCCTAACCTCAACTCATCATCTCCTCCTTTACTTCCCATGGATGAATCCCTAACCCTAACTAATTCTCTCCTCTTTATTTCCTTGGATAAAAAATCACCTCGATTCTGCCAGTCCTTTTAACTTGATTAATTATTTCTTGGACTATGTTTGATTCACTTTATCTTCTTAGTATTTCAAGTATAATCCACATCTTCATGCTATTTAAGCATAGTCGGAACAAGGGATAAATACTTAGGAATCACATGTTTTGGTTCTCTTTCATTTAGCCTGCAAATCTTTTCTAAGAAAATTTCACCTTTATGTTGTTTATGTGGCCTCATGAAAGAGTTTATGCTTGTGTTTATGTTCATTCAAAATTACCATTAAAATTTGTTTATATGAATGTGTTTGTCCTTATGCAACATTTCATATATATGTGCGTGGTTTAGGGCCCTGGACTGTTTGTATAGTGCATTTAACAAGATTAATGAAAAACACGATTTTTATTTCTTTAATAGACGCGATCGCGGGAAAAACCCTGCGACGAGCATATTGAAGAAGCGTTAGATGATGTTTTCCTACCGTGCCCCCATCTCCTCCCTCACTCGATGCCCCTTGCCCTCGCATCTCCTCTCATCTCTCCCTCGCCTATCGCTCTCATTCAGAAATCTGTACTGGATTGAAAATTGGCCTCGCCTCTCGCACTCGCCTCACGCCTCTCGCCTCTCACCCCTCCCTTGCCTCTTGCCTCTCCTCTCATCTAGCCCTTGCCTTTCCTCTCCTTCCGCGTCATGAAGCACGATGTGGTTTGCTCTTTTTTTTAACAGCCATTCGCTCTCCTCATCTGCTAATCCTATATCATGACGAAAAGGGCAATACCACTATCTCAAATGATAGTTCTACCATCATGAAGTTGCTCGATATTATTCACCCTGCTGCCAAGATATTCGTGGACATCACCAAGTCCCAAGACTCCAAGGTGAAGTGGCGATTCATTGCTTTTTTGGTTAATGAATTTTATATTAAAGCTTTTCTAGATGGTTTTTCACTATTGGAATGGCGGTTCCATATTTGAGAACACGGGTATTGAAGCGATCTGCTTGGCTGCATGTAGTTTTTAGCCTTAGTAGCGGTAAATTCTTTAAGTTCACTATATACCTAGATTCAGTAAATCTGGATTTAAGCTGATTCGAAGTCAAATTTTGAGACCTGAAATCCCAATATTAATAAATTCACAAACTTGCTGTATTTTAGCAATTGGCTGGGCTAAATCCTATTAAAAGGCTTTGTCAAATACCCCTTAAATTTTTTACCTTATAACTTTCATGGTAGTTATCCTATGGATGATATTACTCTATAAATTTGATGACCTTTATGTTTTTCGAGCTGGAGTTTCAAATATTGACTATGAAAGTGTGAGAAGTTTTACATTTTATCACTGATACTATGAAATTTTGCAGTTTCACATAAAAAAATATCACAATTTTTAACTTTTGAAAGTTAAAATATACCTTTTCATGCATGCGGTGGAATTTATATAAAAATTGTAAATATCTGCTTATAGATTCTAGTGCTTTTATTGAGATTTATCTTTTTTTTATGTTTTGGTTATGTTATAGTGTTTGTCTTTACTTTCATATTATTTTAAAATTTACATAAGTGTAGATAGTTGATGTTTTTCGTAGTGTGAAATTACCTTTTTTTTTTTTTGTAGTTTTATATGGTGACATGTAATTTTTTGTTATGACTTAAAGAGGACTGAATTTCATAGCGTTAGTTTTTTGTATCTTTGCATGTAGTTATTCAACTTATTTCATATTTTAGTTTATGTGAATGTGTATTTTGTATCTTTGCATATTTTAGTTTTTATATCTTTGCATATTTTAGTTTATGTGAATTTCGTACCATTAGTTTTTTGTATCTTTAGGCGTGTGGGTTGGTGGTGGATGTGACTGTGCTTGTGTGTGATGGTTGTGAGAGCAGTTTATGGTGGTTGTGAGTGGTGTTTATGTGAATGTGTGAGCTTTCTCCAAGCTATTCTATTTTGTGTTTTTGTTTATTTATTTGTCATTCTGTAATGGTAGTTAATTCAAATTTTTTCGTTCTCATTCTATAATGATCTATGAAGTGACTTTTTTGGTTCTAAACCATCAAATGTATAGTCATTACAATTCTGTTGCAAACAACACAACTGCAAAGTACTAGAATGATTATTTATCCAGAGCAGCCGCAAATCAGTTATTTTCCAAACGCACAAAACAAACAGCTAAACAACTTATCCAGATCAGGGGCTGAATGGTCATTTATCTAGAAATAACTGCAAATAAGCTGTTTTCCAAACGCACAAACTAAACAGCTAGACAGCTTATCAAGATAAGCTACTGATCAACGACTTATTAGGATAAGCTACTTATATGGATAAGCTGTAGATGCCCCAAACAGACGCTTAATGTGCTTTACTAAATATCATGCAAGTTATGATTTATTGTGCTGTAACAAATATCATGCAAGTTGTGATTTAATATGCTTTACCAAAGATTATGCAAGTTGTTGTTTAAAGTGCCTTACCAAAAAATCATCTGAGTTGTGTTTTAATGTGCATATCAAATAATCAAGATAGTTGAGTTTTAATAAGCTTATATAAATGTCGTGCAAAATTTTATCTAAGAGAGTATTTAATTTAATTTAAATATAGATATAGTTTTGGAAAAGTAATATTTAATTTGAAATTATGAAATCAAATCGACCTCATACATGCAATAGTTTAAATAATCGAGCATTGCACCAAAAGTCATGTATCTATCCTGAGGAAATAATACATTGCTTGGTAGTAAGGCTTGATCAAGTAAACTAAAGTATTCATGACATCTGTTTGGTCTGGAAACCATTTATGTTGACTGAAAAATTCCCCTATCTAATATGAAGCAACTATATAGGGTTTATATTACCTGAGTTCTTAAAGTTTCCTATAAGAACAAGCCCCTATAGTTAATTACATTCTAAATGAGTGAAGTCACTCAAGAAAACTCTCAATTTAGGTCAGGAAATATTTTTTTCATGACTTCTAAAAGTTAAGATTCTCAAAGTAATGTGTGAGGGAATGCCAATAGATCAAGGTGCAAATGTGGAACATTTTATTTTTAGAATGCAAAGGAAGAAAAGTAGGGAATGTCACAGATCTTAAGGCAAAATTTAGAAACTCCCCAACCTATCCTAAGGTTTAGTTCAATTTAGAAGAACTATTTTTGTGTTTCATTTTGACAAATTAATTAGTTAGGGCTTACATTTACATAATACTGATTATGCAATAAGTCATATCTGATGACAACCTCATAATCCTAAGACGAGTTAGGGCTTATATTGCATAGGGTGCAAATGCCTAAGAGATAGAGTGAGGGTTTATGTTGCTTTAGGAAAACTACATCGAAGTCTAATGACTTGTTATTTATTTCTAAGAAAGATTTGTTGTTGAAGAGTTCTCTGCATCCTCGTCGTGTGATCCCCGAATATTTATGCTTACGATTTTCACTTTATATTTCTATCAAATAATATTATCTCTTTCTTTGCAAGAGCGCAAAAAACTTGACTCCGCTAGATATTTAGAAGCAAATAAGAGATATATTTTAATTATTAAAAATAATATGGGATACTACGCAAGTATACATATCATTTATCAAGTAATATAGGACTTTTTGATTAAGCCCCAAGATATCGAACCCACAGGGAAATGTCTAAGGTATTAAAGAAATAAGAAAAATAACTTTTTACTTTTTAAAAAGATGTCGTAAAGTATGCGTTAAAATATAAAATTTTTCAAATTTGTTTTTGGTATATTTTTGATAAAAAGTGAAGCAAATAACTAAAGTTAACACATCTTTGAACTAGTACGGAAGCAAATGAGAATAAAATATCATTTTCCTCTTTCAATGAATCAGTAATAATTATGAAATTTTATTGTGGAAGTATCTAAAATGTATTGTGTCAAATAAAAGCAATTATATTCTTTACCTTACTTGGTTCTATAAAGAACATTGGTTAATTTGATGATTTGAAATCTTGTAGATGGGTTAGGCAGGGAAGATACCAGCTCTCACTCTATAGGTTCCCTCGATTCCCTCCACCTGGGGGCTAACATCTCTTAACAAAATTTTTCACATCAAACCAAATTAGGGGGCTTTAGCCTATCACACTAAAGTCCTCTAATTTTAATCCCCAATATAAGCATATCTTCCTATTTATTTGCACCCAACTATATGAATTGCAATTCTCATCCATACAATTGCATGTGATTCTTTCCAATTGTTGCTTGAGATAATACCATAATGGATTTTACATAATCTCCAAACAAATTTTAACATCTTAATTGACCAAATCTAAAAGTAAATTAAGTGTAAGGTAGTGAATCATCACAACTTCTTCCAACATTGAAATCTTATATTTCACACAACTTCCTTCCATAATTTAATTACTTCATCATTTAAAAGGAAAAAGATAAAGAAAACTACTCAGAATCCATGGAGAAAACAAAATCACAACTTGATTTGAATGTAGAAATCATAGTGAAACACAAAAATTTTTACTTTAAAACGAAATAAAGAACAAAGTTAAACAGTTATCTGAAAATCCTCTCCACAAGACTCTTGAAGTTCTTTTAAAACTAGCTTTCCCCTTACAAGACAAAATAGAGGTTGGCGCCCAACTTTGTTGACTCCAAATCTCTATTCTACTCTTAATAAAAACTAGATACAATTGATAATAAATGGTGGATGAAGTGGAAATGCGTACTCTTAATAACTCACTAACATAAACTTGACTCTTAACACTTATCACACCCTCCAACAACAACAACTTTTTCTGATCTTCAAGTCTTTTTTTAAAAATTTTTCAAAAGGTGCCTTGGGGTCTCTTCAAAATGTGTCAAGATTCAATGTATCCATAAAGAATGCATCCATGCATTCAAATTTTAAATGAGTTTTGGTGCTGATGTAGAGTTAGTGAAGTTTAAACCAAAGGATGCTTCAAAAACCCCTTCAAATTTGCGCCAAAATCAAATAAATTCATCACTTTAACTGTGGCGCCTATGCGCCAGCCAGCCGGCGCTTAGGCGCCAGAGGCTAATTTTTCACACCTTTCAATTTTTGCTCCAAATTTGATCTTTTATTCCTCCTTTCATCATAGTCACTCATTTTAATCATACATGCAAGAAAAACACAAAAATATCTTATATTAAAGTGCAATATCATTAAAAATAGGTATAAAAATGTACTTAAAACACTATATATTTTAGGTATATTAAAATCCCCCAAACTTAAAATGTTACTTATCCTCAAGTGAAGCTTAATCACATAGAAAATTTTAACATGCAAAATATGTAAATGAGTATCTTTAGGAAGGTTTCAAAAAATTTTTCTAGAAATGAAGTAGTCCAATTTAGAAAAAACTTTAGTAAATGAAACCAACTTAAAGTTTAGAAAGTTCTTAAGTAAAGGATAATGAAAAATATTAGTTCCTATCTAATTCAGAAATACTTATAGATTCTTCAAAATATAGGATTCAAACATTTCATCTTTCTCACTTAAAAATTTTTATTTGGAAATAATTTTACTTACTATATTATAACCTTAAACTTTAGATTTTCTCAAAACTTATATTTTAAACTTTAGTTATGGAACCAATTTTTGATTAGGCCCTTAAATCCTCAAGCTTCTCCTTTCTTTTTACATACTATTTTTCTCTTTTTTTTTCTTCTTTTCGTTTTTTCACTTTTTTTTTCTTTTTCTTTTTTTATAAGGCAAGGATTACTGTATCTGGATATACATTTAATGATTTTGAATTTCACCATTTCATTTACAACAAAGGTTTGATATATATCCTTCACTTAAAAATCATAATAATAGTGTTGAAAATAATTTCTCAATAAAAGAAATTTAAGTTTTAAAAAATAAAAGTCAAATATTCTATTTATCTAAAAATACAACACTTCTTACAAAAGATAGTTTAACTATATTTAACATTTCTTTACTAAGAAAATTTTAATTTTAAATTATTCATCATTATTATAAATTTTAACTAAATTCTTTTACTCATTTCTATATTCAAAATTTTGCTTCCCTAGTATAACTCATATACATAATTATTTTCAATCAAAATCAAATTTTATTTAATTATTCTTGAGAACAAATAAAATTTTAGTTTTCAAAATTTGTTTTTAAATTCCTCCCAAACTTTATTTTTAATTAGGATAAAACATTTAAGCATAAAAATGATACATGGGTAAGAATTAAAAAATAGAATAACATGCTTGCAAGAATTTTCATATCCTAATTATGCAAATATAACAGTTTAAAAATAAAGAGCAAAAAGAAATCAAATTTAGTTTTTCAGTTTTTCATAAAATAGAAATTTCAAAATTTCAAAGGACTTCTACAATAATGAAGGTTTTCAAAGAAAATACACACCAACACAAGTCATAACATACTAGAAAATAAATGGTAGAAAATTTTGAAAATTTCACACATGCTATATAAATAATGATTTCTAATAGTGTTCTAAGTTTTTCTAATATTTATAGGAATTAAATTAGACACTATTAAAAACTTAAACACTAGAAATTACATCATAAAACATTTACTACCACAAACACACTACAAAATACATCATAAAACATCTGAATATGCATAATAGAAATAGTCTAATTATAATCTAAACAACATCAGAGTCCACAACAAAACATCATATCACATATAAAAACATCAAAATAAAAACATCACAACACATAAGAAAATCACAACACAATAATCCTAATCATCATCCTCATCATCATCATCTTCATTCCAGTCTCTGGATGACACATAAGGTATATAAAAAGGATGAGGGTGCATCTCAGCACTGTGATCTGCTATTATCACTTTATCCATGTACTGCTGATAATTCTCTGCATATTCATCATGTTTTACAATATACCTTTCAATATTTTCAATCTTACCATCCATATCTCTAACATGTTCTTTGGTAAGACTCACCTTCTTCAAAATCTTCTGTAATAATCCAGTCTGTGAATCTCTTGAAGATGATGCATGTGCAGTAGAAGAACGAGAAGTAGAAGAAGCAGAAGCAGAAGCACTGGAAGCTATAACAGATTCTCCTTTCCAGCGAAATGTTAAATGTACAATGTAAGTGTTTATATTTACACTGGTAATATGTCTAAGTGGCTGAAGAGCTTCTTCCCATGTGTCAGCCTTAACTCCAAACTGCTCACAAAGTGAATAAATCAGAGATGGAAATCCCATACCTGCTGTAGTAGCAGCTCTAGCACAGTTCAGAATATAAATAAAAGATAATAGCCCTAATATCTAAAGGCATTCCTTGCTGCATACAATGGTTCAGAACAGCTCTCTCCCTTGTAACTTCACTGACATGACTTGAAGGTAGAAGCTTAGATGAGATAAAGTAATGCCATGCCTTTGAGTTGGCATTCAATTTAGAGGCTGAAAAATTCACTTTTATGTCATTTATAATCTTCCACAAACCTTTTTAATCAGTAAGAAAGACCATAATATCATCTAACTCTCCCTCAGAAAGATGAAAATTTGCATAAAAACAAAACATCGTAGGAGGTAATCGGAAAAAAGTATTAATTACCTCAGATGAAAATTCCACTTGTTGCCCCCTAAACATCACCAAATTATCTTCTGTTACTGACAAGTTAGCATAAAACTCTCTCACCACAGAAACAACTGCTAGAGCGGAGAAGCAACAGTAACGTTCCCAACTTCTTCTAGCAATTATATCTTCAATTTCTCTTCTTGGCATACTAAGAACTCTTTCTGAAATCAATTTATGTGACGCGAGTGCATCGAAGTAACGATTCTCAGCTTTAGAACTGACAAATTTGTCGGAATTAAAATTTTCTTTTCTTTTTGAGCATTTTGACTTCGAAGCCATCTCAAAAAATTCACAAAAAATTTCACAATAAATTTCAAATTTAAACTAAACTTGCTAATTTAACTTCCAAAGGCAAATTCCACTAAAACCAAGCAATTTCACATCCTTTTCTCAAATTTTCACAATGAATAATGATTTTAAGATTTTTTCATAATGTACTCAAAATACATGTGAAAATAAAAAAAATATACTTAAGAGTAGGGATCATACCTTAAGGAACTCAAATCCAACATATTTCGGCGAGATCGACTCTAAAATGATCCAAATATTGATGCCCCTTAGGCTCCTATTTGCGAAACTGAGAGGTTGAAGGTGTTGGGGGTGTTAAAAATGGCCAATTTTGGGTTTTTAACTGCTGAAAATCGGTTTTCGTGAACTGGCGCCTATGCGCGAGCATATGGAGCTTAGCCGCGAAAACTGGAGCTTATGCGCCTTCGGTTTAGCGTTTAGGCGCCAGTGCCTAAATTTTGACAATTAATTTAATTGCACCAAACACTTAGTTAATCCCGCTTAATCACTTCAAATAATTATTTCTCCCCATAAACTCTTCTAATACTCTAAAAGTACTCTTAAATTCCAATGATTCCACACAAATTTTCACACAAACACAAACTTATATTAATTACAAACTACACTTAATATAATCTACAAACTCCTATCCAAAATACTTTGGATGAAATTCCCAAATAATAAGTTCAAACACATGTAATTAAATACAAACTTACATCATTGAGATGTAGTAAACACAAGTAAAGTGCAACAAACACAAATATTAAAGAAAATACACTTAAAACATTAAACACATATAATTAAACTACAAGACCACAAATAATTTAAGTCCATTCTCTGTTTGGTGAAATATTTCCAGAACCACCATTAGTTCCATTTGAACCATCTGGAATGTAAATATGATAAAAAGGGCGATGATCAAAAGCTCTTACATCATCTTCTTCTATACATTTGTTCTTAAGAAACATCGCTCTATTCACTTCTTCCACATGACTTGTATGACTGAATTGCATTTTGAGTTGCCATCCAATACGTGTTAAATGATCATTAATTTCATTTACATTTGCATCAATAGACTCCACATCAACCTCGATCTTCGTAATCCTTTCTGCTATCCCTTGGATACACACAACCAGAAATCTATTATATAACTCTTGCGCACAATTGTAAATAAACTTCTTCTCGTTGGCTTCCTCTTTCTTTTTGATTTCACTCTCCTAAGAAGACATTTTTGCATTCAAAATACTCTTGCAGAAGACTCGGGAATAAAAATAAGAATTGGGGAAAGTATTTCATAAATTCAGGGCTTTTTAATAGACTTGGGAAGGCACAAAACTGACCCTAGAAGATTTAAACTCCTTAATAAATCCAAAAACTACTCACCCATGAGTTAGGCTTCTAGAACCTCATTTTTCACATTTTTTTATAACTACGGCGCCTATGCGCCAACCAGCAGCGCATAGCCGCCAGTGCACATTTTTGCACAATTCTGCCAAACGTTAAAATCTTCATTCTGACTCCTTTAAGTCATTACATAAGGCCAAATAAACACCACTATAACATAAAAAACTCCAAAATGCTACCATATTTCTCAAATCAAACTAAATAAAAGAACTCAAAGCAAACATAAAGCAAAGCACACCGATAAATATGGGTTGCCTCCCACAAAGCGTTTGGTTTAACGTCATCAGCCTGACATACCCAGAGCTTATTTTGAGTGACCCAATATTATATTCTCTTCAGGTTTAGATTGATCGACTGAAAAGTAAGGTTTAAGTCTATGACCTTTCACTTTAAATATTTTTTCAGTCTTAGGATCTTGAATATCCACAGCTCCATATGAATAAACTTTCATCACAATAAATGGGCTTGTCCACTTGGACTTAAGTTTTCCAGCAAAAATTCTCAATCTAGCATTATATAGTAAAAATTTTTGCCCTCACTCAAGATTTTTTTGTAAGAATCTTCCAATCACGCCATAACTTCATTTTTTCTTTATAAATCTTAGTATTTTCATAAAATTCATTCATTATCTCTCCAAGCTCATTTAATTGCAACAATCTCTTTTCTCTAGCATCTTTCAAATTAAAATTAAACTATTTAATAGCCCAATATGCTTTATGCTCAAGTTCAACTGGTAAATGACAAGCTTTTCAAAAAATTAGCCTATATGGGGACATTCCTATAGGAGTTCTCTAAGCAGTTCTATAGACCCACAAAGAATAATCCAGTTTGATTGACCAATCTTTTCTATTTGGATTAACAATCTTTTCCAATATTCTTTTAATTTCACGATTGGATAATTCAACCAAACCACTTGTCTGCAGATGATAAGCAGTAGTAATGCAATAGTTAATATGATATTTCTTTACTAACTTTTCCATAATCGCATTCTTAAAATGACTTCCGCCATCAGTTATGATTACACTTAGTATTCCAAATCTGCAAAATATATTATTTTTTAAAACTTTGCAACACTTTGAGCATCACATCGAGGTAAAGCAATAGCTTCTATGCATTTACATATATAGTCTATTGCTATCAAAATGTATGCATTTTCTAAAAGATGGTATAAATGGTCCCATAAAACCTAATCCCCAAATGTCAAATATTTTAACTTTTAAATATAATTAAGGGGCATCTCATTTCTTATAGAAATATTGCCTACACGTTGACATCGATCACAAATTTTAATATAAACATTAATATCCCTAAAAATTGTAGGTCAATAAAATCCAGATTGTAAGATTTTATATGCAGTTTTATAAACTCCAAAATCTCCCCCATAATCAGAATTATGTCATTTTTGAATAATTTCATAAGTTTATTTTAAAGGCACGCATCTTCGAATAACAAATCTTTTCCTTGTTTATATAAAAATGAGTCATCCAAAAAATAAGTCTCAGCTTCATATATAAATTTCTTCCTCTCCTGGTATGTTAAACCATAGGGTAAAATATCACTGACAATAAAGTTTACAATGTCGGCATATCACGAAACACACCACTCATTAACAACGAACAATTTTTTATCAGGAAAATTTTCATTAATTTCTTCAGCATCACCGAGAGATTTTTTAGTTTCAAGCCTGTACAGATGATCAGCAATTTGATTATCAACACCTTCCTATCTACTATCTCGAAATCAAATTCTTGAAAAAGAAGAATCCATCAAATCAACCTTGGTTTTGCATCCTTCTTCTTCATTAAATACTTAATAGCAGAATGATCATTATGCACCACACATTTAGTTCCAATTAAATATGATCTGAATTTATCAAAGAAAAATACTATAGCTAATAACTCCTTAGTAGTGGTATAATTAATTTGAGTTTCATTAAGAGTTTTACTATCATAGTAAATTACTTTGAAAATCTTATCATATTTCTGACCTAAAACAGCTCCAATAGCATAATCACTAGCATCACACAAAAATTCAAAAGGTTTTTCCCAATTAGGTGAAACTATAACAGGTGCAGTGATTAATTTTTCTTTTAATATTTCAAAAGCTTTAGGCATTCATCATCAAAATTAAAATTGCATCTTTTTCAAGTAAACGACATAAAGGCTTTGAAATTTGTGAAAAGTTTTTAATATAATGCCTGTAAAATCCAGCATTTCCCAGAAAACTTTTAATTTTCCTTACATTAGCTGGGTAAGATAAATTAGAGATTTCTTGAATTTTTGCAAAATCTACTTCCATACCATTTTTGATATACGATGTCCCAAAACTATTCCGCCTGCTACCATAAATTGACATTTCTCCCAGTTAATAACCAAATTAGTTTCTTCACAGCGTTTCAGAACTTTAGATAGATGTTCTAAACATGATTCAAATCATATTCTAAACATTGAAAAGTCATCCATAAAAACTTCAATTCTTTTTTCTATTAAATCAAAGAAAATTTCCATCAAACGTCTTTAAAATGTAGTAGGGGCATTACATAAACCAAAGGGCATTCTTCTAAAAGCAAATGTACCATAAGGACTAATAAACGTTGTTTTCTCTTGATCCTCAGGAGCAATTTGAATTTGGTGGTAACCATTATATCCATCCAGAAAACAAATTTTTTTATGCCCAGCTAGTCTATCCAACATCTTATCTACAAAAAGGAAGTGGAAAATGATCTTTCCTAGTGGCAAGTTTTAATTTTCTATAATTAATGCATATTCGCCATCCTGTAACTTGTCTTACTGGTATTATTTCATTCTTTTCATTAACAGTCACAATAACTTCTCTTTTCTTAGGTACACAGTGAATTGGACTAACCCATGCACTATCTGAAACAGGGTAGATAATTCCAGCATCCAACCACTTTAAAATTTCTTTCTTAACAACGTCTTTCATTTGAGGAATCACCTAAAAAGGCATACTTTAAATGATTAGGAAGCATCTTTAAATCAAGTTCAAAAGGTTTTTCAATTGATGGACCAAAAGATTCATCTTTTTTAGTCATGTCCAAAATTTCAAAATTTTCATGAACATAATTTAAATCTTCCTCATGAAAATCTTCAGAATCTTGTAATTCCTCTTCTTGCTTGTGTTCCAATTCTTTACTTTCATATTTTTCTTCATAAGTTGACTTGAAATGGCATTCACTCAAATATTTTATAACATCCATTCTATAACATTCATCATCTATACCTCTTGCAGGATATTTCATTAACTTTGAAATATTGAATGTAACAGTTTGATCATTAACTCGCATGTCAATTCCCCTTTTTGCACATCTATCATCGCTCTGCATGTGGCTAGGAAAGGTCTCCCAAAAATTATGGATATCTCTTTATCTTCCTCAATATCCAACACAATGAAATCAACAGGAAAAATAAATTGATCCACTTTCACCAGAACATCCTCTATAGCTCCTTTAAGATATATGATTGGACGATCAGCTAATTGTAGAGTTATAGTAGTAGGGGTTATTTATCCTAATCCTAGTCTTTTGAATATTGATAACGACATAAGGTTAATGCTGGCACCCAAATCACATAAAACTTTTCTAAAAAATCTGTCTCTAAATGCACATAGAATTATGAAACTTTTAGGATCTTTAAGTTTTTCAGGAAGCCTTTTCTGAATATTGTACTGCACTCTTCACTAAGGGCAACAGTCTCATTATCTTTAAACTTCATCTTTTTGTTAAGAATATCCTTCATAATTTCACATAGCTTGGCATTTATTCTAAGTCTTCAGTAAATGGAATGTTCATTGTAAGCTTCTTAAATATCTCTAAGAATTTTGAAAATTTCTTATTCAATTTTTGTTGTCGAAGTCTCTAAGGAATGGAGGTGGTGGCTTTTCTAAATCAACCTCAGGTGGAGAAATAGGTTTTTCTAAACCTTTCAGAGCATCCTCTTTTGATTTTTCAATTTTTTCTTTCTCCACTTCAGTCTCTTTTTGAACTCTACCTTCCAACTCTCTTTCACTTCTCAACTGAATAGCTTGTACTTGCTCTAGTCTTGTCTCTTGGATTTACTTCTGTATTGTTAGGAAGTGTTCATTGGGATCTATTACTTAATGAATTGGCAATCTGTCCCAATTGATTCTCAATATTTCTGATTGTAGCTCCTTGAATTTGTAATTGATTTCCCATTTGTAACATTACTTCTTCAAAAGACAACTTCTCCTTAAATTGTGAAGTATTGTTAAAACTTGGAGGATAGTTTAGTCTATAATTATTATTTCTTTGGTTGTTCCAGTTTCCCAATGGGTTTACTTGGTTGTTCCCCCATTGTTGATTACTACCACCCTGATTATTGGTATTTCTGTTAAAGTTTGGATGATTTTTCCAACCTGGGTTATAATAATTGGAATATGGGTTCTTAGGCTTACTTATGACATTCAAAGTTTTTGGTAAAGTTTGAGAATCAACCATTTGGCCTGATGAATTTTCTTCAATCATGGATATTGGCTGAGAAAAATTTATCCCAAATTGATCTATCTTCTTTGAAATTGCAGCAACTTGATTTGCTAGCTTTGCAAAAGCATCATTTTCATGAATGTTAGCTTCCCTTTTAGGATTTAACCTTTTAAAAGGCCATTGAAAATTATTAGTAGTCATTTCTTCAATTACAGCATAAGCATCAGCAAACTGTTTAAACATCAATGAACCACCAGGAGCGGCATCAATAATAGATCTAAGAGATCCAACTAGTCCATTATAAAAGGTATGAATTATAAACCAATATGGTATCGAATGATGTCAACACTTTCTTAGGAGATCTTTAAAACGTTCTCATGCTTCATATATAGATTCCCCTTCAAACTACCAAAAAATGTGATATCATTTCTAAGCTTCATAGTCTTCGATGGTGGAAAATATTTAGCAAGGAATTTTTGTGCTAAATCACTCCAAGTTATGATAGATCCAGGTGCTAACAAATTTAACCAAATCTTAGCTTTATCCCTCAGTACAAAAGGGAAAAGTCTAAGTTTAATTACATCATTTAAAACACCGTCGTATTTAAAAGTAGCGCACAATTCTAAAAAATTGGCAAGACGTAAATTAGGATCTTCAGTTGGTGCTCCCCCAAACTGATTATTGGATACCATTTGAATAATAACAGGTTTAAGTTCAAATGAATTAGCAGCTACAGTAGGGTGTTGAATACTACCATGAAGTTCATCCACTATAGGGTTAACATAATCTCTTAAAGGTCTAAATTTTTATGGATTTCAACATTTTGATGATCTTGATTTGCCATTTCTTGAATATTTTTATCTTTCTATAAATTTTTTTTTTATTTTCTGATAGTTCTATCTAATTCAGAATCATAAGGCACAAGTCCCTCAGAACCTGAACTACACATACAAAATTAACAAAATAAAAAAAACACACTAACAAAAACTATGAAAAGTAAAAACTTAATTTTTCTTAAATTTTCTTTAAATGAATTTTAATTAATTTTCCCGGCAATGGTGCCAAAAACTTGATCCCTGAATATTAATACTTACGATTTTCACTTTATATTTCTTTCAAATGTTATTATCTATTTCTTTGAAATGGCCCCAAAAACTTGACTCTACTAGATATTTAGAAGCAAATGAGAGATATCAGAACCTTGGGCACGATAATATTCACAGTAAAGGGTAGAGATTTGAGCATCATCTAGGTTTTCGAGTTGGTTTTTCTCTCTTCCATATGCTTGGGTTTGGGTCCTATTTATAGCCATGGGAGAACTTTGGATGAGTTTTGGAAGTGATGAGGATCATTGGGGAGTTGTCATCGGCCTCATTAATGTTTCGTGGGGAAAATTTAGGCTATGGCAATGATGAATTGCCATTCTCCAAGCCTAGGCATGATAGGCTTAACCATGGTGAAGGCTTTGGAGTTGGGCTCCTGTCTTGGCCCCATTGGGTCCTTTGTGAGGTGTGGATTTGGCTGGGCAAATCATGTTGAATCCACCTGCCCTAGATGGCACTCGAGGTGATTTTTTTTTTATTTGAGGAAATGGTGACACATAAGCCCTTACTCATCTCATGCAAGCCTTAGCCATGATGGTTCTTAACCAAGGTGTGGGATGGGTTAGCTTCTTGTCTCCCCTTCCATTGGGTGGTCTAAGAGGTGAAGGATGAGTCATGAGGGTAAGGCCCTCCCCCTTCACGACATCTCATTTGTCTTTTGGATGAGAAGGTGACACATATTTTCTAAATGCAGAAAATTCTTAAAATTTGGTTATAACCATGGTTAAGTAAGTTACTCATGTGAGTTTAATTGGTGTCTAATTTTATTGGTGAGTTCATGAGGATGAGCCACCTCGAATTTTATTTTCATGAGAGGATGACACCTCATTTTCTTTAATGATTATTTTCTTTAACCATGGTTTATAGGTTATTTTAATGTAATAACCACTTAATAAATCCACAATGAGTCATGAATAATCCATGGATGAGGCCATTTATGATGTAATAAAGAGATTTGGAATTTTTAAATCATGGTTTCATGGGTTAAAATTCCATTTTATGCCCTTTTCATTTTAATTTCCATATTTAATTAATTATGTCATTATTTAAATATTGGAAAATATTTTATTATTCGGTAATTGGTGAAATAATTACAAATTAATTATTTGATTAATATCCATGTCATTAAAATCGATTTTTGTCTCTTTTCATGACTTTTCAATTTAATTTTCACTTTAATTAATTAAGTCGTTAATTAAAACATGAAAATTAGATTATTGATCAATTAATTAATTAAAAATAATTTTGGAATCGATTATTTGATTAATTCCATTATTTTTAATCAATTTCTAGATTTTGTGATTTTATGGCTTTTGAATTTAATTTATCATTTTAATTAATTAGGTCATTAATTAAAATTTTAAAAATTAATTCATTAGCCAATTAATTAATCAAAATAATTTTAAAATCAATTATTTAATTAATTTTATCATTTTATGACTTTTAATTTAATTTTTGTTTTAATTAATCATGTCATTTGATTAATTAAAATATTGAAAATCAAATTATTAGTCGATTTAATTAATCAAAATAATTATTTGAAATTAATTTAATTAATTTTTTGTCATTGTGGGGTTTTAAATATGTCGATGGTTGTTTGATCGAAATTCGATCATTTAACGAAATTGACTTTTTAGGTCATGTGTTGACCCATTGAATTCGATAAAGTTGGTGATTGGGTCGCCCGAATTGGTTATTTTGACCAAAATTATCATTTTAAGTCGAGTTGATACGGGAGTCAACGGTGTTAGTCATTAGATGCAGTTTGATCATTTTAACCAAAGTTAACTTTTTAGGTCGAAATGGTGACCTATAGGGTCAACGGGGTTGGTGGGTGGATACGGTTTGACCAATTTGACCAAAGTTGACTTTTGGAATTGACCGGTTGACTGTAAGTCAATGGGTTGGTCGATGGGTCGGATTTGACCCGATTTGAACAATGTTGACTTTTTAGGTCGAAAGGGTGACACAATAAATTCAACAGGGGTTGGTCATTAGTGCAGTTTGACGATTTGACCAATGTTGACTTTTAGGTCGAAAAGGGTGACTATAGGGTCAACGAGGGTTGAATCATTGGAGTCTGGTTCAGTAAATTTGACCAAGTTGACTTTTTAAATCGAAAGGTTGACAAATGGGGTCGATAGGGTTGGTCATTAGATTTTGGTTTGATCATTTTTGCAAAGTTGACTTTTTAGGTCAAGGTTGACCTATGGGGTCAACAGGGGTTAGTCATTGTGTTGGGTTGACCATTTTGACGAAGTTGACTTTTTAGGTGAAAAGGTTGACACATGGGATGTTGGGTTGGTCATTGATGCAGTTTGACCATTTTGACGAAGTTAACTTTTTAGGTCGAAAGGTTGACTGTGGAATTGACGGGTTGGTCATTGGAGTACAGTTTGACAATTTTGACCAAAGTTGACTTTAGGTCAAAAAGGTGACTGTGGGGTTAACGGGGTTGGTCATTTTAGATGCAGTTTTACCATTTTGACCAAAGTTGGCATTTAGGTCAGGCATTGACTCGCCAAAAATGGGAGTCGACAAAAGGGCCCAGTATGTGTAGAATACTATATAAGTGTGCACATATTGGCGTTGACCGAAGTGATCTAAGAGATGTCAATAAATATCGGGGAAAGAGTGGGTAATAAATACGCTCTGAGGATGTCGGATATCTTATTTGTCGGTTCTTAGAAGGAATATTTTTCACCGTGTCTGAAAAGATTTGTTTAGGAGAGAAAATGGATGTCATATTCCATTTCTCAAAATGTAAATGTTATTTATTTTGTTAAAGGAATGCCATGATTTTCGTGTCGGAAATGACTTATATCCATGCTTGGAAGAGAGAGAAAATAGACGTCATTTTCTATTTTTCTCGAAAATGTCAATGTCGAAGATTTGGTTAGAGGAAAGCCATGATTTTAAGGTGTCGGTAAGGACTTACATCCAATAACGGAGAGAGAAAATAGAAGCCATTTTTTTCCCTCGAAATATCGATATCGGAATTTGGTTAGAGGAAAGCCATGATTTCCATGTAGGAAAGGACTTACATCCGATAACTAGGAGAGAGAAAATAGATGCCATTTCTATCTTCCTCGATTATCGATATCGAATTTGGTTTGAGGAAAACCATGATTTTCGTGTCAGGAAAGGACTTGTCAATAGCCGGAGAGAAAATAGATATCATTTCTATTTTCCTCGAAATGTCAATGTCGAGAGATTTGGTTAGAGGAAGCCATGATTTCCTTGTCGGGAAAGGACTTACATCTGATAATCGGAGAAAAATATATGTCATTTTTTATTTTCACCGAAAATATCAATGTCAAGATTAGGTTAAAGGAAAGCCATGATTTCCGTGTCGGGGGGGAAAGGACTTATGTCACATTAACTTGAGAGAGAGAAAATGGATGTCATTTTCCATTTTTTGAAATGTCGATATCGTATTTGGTTAAGGAAAGCTATAATTTACGTGTCGGAAAGGACTTATATCTAATAAACGAGAGAGAGAAAATGGATGTCATTTTACATTTTCCTCAAAATGTCAATGTCGAATTTGGTTAGAGGAAAGCCATGATTTCAGGTGTCGGGGAAAGGACTTACATTCAATAACGGAGAGAGAAAATGGATGTCATATTCCATTTCTCGGAATGTCAATGTGATGTCGTATTTAAAGAATGACATTTCGGTGTCGAGGAAATGACTTACACACGATAGTGAAGGAGAGGATGAGTGTCAAACATTGATATGTCAAACGTCGCAATGTCGATATGTCGGGAGAGTACGATACTTGATTATTGATATATCAACGGTTGAAATGTCGATGTGTCAAATGTTGATAACGATTGTTGATATGTTGATATGTTGATATGTTAAATGTTGAAAGATCGATATCTCAAATGTCGATAACAATTGTTGATATGTCAAATGTCGATATGTCAAATGTCAAATGTCGAGATGTTAAATTATGGGAATGTCATAATTTCCATGGCAGGAAAAGGACTTTAATCCGAAAGTTATAAAGAGAAAATGGATGTAAATTGTTCGTTTCTCAAAAATGTCGAGTGTCAATGTCGAGTTATAGGAATGCCATAACTTCCGTGTCAGGAAAGGACTTACATCCGATAGCGAGAGAAAAGTGATTTATATTCCATTTCTCGGGAACGTCGAATGTCGGTGTCAAGTGGAGAAGATCATATTTCATGTCGGGGAAAGGACTTATATCAATAAACGGAAAAAAGTGGCAAACTCAAGGCAAAGAGTGTATCCATTTGGGATTTGACCTTTACGAATTCGAAAGATATTAATTATCACAGTTGTTTGTCATTTTTAATTCAAAATCCTTGTTTTGGCATTTTTGGAGCTTGTCGATGTATTGTAGACGATTGAGAAGAAGAGCAAAATCTCATATTCGATTTTTGTAAAAGTGTCGATGTCGAAAAGTCGATTTTGGAATAGGAATGTGTATGAGACTTATATCTTATCCAAAGAAAGATTGCTAAAGGAAAGCCAACATCATGATGGTCTTACTTCTAATAGCGAGAAAGAGAATAGATGTCATTTTCCATTTAAGGAGGTCTTACAACATCTCTTAGAAATGTCGAAGTATGAAAATGTCGATTTTGGAATAAAGATGTGTATGAGACTTATATCCTATCGAAGAGGAGTTTGCTAAAGAAAAGCCAATTTCATGATGGTCTTACATCTTGATAGGAGAAAGAGAATAGATGTCATCTTCCATTTAAGGAGGGTCTTACCTTTATTTCTTTGAAATGTTGATTTCGTTTTCTTTTGTCTTGGTTATTTGTTCCCGATTTACAAAATAAGTCATTCATTTTTGTTTATGTCACATCTTTTGAATACTTCCCATTGATTGGGTGTATTATGTCTTCTTGATAGTGTTTATCAACTGACGGGGATTTCCCAGATGTGTCTTCTGTATGACATATGGGCCCTCCCTTGAGGATAGGTGTTTGAAGTCCTAAATCCAGATCACGATGCAGTGTCTTTAGGGTGAACCAATTTATCATGGGCCCATACAATGCTTAGTCTTCAGCTTCCAAGTTCTCCAATGTTTTGTAATTTCATATTTTTTGTTATTTCGTCTTTCAGATGTCATTTATAGGTAGATCATTGCACTTGAGAAGCACAACTTAGGGACGTTCTTTCGATAAATGATGTCGTTCACATGTAGGTTCATAAAGCTATTAATCACGAATTCTATAAAGATCATTTAGATTGTCCTTCAAAAATCACTTTAACATTTTCAAATTGGGATTGGGGTTGGATCTTTGGAAAATTATGACTTCGGAAGTATAATTTCCATTAATCTCCGATAACAAAGCCATTTACCTTAGTTCTTTCTTTTACGGGTCTTAGAATTTTTCGAAAATGTGATCAAAATATCTTTTACCTTCTAAAGATATGTCTGAACCAATTAATAGTCAACCAAAAGACGAGATCGATTAATTCTTTCCTGAATATAATATCGGAAGAATTTTCTTAAGATGTTTTTCGAGATTTATCAAATAGTGGAGAATTTGAACACAGATTTTATTTTATGCTCACCTCGAAGCTTCTTCTCGGGGAATTACTATATCTGGTGGAGCATGTTAAAGATTTTGAATGTTTGAATTGAGACACCAATTTTGATTTTGTGCCCACCTCGACTTCTTTTTAGAAACATTTTTTTGGTAGGGCAATCTTTAATGATTTTGAATGCTTGAACTCGAGCACGATTTTGATTTGCTACTCACCTCAAGCTTCTTCTCAGAGAATTACTATATCTGGCAGAGCATATTTTAAGGGTTTTTGAATGTCAGGCTCACAATTAATAATTCTCGGAAATGTTCTTAAGACAAATTCGCGAGATATTATAACTCATTCGAAGTCGGGACCCCGTCACATGGCGAGAAGATTAAGAGGCCCGTGACATCTTTAGTCGGTACTTGCATTTTGATCACAATATTTTATTTTTCATTTAGGACCCGGTCCCCGAAAATTTAAGATAAAGGACCTAGTTATTAAGGGCATTAATTTCATTTTCCTTGCAATCATAATTTTCTTGTCGAAATGTCAGATTTTTTGTCTTGAATTCTTCCTTTCTAAGTTGTCTTTTTGTCAATAGGTGAATAGAAGAATATTTCCAAAGATATTAAATCCAAAGATTTCAAATTTCATTCTACCTCACAGATCGATTTAGGTTTTATTTCAGATATTAGATCCAAAGATTTCAAATTTCATCCCTCATCACAAATCAATTTTCATTTCTCCACAAAGGACATGCTAGTTGACTAGTCCTAGAACTAGACTAAACATAGATGATTTCGCTCCAGTTGATTTCTTTCTTTCTGCAAAGGCTGTCCTAAAGGGAAACCCTTGATGGAATTCATCAAAGTGATCGTCTTCCCAAAATTTGATTAATGATTATGATTTTTAGATTCTTTGGTAGATTAATGAAATCGAACGAGGATAAGAAAAATATCGTCGAAGGAGTGGTTCGAGAGGGGTTTTGGCCAGAAAGCATAACCATGAAGAATAGGTTCACGGGCCATAAAAAGCATAACCTAGGGGAGTGATTCGGAGGTACGTAAAAACCATAACCACGAAGAATAGGTTCGGGAAACATGAGGCATAACTTTAAGGGAATGGTTTAGAGGTACGCAAAAGCATAAGCACGAAGAATAGGTTCGGAGGCCATAAAGGCATAACCGGGAAGTACGTTGAAAGGTATCAAAGCTTAACAACAAAGAATAGGTTCAGAGGCCATAAAGGCATAACCCGAAGTGGTTTAGAAGTGTTTGTAAAAAGCATAACCACGAAGAATGAGTTACGAGGCCATAAAGGCATAACCCGGGAAGTGGTTCGGAAATTTGTAAAGCATAACCATGAAGAATAGTTTGAGGAGGCCATAAGAGCGCAACCTGGGGAGTGGTTCGGAAAGTTATAAAAAGCATAACCACGAAGAATAGGTTCGGAAGGCCATAAGGGCATAACTGAGGGGAATGGTTCGGAGAAGTTTGTAAAAAGCATAACCACGAAGAATAGGTTCGAGCCTTAAAGGCATAACCTGGAAATGGTTCGGAGGCTATAAAGCATAACCACCGAAGCCGGATAAGCGAACATGTTTGGGCGAAAGTATTTGCCCGAACTTATTCAAACGGCAACATCGAGTGCTGTCGACAACGAATCGATAAACACTCCTTACAGGTGGGAAGGAGGGAACACATGTTATTTTTGTATGTCTTTTATGTCATTTTGGTACGCCAAATTATGGAAATGTAATATTCTAAGATTTGTTTTTCGTGAACGAATCTTTGAATCGAAGGTATTAATTCTATTTTACTCGATATTGAGTAAGATATAGAACTAAAAGAAAAAAATTATTTAATTTTCAAAATAGTGTCATGAGTACGGATAAATTGATTAACGAAGAAGGAGAGAGAATGTCCACGGCGGAGTCGCCACTCTTTGATGGCGATGAAAATATATTAACTCCACATCGTCGCCGTCGATTCTGTATCATTTCGATATCGAGGAGTCGCCGCTCTCTTTTTACATATCTTCTCATGCAAATTCTTATCCTTCACAGATTTATAGTCGAAAAGTCTTTGGAGAATTTGAAGAAGGATTAACCTTGATAGAGATGAGAAAGGAAGTCAAATGATAATCATAGAACAAGTCTTGATTGGGTAATTGCGGGAAGTTTTTCATGTAAGAAAATCATATGAAGATCTTGGGTAACTTGGAAAGTCTTGTAGGTGAAATATCTATCACGAGTTCTTTTAATCTCCTATGGGAGCAAGCTCCTATAGTTAATTACATCCTGAGCGATTAATACGCTTCTAGGAAAACTCCCGATTAAGGTTAACATTTATCCTCGAAAAAGTGTAAGTGTTTTCGTGGCGATTGTGTTTTGTTTTGTAATGTCATTTTTGTCATTTTGTATATCATGTCATATGTCATGTCGGGATGTCGTAGTTTGTATGCCGTGTTATGTCATAATATGATGTCGTAATTTCATGTCATTTATGTCGTGTCTTAATGTGAATCATAATGTCATGTCATTTTATGTGATGTCGTAATTTCATAAGATGTCATGATTAATATCTCATTTGTCATGAGTTATTTTATCTCTATGTCGTTATTATGTCATGAGATACCTTCAATGATGTCAAGAAGATATCATTACTTATTTATTTTTGTTATTTTGTTTATGATTCCATTTTGTTTTAAATTTTAGTTGTCATGTCATTTTGTCATGTCATTATATCATGTCATTTTATGTCATGTCTTAATGTGATGTTGTAATGTCATAAGATGTCGTGATTAATATCTCAATTTGTCATGAGATATTTTATTTCCTATGTCGTTATTATGTCATGAGATACCTTCAATAATGTGAAGAAGATATCAATACTTATTTATTTTTTGTTATTTTGTTTATGATTCCCTTTTGTTCTAAATTTTAGTTTTTTTTCATGTCATTTTGTTATGTATTTGTTTTGGTTTAGTGTCATGTCATCATTTTTATTGTGGTATAGAAATGTCATCGTATGTTTTTGTTAAAGTTGATGTTATCAACCGATGTCAATGTTAATAATTTTTGTCGTTTATTTGAGGATTTCGTGACAAACCTAAAAGTCACTTGTCTTTGTTGTCATGTCATTTTATTTTGTTGTTTGTAGAAAGTTTAAGTTTTGCTTGGCTATCCTAAAAGTTATGGTTTTGTTGTCAATGTTCCGTCATCGACGTCTGTGAGTTAGCACACCTATAACATGCGAAAATCTAAACGAAACTTCGTTTCTTCATCTGAAGAAAATAAAGTTAGAAATAATGTCATATCAAGATATTTAGCTCACCTGGTCAAAGTGTTCGTTGATCCGAGTTGTCGGACGTCCGAATGTGGCGAGATGTCGTTTATATCAATTTGTGTTGAATGTTGATTTAGATTTATGTCGATTTATGTTTGATTTGTGTTAAATGTCGATTTAGGTTGGATTTTGGATTTTATGTCAATTTGGAGTTGATTTTGGGTTTTATGTCGATTTATGTTGATTGGAATTTTATTTTGGGTTTTATATCAATTCAAGTTTAATTTTATGTCGAGTTAAATTCGATGTGGGTCGAACTTAAGCATTAAGATGTCGTATGTTAAATTAAATTCGATAAAGGTCGAACTTAAGAATCATGTCGATTCATGTCGTATTAAGTTCGATCATGTCGATTTATGTCGAATTATATCAATTTATGTTGAGTTATAATGAGTTTGATTTGAAATGTTGATTAATGTCATTTAATGTCGGTGTTTGTTGAATTTGGTTTGAAATGTCAATTAACGTCGGTTAATGTCGGTGTTTGTTGAATTTGATTTAAAATATCGCTTAATGTCAAATTATGTTTGAGTTATGTTTAAAATGTCAATTATGTCATTTTTTTGTTGCAAATGTCAAATTTATGTTAATTGTATTGATTTATGTTTGAAATGTCAAATTTATTTCGATTTTGTCGATTAAATATTTGGAATGTCAAATTTATATCGATTTTATCGATTAAATGTTTGGAATGTCAAATTTATATCGATTTTATCGATTAAATGTTTGGAATGTCAAATTTATGTCGATTTTGTCGATTTTAGAATGTCGATTTTATGTCTGTTATGTTTGAAATGTCGAATTTTTGTTGGTTATGTTCAATTTTGTCCATCCTAAGGCTTATGTTGATTTAGATTCAATTTTGTCGATTTAGGTTCAATTTAAGTTGAATCTAAGGTTTATGTCGATTTAGGTTCAATTTGGGTTGAACCTAAGGTTTATGTTGATTTAGGTTCAATTTGGGTTGAACCTAAAGTTTATGTTGATTTAGGTTCAATTTGGGTTGAACTTATAGTTTTATGTTCAGTTTAGTAGAGTTAGGTTCATTGTTAGTTGAACCTAAGGTTTAGGTGGTTAAGTTCAGTATGAGTTGAACATGAGTTAGGTTAGATTAGGTTCATGTATGTTGAACCTAAAGGTTTTATGTCGACTAAGTTGTGTTAGGTTCACTCGATTGAACCTAAGGTTTCAATATGAGTTGGTTAAGTTAGGTTTAGGTTAGACTTAGGTTCATGTCATGTGGAAATCTAAGTCTAATATGGGTTAGACTTAAGTTAGGTTTGTGTTAAACTTAGGTTTTTGTCGAGTTGAAATACTATGTATGGTTTGACTTAAATCCCCAATATGGGATAGAATTAATTTGTGTTTAGGTTAGACTTAGGTTCATGTCAGGTTGAACCTAAGTATTGTTTGATTTAAATCTAATATGGGTTAAACTTAACTTATGTTTGAGTTAGGTTCATGTCAGGTTGAACCTAAGTTTGGTTTGACTTAAGTCTAATATGGGTTAGACTTAAGTTAGTTTTGGGTT
Organism: Papilionanthe hookeriana x Papilionanthe teres; assembly: GCA_022702705.1. Lineage (NCBI taxonomy): Eukaryota > Viridiplantae > Streptophyta > Magnoliopsida > Asparagales > Orchidaceae > Papilionanthe > Papilionanthe hookeriana x Papilionanthe teres. The sequence continues at coordinate 83,155,714 of CM040422.1, read as the reverse complement.
AGGTTCATGTCAGGTTGAACCTAAGTATGGCTTGACTTAAGTCTAATATGTGTTAGACTTAATTTAGGTTTAAGTTTAGACTTAGGTTCATAGGGTTGAACCTAAGTATGGTTTGACTTAAGTCTAATATAGGTTAGACTTAAGTTAGGTTTTGGGTAAGGTTCATGTTAGGTTGAACCTAAGTTTGATTCTTAAGTCTAATATGAGTTAGACTTAAGTTAAATATTGGTTAAGGTTAAGTTAGGTTCAATTCGGAGTTGAACCTAGACTTAAAGTCGACTTATGTTCAATATGGGTTGAATTAAGTTAACTTTTTGAGTTTGGGTTAAGTTAGGTTCGAAGTCGGGTCGGAACTACAGGTAAGGTCGACTTAAGTTAAATATGGATTGAACTTAAGTTAAGGTTTGAGTTTAGGTTAAGTTGGGTTCAGTCGGGTTGAACCTAGACTTAAGGTCGACTTAATTTCAAAATGGGTTGAACTAAGCTAAGTTTTGAGTTTAGGTTAAGTTAGGTTCGAGTCGGGTTGAACCTAGACTTAAGTCGACTTAAGTTCAATATGGATTAGACTTAAGTTATGTTTTTGAGTTTAGGTTAAGTTAGGCTCGTCAGGTTAGACCTGAGCTTAGGTCGATTTAAGTTCAATGTGGATTAAACTTAAGTTAAAGGTTTGAGTTTAGGTTAAGTTAGGTTCCAAGTCGAGTTTAACCTAGACTTAAGGTCGACTTAAGTTCAATATGGATTGAACTTAAGTTAAGGTTTGAGTTTAGGTTAAGTTAGGTTGAGTCGGGTTGAACCTAGACTTAAGGTCGACTTAAGTTTAATATTGATTGAACATAAGTTAAGGTTTAGAGTTTAGGTTAAGTTAGGATCAAGTCAGGTTGAACCTAGACTTAAGGTCGACTTAAGTTCAATATGGGTTGAAATAAGTTAAGTTTGAGTTTAGGTTAAGTTAAGTTCAAGTCGGGTTGAACATAGACTTATGGTGTTTAAGTTCAATATGGATGAACTTAGTTAAGGTTGAGTTTAGGTTAAGTTAGGTTCAAGTCGAGGTTGAACACAGACTTAAGAGTCGACTTAGGATTCAATATGGATTGAACTTAGAAGTTAAAGTTTTGAGTTTAGGTTAAGTTAGGTTAAATCAAATTCGAACCCTAGACTTAAAAGATCGGCTTAAAGTTCAGAATGTGGGTTGAACATAAGTTAAGGTTTGACTTGGATTAAGTTAGGTTCTAGTTAGAGTTGAACCTAGACTTAAAGTTGACTTTAGTTCGATGTGGGTTAAGTTAAAATTTGATTTGAGGTTAAGTTAGGTTGAACTCAAAGTTTAGTTCGATTTAGGTTAGGTTCGGTATGGGTTGAACCTAAGGTTTCAAGTTAAGTTAGGTTCAATGTGGGTTGTACCTAAAGTTTAGGTTAACTTGAGTTTAAGTTAGGTTGAACTCGAGTTAGGTATATTTAGGTTAGGTTCGATGTGGTTGAACCTAAGGTTTCGTTAACGGAGTTCAGAGTTAGATTGGACTGGAGTTAGGTTAGGTTAAGTTAGGTTGATGTGGGTTGAACGAAGGTTTAGGTTAACTTGAGTTCAAGTTAGATAGAACTCAAATTAGGTTAGGTTTATGTCCCAGGTTCAATGTGGGTTGAACCTAAGAAGTTTAGGTTAACTTGAGTTGAGGTTAGATCGGACTCGAGTTTGGTTAGGTTTAGAGTTAGGTTCAATGTGGGTTGAACCTAAGGTTTAGGTTAACTTGAGTTCGAGTTAGGTCCGGACTGAAGTTAGGTTAGGTTTGGGTTAGGTTGATGTGGGTTGAACTTTATGGTTTAGGTTAACTTGAGTTGAAGTTAAGTTGGACTCGAGATTAGGTTTAGGTTTAGGTTTGAATTTAAGTTGATAATGAAGTTGAAATTAAGTTATATATTTTTTGTCTTAGAGTAGGTTAGGCTTACTTGGGTATATAAGCTACTTAAGTCCAATGTAAGTATGACTTAAGAGATAATTAAGTCTAATAGGGTTAGACTTAATTTGGATTAAGTTATTTAGGCACGATGTGAGTAAGGCTTAAAGATTAATTAGATACAGTGGGATTTAGACCTAATTAGAATTTAATTATTACTTAAGCCTAATGTAAGTAAAGCTTAAGGATTAATTAAGTGGATTACAGTTAGACTTAATTAGGGTTTAAAATTCATAAGCCTAATGTAAGTAAGGCTTAAGGATTAATTAAGTCTAATTGGGTTAGACTTAATTATGGTTTAAGGATTATTTAAGCCTAATGTAAGTAAGACTTAAGGATTAATTAGTCTAATTGGGTTGAACTTAATTATGGTTAAGGTATTTAAGCCTAATGTAAGTAAGACTTAAGGATTAATTAAGTTTATTTGGGTTAGACATTATGGTTTAAAGTTATTTAAGCCTAATGTAAGTAAGGCTTAAAGTTAATAAAGAGTAATTGGGTTAGACCTAATTATGGTTTAAGGATTATTTAAGCCTAATGTAAGTAAGGCTTAAGGAATAATTAAAATACAATTGGGTTTAGACCTAATTAGGGTTTAAGGATACTTAAGCATAATGTAAGTAGGGCTTAATTATTGATTAAGAAGTTAGTGGGTTAGACTTAATTATGGTTTAAAAGTTATTTAAGCCTAATGTAAGTAAGACTTAAGAATTAATTAAGTTTAATTGGGTTAGACCTAATTAGAGTTTGGGTTTGATTAAGTCTAATTTAGTTAAGACTTAATGTTTTAATTAGGTCTAATTGGGTAGACCTAATTATAGTTTAGAAGTTACTTAATCTTAATGTAAATAAGGTTTAAGTTTATTATTTAGGTTTAATAGGGGTTAAACCTAATTAGGATTGGGGCTTAAGGGTTACTTAAACATAATGTAAGTAAGGTTTAAATTGATTAACTAGGTTTAATGTGGGTTAAACCTAATTAGGGTTTAAGGGTTACTTAAACCTAATGTAAGTAAGGTTTAAGTTGATTAACTAGGTTTAATGTAGGTTAAACCTAATTAGGGTTTAAGGGTTACTTAAACCTAATATAAGAAAGGTTTAAGTTAATTAACTAGGTTTAATGTGGGTTAAACCTAATTTGGGTTTAAGAGTTATTAAACCTAATGTCTTTAAGGTTTAATTACGATTAATTAAGTTTAAGAATGTTTCAAACCTAATTAATGTTTGTTTATTAAACCTAATGTCTTTTAAGGTTTAATAAGAGTTAATTAAACTTAATTATGTCTTTTAAGTTTAATTAAAAATTGATCTGATATTAAACCTAATGTCTTTAAGGTTTAATTATGATTAATTAAGTTTAAGAATGTTTTAAACCTAATTAATGTTTGTTTATTAAACCTAATGTCTTTTAAGGTTTAATAAGAATTAATTAAACTTAATTATGTCTTTTAAGTTTAATTAAAAATTGATTTGATATTAAACCTAATGTCTTTAAGGTTTAAAATGAGTTAATCAAACTTAATTATGTCTTTTAAGTTTAATTAATCTTTTATTTTATATTAAACCTAATGTCTTTAAGGTTTAATAAGAATAAATTAAACTTAATTATGTCTTTTAAGTTTAATTAAAAACCTAATGTCTTTAAGGTTTAATAAGAATTAATTAAACTTGATTATGTCTTTTAAGTTTAATTAAAAAAATTGATTTTATATTAAACCTAATGTCTTTAAGGTTTAATAAGAATTAATTAAACTTAATTATGTCTTTTGAGTTTAATTAAACTTTGATTTAAGTCTATTCTGATGTCATTAGACTTGCTTTAAGTCTATTTGGAGTTAGACTTAATTTTGACTCAACCCATTGTGGCATGGGCTAAGTAGGGTGAAAGAGAGATTTTTAGGATTTTAAATTTATTAATTAATAATGAAATTTTAAATCCTAAATTTTGAAATGTCATTTAAAATTGCTTAATGGCTTAAAAAAACATTGTATTTAGAGTCTTCATGTGTCACCCTAAAATTTCTAGCCATTTTCAAATTTATTTTCCTTAATTTCTAATTTTTATAATTATTTTTATAAATAATTACAAAGTAGCTTAGAAATTAAAGAAAAATATCCTAAAGAACTTTTCTCTCCTTAGAAAAATTAGGAGATATGTGTCATAACAGAAGAATAATTCTGTGAAAATTTCATAATTTTTGGAATTATAATTAATTTTTAATAATTAAATTACCCCAGAGAGTAATTAATTAATTAAAAATAAAATATAATTCAAAATTTTACTTCGACATTATTCTCCTCTTTCTCCTCTTTCCAGTGGTATTTTTATTTTATTTTTGTGATTTTTCTACACAAAGTTATGCAATTTTGAAGTTTTTAAGGATAATCTGGAATTAAATTCCAAAATTATCCAGAATTACCCTCTCTCTTCATATATGTTGTCGATTTTCAAAGATCAATATCTCACTCGATTCTTAACGGAATTGAGTGATTTTTTTTTAAATGATCGTCTCGACGAGAGTCACCCATCCATACGGTGATGAATGGGTTTTGAGAGGTCAAATGGTACAGATTTTAGAATATGTATTAAACCCAATAATTTTGATAATTGCATCCATACCTTTGCCTCCATTTAGAATCGATTTGATTGTTTGAGGAGCTTCCCCTTAGCTTCCTTGAGGTGGATTTCAACTCAATTTGACTCAATTTGGTTTGAAATTGGGTGAAATTTGGGATTTCACTATGTAGGTGGCGTGAGTCACCTTAAGTGGGTTTGGAGCCAAATTGGCTAGGTTGGGTTAGTCGATGTGGCTATATTTTGCTATGTCTCTAAAGTTGGGAACCTTAGGCACAATATTGTTGTAGAAGGTCAAGAGATTTGAGCATCCTATCTAGGTTTTCCAAGTTGGTTTTTATCTCTTCTTGGATATTTTGGCTGAGGGGGTATTTATAGCCATGAATGGCTATGGATTAACCTTGGTTGGCTTGGATTTGACCATGGTATAGTTAAGGCTGTAGAGTACAACCTCCCCCATGTAATCCAAGCTTCACCTCTTCTTCCTCCATGAGAATTTTGCCTCTTAAGCAAGTGCACATTTCATGGCAATTTTGGCTTAAATTTTGTCATGATAGATTTTAGCCTCATTGTTTCCATTCCATTGGCTAAGTGGGAGGTTCATGGTGACTCAAATAGTTGAGACCCTCTCCTTACAACACCTCATTTACCATTTCATGAGGTGGTGACACATTAGCCCCTTACTCATCTCATGCAAGCCTTAGCCATGATGGCTCTTAACCAAGGTGTGGGATGGGTTAGCTTCTTGTCTCCCTTCCATTAGGTGGTCTAAGAGGAGAAGGATGAGTCATGAGAGTGAGCCCTTCCCCTTCCAACATCTCATTTAAGGTTTGGATGAGAAGGTGACACATATTTTTCTCATGCAAAATTCTTAAAATTTGGTTATAACCATGGTTAAGTAAGTTGCTCATGTGAGTTTAATTGGTGTCTAATTTTCATTGGTGAGTTCATGAGGATGAGCCACCTCAAATTTTAATTTCATGAGAGGATGACACCTCATTTTCTTTAATGATTATTTTCTTTAACCATGGTTTATAGGTTTTTTTTAATGTATTAACCTACACTTAATAAGTCCCATGAGTCATGAATAATCCATGGATGAGGTCATTTATGATGTAATAAAGAGATTTGGAATTTTAAAAATCATGGTTTCATGGGTTAAAATTCCACTTTATGCCCTTCTCATTTTAATTTCCATATTTAATTAATTATGTCATTATTTAAATATTGAAAATTATTTTATTAATCAATAATTAATTGGAAATAATTCCAAATTAATTATTTGATTAATATACATGTCATTAAAATTGATTTTTGTCTCTTTTCATGACTTTTCAATTTAATTTTCATTTTAATTAATTATGTCATTAATTAAAATATGAAAATTAAATTATTGATCAATTAATTAATTAAAAATAATTTTGGGATTAATTATTTGATTAACTCCATTATTTTTAATCAATTTGTGGATTTTGTGATTTTATGGATTTTGAATTTAATTTTTCATTTTAATTAATTAGGTCATTAATTAAAATTTTTAAAATTAATTCATTAGCCAATTAATTAATCAAAATAATTTTGAAAATAATTATTTGATTAATTTTGTCATTTTATGACTTTTAATTTAATTTTCATCATGTCATTTGATTAATTAAAATATTGAAAATCTAATTATTAGTCAATTTAATTAATCAAAAATAATTTTTTTTTAAATTAATTTGATTAATTTTTGTCATTGTAGGGTTTTAAACATGTCATTGGTTGTTTGATCAAAAATTGATCATTTTGACCAAAGTTGACTTTTTAGGTCAAAAGGTTGACCTATGGGGTCAACAGGGTTGGTCATTGGGTCTGGTCTTTTTAGGTCAAAAGGGTGACCTATGGGTCAACAGGGTTGGTCATTGGGTTCGATTTAACTATTTTGACCAAAGTTAACTTTTTAGGTCGAAAGGGTGACATATGGGGTCAACGGTGGTTGGTCATTGGGTGCAGTTTAACCATTTTGACCACGATTGACTTTTTAGGTCAAAAGGGTGACCTATGGGGTCAACGAGGATTGGTCATTGGGTGCAGTTTTGATAATTTTGACCAAAGTTGACTTTTTAGGTCAAAAGGTTGACATATGGGCTCAACAGGGTTGGTCATTGAGTCTGGTTTGACCATTTTGACCAAAATTGACTTTTTAGGTCGAAAGGGTGACCTATGGGGTCGACAGGGTTGGTCATTGGGTCTGGTTTGACCATTTTGACCAAAGTTGACTTTTTAGGTCGAAAGGTTGACCTATGGGGTCGACAGGGTTGGTCATTGGGTCTAGTTTGACCATTTTGACCAAAGTTGACTTTTTATGTCGAAAAGGTATTGACTCATTATAAAAATGAGGTCAACAGGTCCCATCCATTTAGATCTTAATTTTCTAGGAAAAAGTTTTAAACAAGCATTAAATAATAACACTTCTTGTCCAGGCTCAAATATTTTCCTTCTTTCCTTATAAATCTTTGCATTTTCATAGGACTCATTTCTTATCCCTTCCATTTCATTCAGTTGTAATAATTATTTCTCTCCCGCAGCATTCAAATCATAATTGAACTCCTTTATTGCACAGTAAGCTTTATGTTTCAGTTCAACAGGTAAATGACAATGTTTACCATAAATTAACCAATAAGGTGACATTCCGATAGGTGTCTTATAAGCTGTTCTATAAGCCCATAATGCAGAATCAAGTCTATCAACCCAGTCAGTTCTTTTAGGATTAACAATCTTCTCTAATATTCTTTTAATTTCTCTATTTGATACTTCAGCCATTCTACTTATTTGTGGGTGATAAGCAGTTGCAAATCTATGTTTAATTCTGAATTTTTTCAGTAATGATTGAATTCTTATATTTCTGAAATGACTTCCCCCATCTGTGATAATTACCCTGGGCATTCCAAATCTTGTAAAAATCATCTTCTTTAAAAATTTCGAAATACTTTTGGAATCACAGTTAGGTAAAGCTACAGCTTCGAACCACTTTGAAACATAATCAACTGCTAATAAAATATAAATCTTTCTAGATGATGGTATGAAAGGCCCCATAAAGTCTAAACCCCATACATAAAAATTTTTAATTTCTAAAATATAGTTTAGAGGCATTTCATTTTTTCTAGATATATTTCCCATTCTTTGACATTGATCACAAGTTTTCACATAATGTCCAAAATCTTTAAATAATGTAGGCTACCAAAATCCATAATTTAAAATTTTAAATGCAGTTTTATCCACTCCAAAGTGTCCTCCAAATTCAGAATCGTGATATTTTGAATAATTACAAAAGTTTCTTCATAAGGTACACATCTTCGAATCACAGAATCTCTTCCTATTTTAAATAAATGAGGATCTTCCCAAATATATGATTTACAATCATTTTTGGATTTCTTAAAAGATTCGTTATTCAACTCATATGGTAAAATATTGCTAACCAAATAGTTAACTATATATGCATACCAAGCCATTTGTAATCCTTGAATAACATATAACTGTTCATCAAGGAATTTCTCATTTATATTTTCTTCATAAATTTTCTCACTATTATTTTTTACTCTTGATAAATGATCAGCAATTTGGTTGTCAGTTCTTTTTCTGTCCACTATTTAAAAATCAAATTCTTGTAAAAGTAAAACCCATATGATCAATCTAGGTTTAGCTTCCTTTTTAGACATTAAATTCTTAATAGCAAAATGATTAGTATGTATGATACATTTCGTCCCAAGAAGATATGGTCTAACTTTATCAAAGGCATGAGTTTCATTTAGAGTTTTGCTAGTATAATATATAACTTTGAAAATTTTCTCATATTTTTGTCCCAATATAGCTCCAATTGCATAATCACTTGCATCACACATTAATTCAAAAGGTTTACTGCAATCAGGTGCAACAATAACAGGTGCAGTGGTTAATTTTTCTTTTAAAATATTGAACGCATTCAGACAATCTTCATTAAATTTGAATTTAGCTTTTTTTTTCTAATAAATGGCAAAGAGGTTTAGTAATTTTAGAAAAATCCTTTATATATCTCCTATAAAATCCAGCGTTACCTAGAAACTTCTCACATCAGTAAAGGTAGTAGGTTGTTGAAGTTCAACAATAATTTTCACTTTTGCTTGATAAACTTCCAAACCTATTTGTGAAATTTTATGTCCAAGTGCAATTCCTTCTGTGATCATAAATTGATATTTTTCCCAGTTTAGAACCAAATTTGTTTCTTCACATCTTTTTAAAACTTTCGTTATATTTTCCAAACAAGACTCAAAAGAAGTTCCAAAAACTAAAAAATCATCCATAAATACTTTAATTCCTTTATTAATTAAATCACAGAATATTGACATCATACACCTTAGAAAAGTTGCAGGTGCATTACATAAACCGAAAGACATTCTTCTAAAGGCAAATGTTCCATAAGGACTTGAAAATGTTGCTTTCTCTTGGTTCTCAGGAGCAACGGGTAATTGATGATAACCAGAATATCCAAATATGAGTGTCCAACTAATTTATCCAGCATCTGATCCAAGAAAGGTAAAGGGAAATGATCCTTTCTAGTGGCGTTGTTTAATTTTCGTTAGTCAATGCAAATTCGCCATCCAGTAACTTGTCTTGTAGGGATTAATTCATTTTTTTCATTAACAATGACAATCACTCCTCCTTTTTTTGGAACACAATGAATAGGACTTACCCATTGACTATCCAAAATAGGATAAATAATTCCAGTATATAACCATTTCAAAATCTCTTTTTTTACAACCTCTTTCATAATTAGGTTCAATCTTCTTTGAGTTTCAATAGTGGGTTTACAATTTTTTTCCATTAAAATCTTATGCATACAGATTGAAGGGCTTATTCCTTTTATATCTGCAATAGTCCAACCAAAAGCTTTCTTATAGTTCTTCAGAACTCCTATTAATTTTTCTTCTTAATCTTTGCTTAGTTCTGAATATATAATTACAGGTAAAGTTAATAAATTTCCAAGAAATGCATATTTTAAATATGCAGGTAACATTTTTAATTCCAGTTCAGGGGCTTTTTCAATTGAGGGTAAAAGTATATCATTTTTAGTTGTGTCTAAAATTTCCCAATTTTCATGAATATAATGAGTTTCTTCAGATAAATTTTCTTCATTTACTTCTTCAATTTCTTCAGATAATGACTCATTATATAACAAGATTCATCATCTTTTCTTCAGAAATGACCTTACATTTTTCTTGATAATGCTTTTCAATTATATAATCAAAAATATCCATCTGATAGTATTTTTCTTTATTAGGATACCTCATTGATTTCAGAACATTAAATGTTATCTCTTGATCATTAACTCTCATCATTAATTCTCCTTTTTGCACATCAATCATAGCACATCCGGTAGCTAGAAAATGTCTCCCTAAAATAATAGATATTTCTTTATCTTCTTCCATATCTAGTACAATGAAATCCACAGGAAATATAAATTTATCTACCTTAACAAGAACATCCTCTATAACTTCTTTAGGATAAGTGATAAATCGATCAGCTAACTGAAAGGTTACAGTGGTGGGAGAAATCTCTCCTAAATCTAACCTTCGAAAGATTGAAAATGGCATGAGATTAATACTTGCACCTAAATCACATAAGGCTTTTCCACAAAATTTTTCTCCAATAACACATGGTATAGTGAAACTTCCAGGATCTTTAAGTTTCTGAGGTAATTTCTTCTGAATTATTGCACTACATTCTTCACTTAATGCAACAGTTTCATAAGCTTCAAAGTTCCTTTTCTTGCTTAAAATATCCTTCATAAATTTTGCATAACTTGGCATTTGTTCCAAAGCTTCAGCAAATTGAATGTTGATGGTAAATTTCTTAAAAATCACAAAGAACTTAGAAAATCGATGGTCAAGCTTCTGCTATTTTAGTCTTTGAGGAAAAAGTGGTGGTGGTCTTTCAACTTTCACTTCAATAGGAATTACAGTCTGATCTTTACTTGGAGAAATAATATCTTTAGGTTTTTCAATCTTTTCTACCTTTCTCTCTTTTTCAATTTCATTCTGAATTTTCTCTTTTAATTCTTTTGCACTTCTAAGTTGTACAACTTTTGCTTGTTCATGATCTTTCCCAGTTTCTTTAGGATTAATTTCGATGTTGCTAGGTAGTGTTCCTTGAGGTCTGTCATTAATAAAATTAGCAATTTGACCCATCTGATTCTCAATATTACGAATAACAGTGTTTTGACTTTGTAGTTGATTACCTAGTTGCAAGATCAGATCTTCTATAAATAACTTTTTCTGCTGATTGTTAAAACCAGGAGGGTAAGTTGGTCTAAAGTTTGAATTTCCTTAATTGTTCCAATTTTTGGTTAGATTAACTTGATTATTACTCCATTGTTGATGTTCCAATTAAAATTAGGATGATTTTTCCAACTTGGATTATAATAATTAGAATAAGGGTTATTAGTTTTACTAGCAATAGCTTGCAAAGTTTATATTGTTTGAGAATCATCAGTATTTGTAGAATTATCATTACTTACATGCGATATGTAATATCAAAATTATCTAATTTCTTAGATATCACAGCCACCTGTGAAACTAAAATAGAAAAGGCTTCATTATCTTGAATTCTTGCCATTCTTTTAGGATTAACCCTTTCAGAAGGCCATTGAAAATTACTATTAGTCATTTCTTCAATTAAAGTATAAGCTTCTTCAAATGTCTTAGCCATTAAAGAACCACCAGCAGCAGCATCTATAATAGATCTAAGTGACCAATACGTCCATTATAAAATGTTTGAATAATTAACCAATCTGGTAAAACATGATGAGGACATTTTCTTAATAGTTCTTTAAATCTTTCACACGCTTCATAAATTGTTTCTCCATCAAATTGCATAAATGAAGTAATATCATTTCTTAATTTAGCAGTTTTAGAAGGAGGAAAATATTTAACAAGGAATTTTTGTGTCATATCTGCCTAAGTTTTAATAGAGCAAGTTGCTAATGAATTAAGCCACATCTTTGTTTTATCTTTTAAGGAAAAAGGAAAGAGTTTAAGCCTAATAGCATCATCAAAAACATTATTATATTTAAAGGTAGCACAAAGTTCTAAGAAACTAGCAAGGTGTAAATTTGGATCATCATTTGGTGTTCCTCCAAATTGATTATTTTGAACCATTTGAATAATAGAAGGTTTAAGCTCAAAAGAATTAGCATCTACAGCTGGCATTTGAATACTAATATGAAGTTCATAAGTTGTAAGGTTTGCATAATCCCTTAATGGTTTATAAACATTTTGTTCATTAATTTCTATTAGATTTTGATTATTGTTATGTAAGTTAGTCATGTTCTGATATTTTTGAATTTGTTTTCCTTTTCTTACTCTTTTAATTGTTCTTTCTAATTCAGAATCAAAATCATTCAGATCCAGAACTACGCATAAAAATAAATTAAAATCTTTTTGGTATTTTAGTTTTTATATTTTTATTTTTTTAATAATTATTATTTTTAAAGAAATAAAAGTGTATAAATTATATTTAATTTGAGAATGTAAAAATTGTCTTTTTAACTTTCTTCCTTTTCTTCCCGGTAACGGCACCAAAAACTTGATGCACAACGACCCGATTTTTACTTATGTAAGAATTTATGAATTTATATTTAAATATTTATAATAATTATTATAAAAGTCATAATTTCAAATGCAAGTATACATATCGTTTCAAGTAATACAGGGCTTTGAGTCCTGGTTATCGATCCCACTGGGAAGATTATGAGAAAATTAAGGAATATTTTAGATTTTTTAAATTAAAAGTAATTATTATTTTTATTTCTTTTTAAAATTCAGATTTTAAATAAATTTTTTACTAAATGTAAGTAAGCAATAATTAAATAAAGATTAATGCAAGTATAAATAAAACAACTTTCTTATTTTCAACTAATTCAAGATTTTTAGAATAATTATCATTTGTGGAAAACTTAGATTATGGTATTGTGTCAAATAGAAGCATTCCTATTCTTCACCTTTGCTCGATAGTATAAAGAACATTGGCTAATCTATAGATCAGTTCAGAATGTTTTATTAGTAAAATGGGTTAATCTAGGCTCACACTACTAGATGTCCAAGGGTGACTATGGTCGGCCCTACCAGTGACCCGTTTCCTTTCTATAGACCAAATTATTAGATTTTAGTCTGTCACTCTAAAAACTAATTAATTCTATGTCGAATAAATAATATCTTTCTATTTATTTGCACTTCACCTTGAATAACCCGCATAAAGCCTTCGATTACCCAATGATTCATGTGATATCTACTAGTTAAGAACTCATCTCCGTATAGATCTCAGAATTCTTCAACAGGTTTTAACATTTTAAATGGCTAGTTTAAAAAGTAAATTAAGATGAGGTATTAATATCATCACAATTTTTATAAATATTTTAAGTTAAATCCTCCAACAAAATTCAATTATCTTATTATATTTTCATAGTTAAAAGGAGAAAGAAAACTAACTACTCAGAACACATTGAATTCACACAACAAAACATATTTATAAAACTTTGAACCAAGTTACAAATACTTATCTGGAATATTCCTTCAAGTGATCTGCTGACTCCAATGCAAGGTACAAAACTTCAACAACAACAATACTTGAAAACTCACACTTACTACTCAAGGAATTAAGTAGTAATACTCAAAATAAACTCACTAAATGCAAAAGAAAGTGGCTCCCTAAAATGATTGGATGCTAAAGGGGGGTATATGGTGATAGAATGGATATAGGGTGCTAAAAGGGGCACTTTTCTCTGTAGAATTGACTCCTATTTATAGAGCTCTGAATTTGACCAGGGGTTGCTTCAGGCACCTCTTCAAAATTCATCCAAATACAATGTATCTTCTAGAAGGTAACTATTGTGCCTAGGCGTCAAAATATGGAGCCTAGGAACTAGAGACTGTGACTAGATCTTCGCACCTCTTCACTTTGGATCGCACCTCTTAGCGATTAAAACCATTTTCCTGTGTTCAGATGCATTGTATCACATGTCCTATATATTAGGAGTAACTTTCAGTCTTCTAGAAGGTCTGATAACCACTTAACACCATCTAAATAATTGTCTAAAGTCGTCAAAAATAATATTTGTTTATGTATCGAACTGGCGCTTAGGCGCTGGATTCTGGCGCCTAGGCGCCGGATTCTAGCGCCTAGGCACCGGATTCTGGCACCTACGCGCCAGACCTATAATTTCGACAACTTTGCTCTTTAAGCTCTATTTTTGCTCTTTTTTGCTCCTTTTTCATTCTTGAACTCTTTTTTTATCACCTACATCCAAAAACATAAAAATACATGTCATTAAAGCTTAATATCCTCAAGAATTTAATCATAAATAAGGCTTAAAAATAGTATTTTTTTAAGTGGATCACCCATGAAGACTTGCATAAAACTCTTTCACAACATGAACGACTACAGCGACGATAGTGTAGCATAAAACTTCCCAACACCGCTGCATAATAATGTCTTATACTCGAGTACTAGGAGAATTTGAACCTCGATTTATAAAGCTTCTTTCCTTGATAATCCTCATCTTCATCAACACTTTATTGAACAATCGTTTCGCCTCAAAACTGATGAACTTTCATCGATTAAAAACTCTAAATCTCGGAGTTTCTACAGAGTTGGGATCCATCAGATGCAAACTGGGAATGAATCTTCTCGTTTGTCTGGAGTTTAGGAGTTCAAAAAAGAGTTTGGGAAGTTTTAAGGATGAAAATCCCGCCTAAAACTCCAAATACCGCAACTAAAAACTCCAACAATTGTCTCATGTTCATCGGCGATGTCAGCTCCCAAAACCTCAAAATTTGGCATGCTCCCTAGAATTGGGCGCCGTTAGTGCCAAGGTTGAAAAATGCACCAAACTTCGTTTTGGTCCAAAATATTCCAAATCTTTGATAGGATTCATTAATTTTTATTTTTTATTATGTTTATGAGTGATATGACTCAAATATGATTAACTAAAAGTAAAATTATCAAAATTAATACAAACAAACTAATACAATAAAATAAGTATGGGTTACCTCCCACAAAGTGTTTGGTTTAACATCTTTAGCCTGACAAACATTCAGTTATTCAGGATGACTTAACATTAAAACCTCTTTAAAAATTGGTTGATACCCATCATAATATGGTTTTAATATATGCCCATTAACTTTAAATATTTTTCCAGTTTTAGGATCCTCAATATCAACATTTCTAAATGGATAAACTTTTATAACAGTTAGAGGACCTATCCATCTAGACTTCAGTTTCCCAGGAAATAATTTTAATCTTGTATTGTAACAAAACTTTCTGTCCAGGTTCAAATTTCTTCCTTATAATCTTTCGATCATGCCATAATTTCATTTTCTCCTTATAAATTCTATTATTATCATAAGATTCATTTCTAATTTCTTCTAATTCATTCAATTGCACCAATCTCTTCTCCCCTGCATTCTTTAAATTGAAATTTAACTTTTTTATCGCCCAATCTGCTTTATGCTCCAATTTTACACGTAAGTGACAAGTCTTTCCAAATATTAGCCTATAATGAGACATTCCTATAGGGGTCTTGTAAGCATTCTTATATGCCCATAATGTAGTATCTAATCTAACATACCAGTCTAATTTATGAAGATTCACAGTTTTCTCTAAATTTCGTTTAATTTCGTGATTAGAAACTTCTGCTAAACCACTAATTTGGGGATGATAAACAGTAGAGATTTTATGAATAATATTATATTTTTCCACCAATCTCTATATCAGATTATTCCTAAAATGAGATCCACGATCAGAAATGATCACTAGGCATTCCATACCTTGTAAAAATATTTTTCTTTAAAAATTTTGAAACACTTTGAGCATCACATATAGGTAAAGCAATTGTTTTGATCCATTTTGAGACATAATCAACAACAACCAATATATATAAATTTACAAATGAAGGAGTAAATGGTCCCATAAAATCCGATCCCTAAACATCAAAGATCTCAACTTCTAATGTAAAATTTAGAGGCATTTCATTTCTTCTAGAAATATTATCTACTCTCTAACATCGATCACATGATTTAATATATTCATAAACATCCCTAAAAAGAGTAGGCCAAAAAAATCCATATTGTAAAATCTTATGTGCAGTTTTATCTGTTTCAAAATATCCTCTAAATTCTGAATTATGACATCTTTGAATTATTGGTTCAATCTCTTCATATAAGACACATTTTCTAATAATAAGATTATCACATTGTTTATATAGGTATGTTTCATCCCAAAAATAGAATTTAGCATCATATATAAACTTCTTTTATTGTTGAAAAGTTAAATCGAGTGGCAAAATATCACTCACAAGATAATTCACAATATCAATATTCCAAGGTAAATTCTTTTCCCTAATGTTATAAAGTTGCTCATCAGGGAAGTCTCTGTAATTTTCTTCTCAATTTTGGATAATTTATATTGTTTCAGTCTAGATAAATGATTAGCTATTTAATTATCAGTTCCTTTTCTATCAACTATCATAAAATCAAATTCTTGCATTAAAAGTATCCATCTGATTAATCTTGGTTTAACATCCTTCTTTTGCATTAACTATTTGATAGTTGAATGGTCTGTATGCACTACACATTTAGTTCCAATCAAATACTATCTTAATTTTTCAAAAGCATACACAATAGCTAATAGTTCTCTTTTCTTAGTGGTCTAATTAATTTGAGCTTCATTAAGGGTTTTACTGGCATAATAAATAACCTTAAACATTTTATCATACATTTGCCCTAAAACAACTCCAATCGCATAATCACTGGCATCACACATAAGTTCAAATGGTTTCTCCCCATCAGGTGAAACAATTATAGGGGCAGTGATTAATTTTTCTTTTAACAATTCAAATGCATTTAAACATTCTTCGTTAAAATCAAATTTCTTATTTTTTTCTAGAAGCTGGCATAGAGGTTCAGTAATTTTTAAATAATCTTTAATATAAGCATGTAAAAACTAGCATGTCCTAAGAAACTTTTTACACCTCTCATTGTAGTAGGAGGTGGTAATTTCTCAATAATCTAAATTTTTGCATGTTCTACTTCCATACCATGTTCAGATATTTTATGCCCAAGTACAATTCCCTCTGCAACCATAAATTGACATTTTTCCCAATTTAGAACTAAATTCGTTCTTTCACAAAGCTCAAAAACTTTTTCTAAAATGTTTAAACATATGTCAAATGAAGTTCTAAATACAGAAAAATCATCCATAAATATGTCTACTCCATTATCAATCAGATTACTAAAAATAGACATCATACATCTTTGAAATGTTGCAGGTGCATTACATAATCTAAAAGGCATTCTTCGAAAAGAAAAAGTTTCATATGGACTAGTAAAGGTAGTCTTTTCTTGATCCTCGGGAGCAATAGGTATTTGGTGATAACCAGTATATCCATCCAAAAAGCAATAGTACTTGTGTTCAGCTAGTTTATCCAACATTTGTTCTAGAAAAGGTAGAGGAAGTGATCTTTTGTAGTGGCAACATTTAATTTTTAATAATTAATTCAAATTTGCTAACTAGTGACTTGTCTTGTTTGCATAATTTCATTTCGTTCATTCACATCAACTGTCACTCCTCCTTTCTTAGGGATACAATGAATTGGACTTACCCAAGCACTGTCTGAAATATGATAAATAATTCAAGTATCAAGCCATTTTAAAATTTCCTTCTTCACTACTTCTTTCATCATTGGATTTAGTCTCCTATGCGGATCAACTCTAGGTTTATGTTGTCATTGGATTTAGTCTCCTATGCGGATCAACTCTATACATATCGAAGGACTGATTCCTTTAATATCAGTTAATGTCCAACCAAAAGTCTTTTTATATCTTTTTAATGTATCTAATAATTTTTGTTCTTGATATCCATTCAAATATGAAGATACAATGACTGTTAAGGTAGACAGTTCTCTTAAAACGTATAATTCAAATGATTTAGAAGAATTTTCATTTTAAGTTCAAGGGGTTTTACGATAGATAGAATTAAACTTTTATCACTTTCTAGAGTATCCAAAATTTCAAATCTTTCCTGAACATAATCTAAGTCTTCATTCTTCATATTATCAAAATCATCTTCTATTTCACTTTCATCCTCACATCGCAAATCTTCATATTTTATTTTCTCTTCAAAAATTTCTTTAAAATGGTCATCTCTCAAATAATCACATATTTCCATTCGAAAGCTTTTTTCATCTTTTTCTATTGAGGGATATTTCAAGGATTTTAAAATATTAAATGTCACCTCTTGATCATTAGCTCTCATAGTTAACTCTTCTTTTTCAACATCAATTATATCTCTTCCAGTAGCAAGGAATGGTCTTCCTAAAATAATAAGAATTTCTTTATCTTTATCCATATCTAAATTAATAAAATCCATAGGAAAGTTAAATTTATCGACTTTAACTAATACATCTTCTACAACTCCTTTAGGATAAGTAATAAAACGATCAGCTAACTGAAGAGTTACGGAAGTAGGTAAAATTTCTCCTATTCCTAATCTTTTGAAAGTTGATAAAAGCATTATATTAATACTAGCTCCTAAATCACATAATGATCTTTCAAAAAATTTCTCACATATAGCACACTAAATAGTGAACCTATCAGGGTCTTTAAGGTTTTTGAGAAGTTTTTTATGAATAATTACACTACACACTCCGCTAAGTGCAACAGTCTCGTGATCTACGAACTTCCTTTTCTTTTTAAGAATATCCTTCATAAACTTCACATAATCGGACATCTGTTCTAAGGCTTCAACAAAGGGAATATTTACTATTAATTTCTTAAGGATTTCTAAAAATTTGGTAAATCAGTTATCTCTATTTTGTTTTTTTTAATCTTTGAGGAAACGGAGGTGGTCTTTTTCTACTGTAATTTTCATTAGTTCAAGTAGATATTCTAAGTCTGGATAAATTTTATCATTATCTTTTTCAATTTTCACCTTCCCTTTCTTAGTTTCAATTTATTTTTGCACTCTCATTTCTAATTCTTTTCAACTTCTTAATTGTATAGCCTTAATTTCTTATTTACTTTGATCTTTTGGGTTGATCTCGACATTACTGGGAATAGTTCCTGAAGGTCTATTATTAAGCGCAGTGAAAATATGTCCTAATTGATTTTCAATGTTTTTAATTGCAACTCCCTGAGTTTGTAATTGATTACCTTGAGTTTGTAGTTGATTACCCATATTTAAGATTAATTCTTCCATCGATAATTTCTTTTCCTTAAATTGTGGGTTACTATTAAAACCTGGAGGATAAGAAGGTCGATATAGTGTGTATTTCCCTGGTTGTTTAAATTTCCCACTGGATTCACTACATTGTTTCCCCGTTGCGGGTTAACAGTAGCAATGTTATTAGTATTTCAGTTTAAGTTCGGATGGTTTTTCCAACTGGGATTATAATAGTTCGAATAAGGATTGTTGGATTTATAGCATTCAAGGTCTCATAGGATGTTTGATATTCTATCATTTGTCCTAATGAATTATCCTCTAACACTAGGGGTGTTAGAGAATAGTTCATTCTGTATTGATCTATTTTCTTTGATAAGGCAGTAATTTGAGAGACTATCATAGTTACAGCATGAGAATCATGAATACCAGCTACTCTCTTAGGATTTACCCATTTAGAGGGCCATTGAAAATTGTTAGTAGTCATCTCTTCTATTAAAGAGTATGCTTCATCAAAAGGTTTATACATTAATGATCCACTAGCAGTAGCATCTATAATTAATCTACGAGATCCTACTAGTCCATTATAAAATGCTTGAAATATTAACCAATCTGGTAAAGCATGATGTGGACATTTCCTAAGAAGATCTTTAAATCTTTTCTAAGCTTCATATATTGATTCTCCTTCAAACTGACAAAAAGATGTAATATCATTTCTAAGTTAAGCAGTTTTCGATGGAGGAAAGTATTTTGACAGAAAATTTTGTGAAAGTTCTCCCCCAGTTCTGAAAGATCCTGGTGCTAACAAATTTAACCACGCCTTAAGTTTATCCCTTAATGAAAAAGAAAAAATTCTAATTCTGACAGCATCATTCGACACTCCGTCATATTTAAATGTAGCACGCAATTCCAGAAAACTTGTAAGATGTAAATTAGATCTTCATTAGGTGTTCCTCCAAATTGATTATTTTGTACCATTTGGATAATGACAGGTTTAAGCTCAAATGAATTAGTAGCAACATCAGAATTTTGAATAGTTAAGTGAATTTCATCTGCTGTCGAGTTAACATAATCTTTTAAAGGTCTTGGTATATGTTCATTTTTATTTCTTTGATCATTTAAATTGTTTGCCATTTTGTGTGGTTTTACAGATTTTTTTTTGTTTTCGAATTTTTCTAATAGTATGCTCTAATTCTAAAGCGTAAGGAACTAAACCTATGGATCCAATACTACTCATATAAAATCACACTAAACACACTTAAAAGTAAGCCAACACACACAATTGCAAATTATAAAGTAAAGGTTTTCAAAAAACACGAATTTGACAGTTACCGTTTTATACATTTCCCGGCAACGGCACCAAAAACTTGACCAGTCGCTGCTAAAAGCATTAATTTTCAAGGGTATATTTAGTCCAGTTTCACAGTAAGATCAATTTAATAATTAAGCAGCCACTCGTATACGCAAGTATATGTATCGTTCAAGTAATACAGGGCTCTAGTAGAGTCCTAATTATCGATCCCATGAGGAAGTTTGGAACTACTCAAAATATAGTATAAGATTGAAATCCAATATTCAATTCACAATGCTTTCAGGAAATATTAAAGTTACTAGTGTAACGATAACTAAAGGCTAAGTTAACTAAAGTTACTTTCTAAATCTTTTAAACAGAATTAACTAACACAAACAAAGTTTTGTAATGAAAGGTTCAAATATGGAAAAGACATTTTCCCCTTACAATGATACTATGATGAGTGAATGATATAGATTGATAAAATTTTGTATTGTGCCAAATAAGAGCATTCATATTCTTTACCCTCTTTAGAGTACCCCCTCTTCAGAGTTATGTAAAGAACATTGGCAAATCATAGGCTTAGTCCTTAAATCCATGGTTAGGCTGGGAGGATACTGGCTCTCACTTCAGAGCTCTCACTTCCCTTCACCTGAAAGCTAACCCTAGCTTTAGTTACCAAACACTAGGACCAAATTGGGGATTTCAGCCTGTCATCCTAAAATCTCCAATTCGACGCACATCAAACCATATTTCCCTATTTATTTGCACTCAACCCCGGTGAACTACGTTACTCATTCATGGACATTGAATGAATTCTCCACTTTTGTTGTAAAACACTTAGTCCTCTCAGATTGAATGTTTCACAATAAGTTTTAACAATTCAATTGGCCAGATTAAAAATTAAATGAAGTACGAAGAGAAAAATCTTCACACTTTCTTAACATTTAAGGGACACATCAAATCTACATCACCACTTCATCACATCTCAATGCAAGGAGAAAGACAAAGTAAAGTACTCATCATTCATGAAGAATATATAACAAAACATGGATTTTATATATAAAAGCAAAGTCATACAAACTATTAAAAGTAAATACAACTTATCTCAATTTCTTCCCCAAGCAAATCCCTTGAAGTTCATTTGAATCCATTTCTCTCTTCACAACAACCCTTAATTCCCTCTTTAGATTAGTAAGGAAGAAGCAAACTCTCACTTTCCTCCTTCTCCTACACTCTTTAGAGAAGAATCCCTCACAAAACAAGACTTTTACACACTTTACTCACTTACACACTCACTCTCGAAAACCTAACACACTTTTCTCACACTCCCCAAGACTCCTCTCCCTCTCTTCTCTTCTTTTCTTGGCATCCAAATCTGTTTGAAATAGTTTAGAAATAAATTCCCCAAAAGTTTCCTCAAGCAATCCTTCAAAATTTGTCCAAATACATTGAATTTGGTCTCCACCGACTTTGGGCGCCGTCGGTACTAGATAAGGCACCGTCAGTGCTGGTCCGCCAAAATAATTATGAACTCTCTGGAATTGGGCACCAACGGTGCCAGATAGGGTTCCGTCGGCGCCAACAGGCTGATTTTTCCCCTTTTGCCTCTTTTTGCTTCAAATTCGTTCATTTTTGCTTCCTTTTGCTCAAAACACCTAAAATCATCGTACTTGCGGCAAAACATAAAAAATATATTTCTTTAAATTGCAATATCACCAAAAATGAGTACAATTTATATATAAAAACTAACATATTTTTGGTGCATCAGTTAGTATGAATAAACTCAATGACTTGGGTTTTATAAATAGAAAGAAAATTACTAATAATAAGATTAGAAGCTATTAGGTTATTCCTTACTTTTTTATGTCATTTAGACTTTTAAAAATTTCAAATGTTTGTTGTTCGCACCCCTTTTTGCTATAGGAATTCCTTATGTATATCGTTTTTTTAGACCTCTTTTCTCAAACATCCTCCATATAAACATAGATAGAGAAAGGAAAGAAAAAATTGGGCAAAAATTATGATAATTAATAATAAAGATAGATAGAAAAAATTATAAAACAATTCATTAACAGGAAAAGAGCAGTCTAAAGTGAATCTGATCATACTCGGGCCATGTAGATATATGAGAAAGATCCTATAAGAAGACCTTAACATCCAAACTTGACTACAAAAATTAATGCATTTTATTTTTGGGTTCAATGAGACCTTCTACGATGACGTATCCTCATGCTCAATTACATCCTCTGAAATAACCCAAGAAGACTCTTGATAAGAGATATTATGCTTACTTTATTTAACTATATGAAAGTGTGTCCCAAGTAGATTATTTATAACTATGTTGACCTCACTTTTGTGAGGAATCACCTCACTCATTAGCACATAAACCTTAGACCAGGGTTGTGCTTTCTTGGGCCTCATCAAGACAAGCCCAAGCCCTCAACCTTTGGTTGAGTTGGTTTAGGGTTTTGACGTGGTGGTAGACCCAAATTGACCCCCATGAGCAAGATATGCCCTAGGTCACCCAAATAAACCCAAAGCCCTAGGAACCTTCCTATAGAACCTAGAGGCCTCTTTGACAATGAAATTCACTTTGGGAGAAGAGCTTAACTAAATTGATCCCTAGCCTCACTAGAAGCCTCCCCAACCCTAACAAACCCTAAAAATAACTTTAAACTCTATCACACTCTTTTGACCTTAAACCTTTAGTGACACCATGGTTGGTCAAAACCAATTAGGTCTATTCCCATCAATTGAATCCTCACCAACATGGCCATGACATCACACCATGTTGAAAGCCCAATTGGAACCATGGGGTCAACCCTCATATTTCAACTTATTAATTAATGAATAAATTAATAGAGTGGATTATTAAATTTCTTAGGGCCTAAAATTTTGGGCTAAACCAACCCAATTAGGTTATCCCAAAACCCTAAAATCCAACCTAAGCACATGGCCCATGAAGTTCATAGCCCATTTTTCATGGGTTACCCATCACACAAGTCTAGCCTATCATGACATGCGGGTGAAACAAAAGACAAACCAAGCCAAGCCCAAGCACTAAAGGAAAAGCTTGGCACCCCTCACCATGGGGAATTCACATGGTATGTTGGTCACGGCTTCTTTGACCCACCCTTGGGGAGCTAAAACAAACCTCCGGGAGCCTATAACAGACCAAAACCTGGTCTTAGTCACCCATCAAAAGTTCTCCCAATCAAGCTAATCCCTCTGATGCCTTCCTCTCCACAGTTGGTGTCACCTTGGCCAAGGAATGGGAACTTGGAAAAGTTCCTTCCCCTCTGTCAAAAGCTTCCCAAGTTCTTCTGAAAATTTTATGAGAAGCCACCTGAGCTTTCTCGTGCCAAGCCAATTCTCATGGCCTCCCATGGCTATTTAAGGAAGAAACCTGAGAGCCCTTGAGGGACACTGAGCTCACTAGACAGCCCTCAAATTCTCTTGCTTCCATTAGCAAAAATACTCCCCTTAACCAAAGAAAACCATCCAAATCATTTTCAAATCCCATTGGCCACCACAAACCCTAATTTCACTACCAAAATCTTAGACACTTTTTGGCCCCAACATCAACTTTTCCAAAACTCAAATTTGACATTTTCAAAAGCTTTCCCAAGTCTAAAGATACTCTCCCCCAATCAAAATTGTGAAACATGCATCAATCACATAATTATATGTGTTGATCACATAATATATAAATTTTTTGAGTCAATTTATCAATCCCATAAAGAACTTATTAATTTTCAAATAAGGTGAAAGTTCTAGTTTACTACTCCTAGGTCTAGCTTGAAAAGTCAAAGTTTTAGGAGTTATAATTATCTAATTCTAATTATAAAATAAAACCAAAATTCTAGTGTAAACTGTTCTAACAACTACGAGACTCTCCCTTGAATTAGTTCTAAAATTCCATCAAAATGATTTTTCTAGTATGGTTCTTGAATGGGGTCTATTATTTTTTATTCTCCGAAGATATAGCAAGCGATGGAATGTCATATTACAGTTAGGTGGTCTTGTCCCTGGAAGAATTTCCAGGCATCCACTCCCACTAGATTTGTAAGAATATAATGTACTATTCCTATTCCATTAAACTATTATATGTTAACATAATTGTACTTCTAGTCAATGGTCAAAGAACATAGATTACAAAAAATTTTAACTATTCAAATGATCATTATTAAAGTAAATTAAGATCAAAAGTTTAAATTAACAACTTCATGAATAACAATTCTAAAAATTTAAACATGGATGCATCGAGATAAAAAAAAGAAAATAATTCTCAAGAGAGAAGAAGAATACGTATTACACATTATTTTAAAAATAAACATCACTTGCATTAATAAAATCAAATTACTAGAACAAAAAATAAGAAGATATAATCTAAAATTGTTGTATCCCCCATATTTTGAAGTGATGCACACTATTCATGGATCCTCCTTACTTGATTACAACACACTTTCCTTTCTCTCATAATTTCACACTCAAATTTCTCTACCCTCATGCACTATTCTTGGGGTTCCCTGCCTAGATAAGAAAATTAAGTCACCCCTAACACTTCTTTGATGCCACGAATTAAGTCATCCCATGTGAAATGCTGTGAATGAACCATCAAAACCACTCAAACTAGGTTTCAGGCGCCTTCTTGGAGCATTGAGTTTCATGCATTTTGTCTCACATGGTATAAGAGAAAATGGTTCAAGCACTCAGGAGTCAAGATGGGCTTCGAGTTTCCATCCTTTGAAGCCTAGGTGTCTAGTTATGGCATCGGGTTTTCAGGCATTTGGTTATACATACATCGAAGAATGAAGCACTACCTTGCCTAGGTTGAGCATAGAGTTTTTAAGTCTCACTTTCCTTTGGTCAAAGGAAGTGTGGGCAACGCTGGGTTTTCACTTTGGGTATCAGGTTGCTTGACACATAATAGGATATTTTTGCTCCAAAAACTCCCTTTTTAGCCTTAAATCTGTAACATGCAAAATACATATAAAAATACCTAGGAAAAACATAAAAATGATAAAAATAGATAAGAAAATATAGAAGATAATATGACATATTTCTTACACATCAGCTACATTTTCCAGAACAATCAGAGCATCATTAGCCCAATATTAAGTCAAATTATAAACTTTAAGTTGAGTTTTAATAGTAAGAACTAGGGTAATGGACTCTCATTAACTCTCTCACCAACCCACCTTCTAGTGAATCTACAACCACCTCTATTAGAAGATCCCTCACTAGAAAAACCTCACTGTAACTTTCTATGCCATGTATCATTCCTCTGATCTACTCAAATATCTAGTCTACTCTTAAATGCTCCTTTTGAATATATGTTATCCTATGGTTAGACTTAACATACTTGAACCTTCATTCAAAAAATAAATAACATTCATCATGATGCTTCTTTTCATATGTGTACAAGCTGGAGCTCTACTCATAAAAATAGATGACCTCTGTTCTAAAAAATTATAAAACCTCTTTCATAATCATACAACCCAACCTAGCTATTATTTCCACTAGCACCACTTCTAGAAGACTCATCTTTAAGTCTCTCTTAGCTAATGTCCAAATGTCGTTGAGTAGACATTAATCATTCTCTATTAATCTAACATTTCCATCAAGTCAATGAAATCTTTGATTTGACTAGAACAAGTGGGTGCCTCAAACTACCTCTATGCCCCTAAAGATTTCATAACACTTTTCTTTTAAAGTATTGACTAAGCATGAAGCATATCTTGATAGTACAGTAAACTTAGCCTCATACTCCTTAGTTGTTATATTCCCCTAAATCAATCTTAATAAAGACTCCAACATCTATTGCTTGGTCTAAATTTAAGCTTTCAACAGTAATCAATAGACTCTACTTAACCTGAGTTTTATCTTTCTATGAAGTAATACATGTGACAACACAGACTCCTTACTAAATGAAATTGTCTCATAATCTTTAAATCTTCCTTTTCTTATTAAGAATATCTTTTATGACCTTTACATAACTAGGCATTTGCTTCGATCTTCGCCGAAAGGGAATATTAATAGTTAAATTCTTGAATACTTCTAAAATTTCAATTATTGATCCAAATTTTCCGTTGTCGGTCTTGAGAAAATGAATGTGTTGGTCTTTCTAAGTTATTCTTAGTTAGAGAGACTAGTTTTTTAAACTCCTTAAACATTTTCTCGAGGTTTTTCTACCTTCCACCATCTCCTTTTCAACTTCAATCCCTTTTTAAACTATGTCCTCCAACTCTCTTCCATTTTTGGTTGGAAGTTTTAACATGTTTCATTTTGCCCTCAGTGGTTTATCTCAATTTTGCTAAGAGGACTTCTTTTGGGATCGATTGCTTATCGAGTTAGCAATTTGTCCCATTTTGGTTCCCTATATTCCCTTATTTTCACTAACTTGTAGTTGATTTCGCATTTGCAACACATTCCCC
Organism: Papilionanthe hookeriana x Papilionanthe teres; assembly: GCA_022702705.1. Lineage (NCBI taxonomy): Eukaryota > Viridiplantae > Streptophyta > Magnoliopsida > Asparagales > Orchidaceae > Papilionanthe > Papilionanthe hookeriana x Papilionanthe teres. The sequence continues at coordinate 83,129,230 of CM040422.1, read as the reverse complement.
TATATAAAGACAACTTTTTTCTCCTTAAATTATGGATTATTATTAAAGCTTGCGGATAAGAATAAAATTATCGTTGGTGCCGCCCCCGATTATTACAATTTCCTAAAGGATTTGCTTGGTTACTCTTATTGTTTGTTTTCCTCAACATAATTATTATTCCTCCTAAAGCTGTAATGGTTCTTGCAATTTGGGTTATAAAAATTCGTACTAAGAGTTATTAGGTCTCACTGCTAATTGTATTTAAGGTCTCAATGTGACGAAGTGCTAGAATCATCCATTTGTCCTAACAAATGTTCCTGGGGACACAGAGTTTACCTGAGTTTGGTTCAATCTAAATTGATCTAGATTCTTATATATTGATGTTACCCAAGAAGTAAGAACTGAAAGAACATCAGTACCATGCACGCTAAATATTCTATTTCATTTTTTTAAGAAGACCATTGAAAATTTTTTTGTATCTTCAATCAACGATTAAGCCTCATCAAATGGCTTCGATAAGAGTGAACTACCAAAGGCGCATGAATGATAGATCTAAGGAACCCTACTAACCATTGTCAAAACTCAACAATAAACCAATTAGGTACAGCATGATTTCCCACCATCACCTCTGAAAATTTTTCATCGCAGCCTTGGTTAGCTCTGTCCGCGAATGACTTTGGCTAAATTTGTCTGTCGTCGTCTCTTCTGATCAGCCTGGGCCACTGTCCTTGGCCAACTCTGAATACCATCTGTCCGCCACCGTCAAACATCATTGGATGCCACCTGCTCCTTGCATTGACTTCAATGCAAAATCCTAGCATATGTTGCAAAGCGATGAAGCATACCACAATCGGTGTAATAACCCACTCAGATACGGTGTAATGAAGCCTCCCAAAGATGTTGTAACAACACACCTCATAAACGATGCAATGAAACACCTCGACAATGGTGTAACAACACATCTCGTATATGGAGCAATGTTGCCTCCCAATGACGGTGTCACAATGCACCTCAATGATGGTGACTTTCTCTGAACTCATTAAGCTCTCTCCTCAGAGCTCTTAACTCCGGCCCCTACGACCTAAGGATGTCATCACATCTTATTTTTACTGCATACGTGACCAACTACGACCTACGTGGTCTACAACCCATGAAGCTCTTGACTTTGGCCCCTGTGGTCTGCGAATGTCATCACGCCTCACCATTGTGGCTTACATGACCAACAACAGACTACGTGACCAACTGTGGCATACGTAGTTCATAGCTTGTGCATCTCCCGACTCTAGCTTCTACGGCCTACGAATGTCATTAAAACTAACCATTATGGCCTATATGACCAATTACGACTTACGTGGCCTACTGCTCATGCATCTCTCAACTTCGACCTCCATGGCCTACTGATATCATCGTAGCTCACAAGTACGACTTATATGACAAATTACATTCTACATGTCTCACATCTCATACAACTCTCAACTCCGTCCCTTGTGGCCTATAAACATCACCATAACTAACCACTATGATTTACATGACCAACTACAACCTACGTGGTTCACAGCCAGTGCAACTTCCGACTCCGGCCCCACAAACATACGTCATTAAAGCTCACCACTATGACTTACGTTACTAAGTACAACCTACGCGGTCCACAACTCATGCAGCTCTCGACTCTGCTTACGTTACTAAGTACAACCTACGCGGTCCACAACTCATGCACCTCTCGACTCTGCCACCCACGACCTAACTAATCACTGATACACCTAAAATATATAGTATTTTTATGCACATTTTTATACCTATTTTTAATGATATTTCACTTTAATGGAAGTTATTTTGTATTTTTCTTGCAGGTATGATGAAAATGGTTAGTCATGATGAAAGGAGCAAAACTGGGTCAAATTTGGAGCAAAAAAATGAAAAATCAAAATTTTGGCACTGGCGGCTAAGCACCGCTGGGCCGGCTCTTAGCCGCCACAGTTAAAAATCAAGATTAAATTGAATTTGGCGCCATTTTCAAAGGGGATGGGATGCAACTCTTGGTGGTAACTTCCATAACTTCATTTGGGCGGCAAGTTTGAATGAAGGGGTGCATTCTTTGGTAGATACATTGAATCTGGACACATTTGAAGAGACTCCAAGGCACCTTTTGGTTTAATATTTAAAGAGAGTCTTACGAAAGATTAGGGGGCTCTTCCTTTACATTTTGAAGGGTTCTTTCTTTCTTTTGGGCTCTTCCTTTGCATTTTGAAGGGTTCTTTCTTTCTTGGGCTCTTCCTTTGCATTTTGAATGGTTCTTTCTTTCTTTTGCTCTTCCACTTGCATTTTGAAGAGAGTTGTTACAATATTTTATTTTTATTTTGTAAGAGTTTTTATTAAGAGTAGGAGTAGAGAGTAGAAAGGAAAAAAGGGTAGAAGTGAAGTCTTCTTCTTCCCACTTCTTTTCTTTCTTTTAGTTTAGTTTTTATTAAAGTCTGAAGTTTATTCTGAATCATCGGAGTTGGGAGATCCACTCTGAGGAGCAGTTTAGTGAAGAGTTAAAGTTTCAGAGGAACTTCCTGAATCTTGTGGAGAGAATTTTCAGATAAGTGTTTACTTTTGTTCTTACATTTAGTTTTTTAATTAATACTTATTTTTGTTTGTTGTTTTTCTTATGATTTTTAATTTCAAATCAATATGTTTTTGTATTTTATCAATGCATTCTAATTAGTTTACTTTATCTTTTTCTTTCTTAAATGAAGAAGTAATTAGTTTATAGAAAATTGTTGTGGAAAGTATAAGTGTTTAAAGTTGGAAGAAGTTGTGAAGATTGATTCTGAAAACTTTGTTTACTTCTTAAGTTGGCCTGTTAAGTTGTAGAATTTCTTGAGATTATGTAAGATCTAATGAGATATTGTCTCATAAAAGTTAATAAGAATCCCATGCAATTATATGGGTGAGAATTGTAGTCGATATAATTGAATGTAATATTAGAAGATATTTTTATGGAAGAGAGTAAAATTAGAGGATTTTAGAATGACAGACTAAAACCCCCTAATTTGGTTTGATGTTTTGAGTTTTGTTATGAGAAGTTAGCCCCCAATTGGTGGGAATTGAGGGAACTTTAGAGTGAGAGACTGGTATCTTCCCTACCTAACCATATTCAAAATGATAAAAATTTCAAATTAACCTATCTTCTTTATAGAACCAAGTAAGGGTAAAGAACACATTTGCTTCTATCTGTCACAACAAATTTAAATACTTCCACAACAATACTTTAATAATTATTACTACTTCATAAAATGAAAGAAAAATACATTCTAGTTAATAGTGTTTTACATACAGTGTTATTAGTTATTATAATTTTAATTTCTTGCTTAACATTTTATTAAGGAAATTTCAAAAGACAAATCAACTTTCAAAACTTTTCAAAATCAAGACATACTTTTCAAAAACCATTAAAAAAAGTAAAAAGATAATTTTTTGATTCCTTTAAAGATTTTCATCTTTTCCTTGTGGGTTCGATATCTCGGGGCTTAATCAGAAAGTCCTATATTACTTGATAAACGATACGTATACTTGCGTAGTATCCACATTATAAATCAAAATCATAAGCATATATATATCCGGCGGGATCAAGTTTTTGGTGTCGTTGCCAATTTTCATATCATATTTGTAAGTATAAATATCAGGTGGATCAAGTTTTTAGCGCCGTTGCCGGGGAAAGAAAAATAATTTCATTTTAAAGAGAATTAAGAAATTTTAAATTTTTACTTTTCTTTGTTTTTGTTAGTGTGTTGTGTTTTGTTTTGTTTTATAGTTGTATGCGTAGTTCAGGTTCTGAGGGGCTTGTATCTTACGATTCTGAATTAGAAAGAACTATTAGAAAAATAAAAAAAAATTAAAATACGAAAAAAGATAAAAATAGTCAAGAAATGGCAAACCATCAAGATCAAAATGTTGGCATCCATCAAGAATTAAGACCTTTAAGAGATTATGTTAACCCTACAGTAGATGAACTTCTTGGTAGTATTCAAAACCCCGCTCGTAGTTGCTAATTCTTTTGAGCTTAAACCTCGCTATTATCCAAATTGTGTCTAATAATCGGTCTGGGGAGCAACAACTAAAGATCCTAATTTTCATCTTCGCTAATTTTCTAGAGTTGTGTGCTAATTTTAAATATGATGGTGTTTCGGATGATGCTTATTAGACTTAGACTTTTTCCTTTCTCACTAAGGGATAAAGCTAAAATATGGTTAAATTCGTTACCACTTCGATTAATAAGAACTTGAGGTGAATCATCACAAAATTCCTTGCTAAATATTTTCCACCATCTAAGACTGCCATGTTGAGCAATGATATAACATATTTTTGTCAGTCTGAAGGGGAATCAATATATGAAGCATGGAAAAGATTTAAAGATCTCCTCAGGAAATGTCCACATCATGCGATACCGTATTGGTTAATAATTCAAACTTTTTATAATGGATTAGTTGGATCTCTTAGATCAATCATCGAAGCTGCTGCTGGTGGATCATTAATGTCTAAACCATTTTCTGATGCTTATGCTTTAATTGAATAAATGACTACTAATAATTTTTAATGGCCTTCTGGAAGGTTAAATCTTAAAAAGGTAGCCAGTGTTTATGAAAATGATGCTTTTACAATGTTAGCAAATCAAGTTGCTATTGTATCAAGGAAGATAGACCAATTTGGGATGAATTTTTCTCAGCCAAATCTCATGATTGAAGAAAATTCATTAGGCCAATGGTTGATTCTTATTCTTCACCAGAAACTGTGAATGCTATAATCAAACCTAACAACTCATATTCCAATTATTATAGCCCAGGTTGGAAGAATCATCCAAATTTCAACTGGAATAACAATAATCATGGTGGTGTTAATCAACAATGGGGGAACCACCAAGTAAACCCATTCAGGAATTGGAATAACCAAGGTAATAATAATAATAGATTAACTTATCCTTCAGATTATAATAGTGCTTCACAATTAAAGGAGAAGAAGTTGTCTATGGAAGAAGTAGTATCACATATGGGAAATCAATTTCAAATTCAAGTAGCAACCAACAGAAATATTGAAAATCAATTAGGACAAATTGCAAATGCTTTAAGTAATAGATCCTAAGGAATGCTTCCAAGTAATACTGAAGTGAATCCAAGAGAAAAGAATAAAAAACAAGTAAAAGCAATTCAACTGAGAAGTGGAAAAGAATTGGAAGGTAGAATTAAAAAAAAACTGAAGGAGAGAAAGAAGAGATTGAAAGACTTAAAGAGGACGCTCCAAAAGGTTTTGAAAGACCTATTTCTCCACCTAAGGTTGATTTAGAAAAACCACCACCTCCATTTCCTCAAAGACTTCATTAACAAAAGTTGGATAAGCAATTTTCAAAATTCTTGGAGATATTAAAGAAGCTTACCATTAATATTCCATTTGCTGAAGCCCTAGAACAAATGCCAAGCTATGCAAAATTTATGAAGGATATTCTTAATAAAAAGAAAAAGTTTGAAGAAAATGAGATTGTTGCGCTTAGTGAGAAGTGCAGTGCGATAATTTAAAAAAGCTTCCTGAAAAACTTAAAGATCCTGGTAGTTTTATAATTCCATGTGCAATCGGAGAAAGATTCTGTGGAAAAGCTTTATGTGATTTGGGTGCAAGCATTAACCTTATGCCTCTATCAATATTCAAAAGACTGGGACTAGGAGAAATAACCCCAACTACTGTAACTCTGCAATTAGCAGATCGTTCGATCACATATCCTAAAGGAGTTATAGAAGATGTTTTGGTAAAAGTGGATCAATTTATTTTTCCTATAGATTTCATTGTGTTAGATATGGAGGAAGATAAATAGAGACCCATAATTTTGGGGAGACATTTTCTAGCTACAGGCAGAGCCATGATAGATGTGCAAAAAGGGGAATTAACGATGAGGGTTAATGATCGATCGTTATATTTAATATTTCAAAATCGATGAAATATCCTACTAGAGGTAAATAAGATGAGTGTTATAGGATGGATGTTATTGAATATTTAAGTGAATGTCATTTCAAAAAAACTTATGAAGAGAAAGCTGAAAGAGAAGAATGAGAATATAAGCAAGAAGAGGAGTTATTTGATTCTGAAGATTTTCAAGAGGAAGATTTAAAGTATGTTCGTGAAAGTTTTGAATTGTTGGATATGACCGAGAAAGATGAATCTTATGGTCCATCAATTGAAAAACCTCCTGAACTTGAGTTAAAAATGCTTCCTGATCATTTGAAGTATGTTTTTCTAGGTGAATCCTCAAGCTTGCCTGTTACAATTTCCTCTCAATTAACTAAAAAATAAGAAGAGAGTTTGCTTGAAATTTTAAAGAAGCACAAGAAAGCCTTTGGATGGAAAATTGCTGATATTAAAGGAATCAGCCCTTCAATTTATATGCTCAGAATTCTTATGGAAGATAATTGCAAACCGTGAGCTGATCCCCAAAGGAGATTTAATCCTATCATGAAAGACGTTGTTAAGAAAGAAATTTTAAATTGATTGGATGCTGGAATTATCTACCTTATTTCAGATAGTGCATGGGCTAGTCCTATTCACTGTGTTCCTAAGAAAGGAGGAGTAACTGTGACTGTTAATGAAAAGAATGAAATGATATAAATAAGACAAGTTACAGGATAACGAATATGCATTGATTATAGAAAATTAAACCTTGCCACAAGGAAAGATCATTTTCCACTCCCTTTTCTAGATCAAATATTGGATAGACTGGCTGGGCATAAATACTTTTGTTTTCTGGATGGATATACTGGTTACCACCAAATTCAAATTGCTCCTGAGGATCAAGAGAAAACTACGTTTGCCAGTCCTTATGGTACGTTTGCTTTTAGAATAATGCCCTTTGGTTTATGTAATGCCCTTGCTACATTTCAGAGATGTATGATGACTATTTTTTGTGATTTGATCGAAAAAGGGATTGAAGTTTTTATGGATGACTTTTCAGTGTTTGAAATTTCATTTGAATCATATTTAGAACATCTATCTAAAGTTATTAAACGCCGTGAAGAAACTAATTTGGTCATTAATTGAGAAAAATGCCAATTTATGATAGCAGGAGGAATTATTTTGGGACATCAGATTTCAGAAAAAGGTTTGGAGGTATATCCTGCAAAAATTCAAGTTATATCTAATTTACCTTGCCCAACCAATGTAAGGGGAATTAAAAGTTTTTTAGGACATGCTGGATTCTACATGCTTTACATCAAAGTCTTTTCGAAGATTACAAAACCTTTATGCCGTTTACTGGAAAATGATGCAACTTTTAATTTTGATGATGACTGCCGTAAAGCCTTTGAAACATTAAAAGAAAAATTAATCACTGCACCCGTAATAATTTCACCAAATTGGGAAAAACCTTTTGAATTAATGTGTGATGCTAGTGATTATGCTATTGGTGCTGTTTTAGGTCAGAAATATGATAAAAATTTCAAAGTAATTTATTATGCCAGTAAAACTCTTAATGAAGATCAAATTAATTATACCACTACTAAGAAAGAGTTATTAGCTATAGTATTTGCCTTTGATAAATTTCGATCATATTTTTAAATCGAACTAAATGTGTTGTGCATACTGATCATTCTGCTATTAAATACTTAATGAAGAAAAAAGATGCAAAACCGGGACTGATAAGATGGATTCTTCTTTTGCGAGAATATGATTTTGAGATAGTAGATAAGAAGGGTTCTGATAATCAAATTGCTGATCATTTATCCAGGCTTGAAATTGAAAATCTCTCTGTGATATTGAAGAAATTAAGGAACATTTTCTTGATGAAAAATTGTTCACTGTTAAAGAGTGGCGTGTTCCGTGGTATGCAGACATAGTAAATTTTATTGTTAGTGATATTTTACCCTATGGTTTGAAATATTAAGAAAAAAAGAAATTTTTGTCTGATGCTAAGACTTATTTTTGGGATGACCCATTTTTATATAAACAAGGAAATGATCTTATAATTCGAAGATGTGTACCTTTGGAAGAGACTTATGAAATTATTCAAAAATTTCATGATTCTGATTATGGGGGACATTTTGAAAGTGATAAAATTGCATATAAAATATTACAATCAGGATTTTATTGGCCTACAATTTTTAAGGATGTGAATGTTTATATTAAAAATTGTGATAGAAGTCAGCGTGTAGGTAATATTTCTAGAAGAAATGAGATGCCCCTCCATTATATATTGAAAGTTGAAATATTTGATGTTTGGAGACTAGATTTTATGGGACCATTTCCACCATCTTTCAGAAATGTTTATATTTTGATAGCAGTAGACTATGTTTCCAAATGGATTGAAGCTATTGCTTTACCTCGATGTGATGCTCAAAGTGTTGCAAAGTTTTTAAAAAAGAATATATTTTGTAGATTTGGAATACCAAGAGTAATCATAACTGATGGGGAAGTCATTTTAGAAATGCGATTATTAGAAAGTTAGAAAAGAAATATCATATTAATCATCGCATTGCTACTGCTATCTTCTGCAAATAAGTGGTTTGGTTGAATTATCCGATCGTGAAATTAAAAGAATATTAAAAAAAACTGTTAATCCAAATAGAAATGATTGGTAAATCAAACTGGATTATGCTTTGTGGGCCTATAGGACTGCTTACAGAACACCTATAGGAATGTCCCCATATAGAGCCGATTTTTGGAAAAGCTTGTCATTTACCTTTTGAACTTGAGCATAAAGCTTATTGGGCTATTAAAGAGTTCAATTATAATTTGAAAGATGTTGCTGAAAAGAGATTATTGCAATTGAATAAGCTTGAAGAAATAAGGAATGAATCTTATGAAAATGCTAAGATTTATAAGGAAAAGATGAAGTTATGGCATGATCAGAAGATTCTTACTAAAAATCTTTTACCAGGACAAAAAGTTTTACTGTATAATGCTAGATTGAGAATATTTTCTAGAAAACTTAAGTTCAGGTGGATGGGTCCATTTATTGTGATAAAAGTTTATTCTTATGGAGCTGTAGATATTCAAGATCCTAAGATTGGAAAAATATTTAAAGTTAACAGACATAGACTTAAACCATATTTTTCAGTTAATAAATCTAAATTTGATAATAATTTGATGTTGGGTCACTCAGAATGAGTTCTGGGTATGTTAGGCTGAAGACGTTAAAACAAGCGCTTCGCATAATTATCGGTGTGCTTTGCTTAATGTTTGTTTAATGTACTTTGTTTGCTTGGTTTGGTTTGTTTTTATATTTTTAGTGGTAGTAATTTGGAGTTTTTAAACTATAGTAGAGTTTATTTGACCTTATTTGATGAATTAGAGGAGTCATAATGAAAATTTGGACATTTAACATATCTGTGCTAAATTGAGCACTAGTGGCTAAGCGCCGACTGGTTGGCGCTTAGGCGCCGCAATTATAAAAAATGTGAAAAATGAGGTTCTAGAAGCCTAGATCGTGAGGGAGTAGTTTTGGAAGTTATTTTGGAGTTTTAAAAAGTCTTGGGGCTGTTTTAGCACTTCCTAAGTCTATAAAAAGGACCTGATTTAAGAGAAACACTTGCCCCAAGTCCTATTTTCATTTCTGAGTCTTAAGAAGAGAGTTTTGAGTGCATCATGTTATCCTGGGAGAATGAGATTAAGAAGAAGCAAAATTCTGACAAGAGTAAGTTCATTAGTGATAGTGCTAAAGAGTTATTCAATGGATATCTTGCTGTTAGTATTCAAGGGATTGCTGAAATGATTGAAAAAATTGAAGCCTGAGTAACTTCAATGGAAGCAAAAATCCATGAAAGTAATCTGCATTTGGAGCACATGGGATGGCAACTCAAGATGTAATTCAGTCATTCAAGGTACGTGGAAGAAGCGGATAAGGCGATGTTTCTGAAGAACAAATGGATTGAAGAAGATGTAAGTATGAACAATTATCGCCCGTTTTATCAGATTTATATTCCAGAAGGGTCAAATGAGAATCATAATGGTTCGGGATATAATCCGCCTAATGGAGAATGGAATTAAGAGTGCTTTGTTCTTATTTGTTTAGTGTTCATGTGTGTTATGTTTGGTGTGTTTAGTGTTTATATTTAAGTATTAACTAAGCCTGATGATGTGATGGTTACATCCTAGACATGTATACTTATCAGTTTGAGATTAAAGTCTGTTGTATTTAGAGAATTTCATCTTTTATGCGTGGATAGAAATTCTAGAATTGTATTAAGTGTTATGTTTATTTTAATATAAGTTTGTGTTTGTGTGAAATTTGTGTGGAATCAATGGATATTAAATTTTGATTTGGAATATTGGAAGATTTTTGTGGGGAGAAATAATTATTCTGGAGTGATTAAGGGTGATTAACAAAGTGATTTAGTGCATATACCTTAATTGTGAAAATTTGGGTACTGGCGGCTAAGCGCCAGAGTGCCGGCGCTTAAGCGCCAGATTTTGCGGCTAAGCGCTAAAGAGTTCGCGCTTAGGCGCCAGTTCGCGAAAAATTGGTTCCTAGCAGTTAAAAACCCAAAAATTGTCATTTTTTAACCACCCCATCGTCTTTAACCTTCAGTTTATCATGAAAGAGGAGCCTAGGGCATCATATTGTGGATCATTTAAGACCCGATCTCAACAAAAATTGTTAGATTTGGATTCCTTGAGGTAAGAACACTACTCTTAAGGAAAAATTTTTGATTTTCACCATGTATTTTGAGTACATTTTGAAAAATCTTAAAATCACTATTCATGGTGAAAATTTGAGGAAAAAATTGAGAAATTGCTTGGATTTAGTGAAAATATCTTTTGGAAGATAATTTAGCAACTTTAGTTTGATTTTGGAATTTATGGTGAATTTTTCATGAATTTTTTAGAGATGACTCCAAAGTCAAAGCGTGCGAGAGAAAAGGCCAGATTTGATTCTGACAAATTTGTTAGCACGAGGGCTGAGGAACGATACATTGACGCACTGCAGTCATATAAGTTGATTCCTGAGCGTGTATTTAGTAAGCCAGGAGAAGTAATTGAAGATATGATTGCTAGAAGGAACTGGGAGAATTACTGTTGTTTCTGTGGTCAGAGAATTTTATGCAAATTTTCCTACTACAGAAGAGAATCAAGTGATGGTTAGGAGGCATGAGGTCAACTTTTCTTAAGGGGTAATCAACACTTTTTAAGGACTACCTCCTGACATGTTCTATTTTTATTCTAACTATCATCCTACGGAGGGGGAATTAGATGAGATCATGGAATTTCTGACTGATGGAAGAGGATTATGGAAAATAACAAATGATAGAAGAGTGAACTTTCCTGCTTCCAGAATGCCACTTCTAAAGCGTGTCATTATTTTATCTCATCTAAATTGTTACCTTCGAGTCATACTAGTGAAGTAATGAGAGAAAGAGCTGTGTTAAACCATTTCATTCAGCAAGGGAAGCCCATTAACATTTGAGGTATAATTTATGATTATGTTTTGAACTGTGCTAGAGCAACCACTACTGCTGGTATGAGATTTCTTTCCTTGATTCATTCATTATGTGAACGATCTGGAGTGAAGTTTGAAACCTGGGAAGAGGTACCTCAGCCATTGAGACCAATTACCAGTGTCAACGTTGGTGCTTACACTGTACATTCAGAGTTTGGTTGGAGAGGAGGATTTGGTAGGGCTTCTACTGCTTCTGCTTTTTCTGCATCCACTTCACGTGCTTCATCATCTACTGATTCATAGACTGGGTTATTAAGAAAAAATTTGAAGAAAGTGAGCTTTACTCGAGAGCATATGAAAGATATGGATGGTAAGATTGATAATGTGGAGAGATATATTGTAAAACATGATGAATATGAGGAGAGTTATCAACAAAAATTGGATAGACTGATTAGAGGTGATCAGAGTGCTGAGATGCCTCCTCATCCATTCTAGATATCTTATGTGTCATCCAGGGATTTGAACGAGCAGGATGATGATGATGATGAGGATGAAGAGTAGATGTATGTTGTTTGTTTTAGTTATTGTATTGTTATGCTGTGTTATTATGTACTTTATCTAGTATTTTGTTTGATGATTGTGTTATGATGTGTGACCCTCGATCCGCAGCAATGCACCAAAAACTTGGTTTGCATCACCAAACAATGCAGTAATTTATGCTATCAAAAATATGTTATAGACAATATTTTGAATCAAATAATAATAGCGGCTAGTGTATATAAATATAATTTTATGAAAAATATTTTACACACTAGGGGTACTACGCAAGTGTACGTATCGCTTCAAGTAATATAGGGCTTTAAATAAAGACCCCAGTATCGATCCCATGAGGAGGATTATAGATTTCTTTTAAATATTTTGATTTTATTTTTATGTATTTCTTTTAAAGTTAAAAAGTTTATATTTAATTTACTAGATGCAGAAATAAAGCAGTAATAAAGTAATGATTGATGTAAATAAAAATAAGTAAACAATTTTCTTCCTTTCAATTAATCCAAGACTTTTTAGATAATGTAATATTCGTGGAGAATATAAATTTATGGTATTGTGCCAAATAGAAGCATTCCTATTCTTTATCTTCGCTCGATAGTATAAAGAACATTGGCTAATCTATAGATCAGGTCTGGTTTTATTGTTAGTAGAATGGGTTAATCTAGGCTCACACTGCTAGATGTCCAAGGGTGGCTATGGTCGGCCCTACTAGTGACCCTTTCCTTCTCTATAAACCAAATTACAAGAATTTAGTCTGTCACTCTAAAAACTTATCAATTCTACGCCCATTAAATAATATCTTCCTATTTATTTGCACTTCATCTTGAATAACCCGCGCAAGGCCTTCGACTACCCAAGGATTCATGTGATATCTACTAGTTAAGAATTCATCTCCTTCTTGATCTCAAAACTCTTCAAAAAATTTTAACAATTTAAATGGCCAATTTAAATAGTAAATTAAGATCCGGTACTAATATCATCACAATGTTTAAAAAATATATATAACTTTTAATTCTCTAACAAATTTTATATTATATTATTTATATTTTCATAATTGAAAGGAGAAAGTAAAGTAACTACTCAGAACACATTGAATTTAAGCAACAGAACATGTAAATAAAACTTTGAATCAAAATACAAATACTTCTCTCAAGTGTTTCTCCAACTGAACCTCTGAATCCTTCTGACTCCAAAGTAAATAGACTTTAAAAGCACCAACTCTTCAAATACTCTTAATACAAACTCTAAAATAAACTCACTAATTAATAAAACAAACTATAAATATGGCACTTAAAATATTTCTCTAATTTCTCTCTCTAAATGAAACTATGGGGCTAGGGGACTAGGTTGGACGTTGGTGGTTTTTGGGCCCTTTTTCTCTGAAGGAGTAGCCTCCTATTTATAGGCTTCAAGGGTTGCCTTGAGGCACCTCTTCAAAATGTGTCCATGTTCAATGAATCTTCTAGAAGGTGTGTCTGGTGCCTAGGCGTCAGAATCTGGCGCCTAGGCGCGGGACTCTGCGTCCAGTTCTTTGCACCTCTTCACTTTAGATTGCACCTCTTTGAGATCCTAACCGTTTCCAAGCGTCCAAATACAATGTATCACATGTCCTATAATCCAGGAATAACTGCCAATCTTCTAGATGGTCCAATAACCGCTAACACCGTCAAAATAACCGTCCAAAAGTCATAAAAAATCTTACAGAATTCTGTATTGAACTGGCGCTGGATTCTGGCTCCAGGCCAATTATTTTGACAATTTTGCATTTTGGCTCCATTTTTGCTTCTTTTTGCTCCTTTTTCATCCTTTTTTCCTTCTTGAACATTTTTGCATCACCTACATCCAAAACACAAAAATACCTTTCATTAAAGCATGATATCCTTAAAAATTTGATAAAAATCAAGGCATAAAAATAGGTATTTTTTTCATGGATCAAAATCCCCCAAACTTAAATGTTACTTGTCCTCAAGTAACCCTTTTTACTATATAAAATGTATAACAATTAGAATAAAAGGTTAATATTTAAGATTTCTAATAATTTTTGATTTTATAAAGGCTTTAGTAAATCATTAACCAAATATAACTAACTAAGTTTAATTTTAAGAATTTAAAGAATATTTAATTACCAAATTATAAGATTTCAAAAAATTTTCATTCACTTCGAAAATAATTGTAGTTTATTATATTAATATCACATAAATTATTTACAAGAAAAAGTCTTCATGAAAATCTTTTCTAATAAAGATACATGCATAAAAATTAAGTAAAATATGTAATCAGTTTTTTCTTATAAGCTAATTCAAGTGAAGCCAATTTTTGATTAGGCATCTCCTCAAGCTTCTCCTCTTTTTTTTTATTTTTTTTACAGAGAGGATTACTATATCTGGATAGCCTATTAATGGTTTTGAACTTCACTATCCTTAAGTTATATTTTCAAACTTATACATTTTCACTTAATTACTATAACATGAATAGATTTCAAAAAGAATTTCAATTTTTTCTTTTTCAAGTTATAATTTTTGATTTCTTAATACTTCTAAAATTCAATTATTTCTACTATGAATAGAAAAATTACTTAATCTTACTCTTCTTTAAGTTGAATAATTCTATTCTTAAAATCAATCAAAGTTATTAAAATTTTGGTTAAGTCTGCTAAATTATTTATAATTTCAAAAATTTAAATGATCTTAAATAGATTCTTCATTCCTTATGTTATGTTAATATTTTTTTTTAGAAAATATTAATTCATGAAGGACAAATAAAATTTAAATTTGCATGTATTTTCCCTTCCCCCAAACTTAAGTTTTGGTATATCATGAAAAAAATTTAAAGTATGAGAGAAAGAATGGTATAATTTAAAAAGGAACTTTTTATAAGTATGTAAAAATAGTCTAAAAAGAAAAATTTACTTCTACACATGTTTTTTATGAATATTACTGAAATAATGAAGCATATATAAAAGTAAGCAGGCTCATCATTTTTATATCAGTAGCTGAATTAAATGACTATACTACTAATAGTAATAGAAACAGAACAACATTACTAACTATTTAAGAATACTAAACAGTAGGCTGAAACAAAAATAAACATTAATTCATCCAAATTTCAGTCTTCAACACAATACACTAAATATTTAAAACAGTCTCAACATCAAACAAGCCACACAAAGTTTCATAAACAAATCTACACTAACAAACAACAAACAACAAACAACACTAGAAAACAAGAAATAAACTAACAACAGAATCAGCATATCTCAGAGGTAAATCAAGCTATTAATCACTATCTGTAGCCTCATCATCGTCATCACCAAAAGAAAACTCCACATCCTTTGGATCAACATACGGTGAAAATTTAGGACAGGTAGGAAACTGAACATCATGCTCACCCTTCAAGAATCTCACTAAAGACTCTGAATACTCAGCATCATACTCACTTTTCCTTTGGGTATACTCAGATAAATGATCAATCTTCTTGTCTATAGTATCTATTCTGCAATGAGTTAGAAATAACTAGTTCTACTGCTCCAGAAATTGATCATGCATCGATTCCCAGAAACTAGATGGTGGCTCAGCAGTAGAAGTAGAAGGTCTAGAAGTAAAAGCTCTACCTGGAGTAGGTATAGTAGTAGAAGGACCAGTAGATCTCTTCCCTTAAAGATGATCATAAATGCTAACACTCTCCTGCCCAATTGGCTTTGTAGTCTTCAACTTCTCCTCTGATATATCAGCAGAAACTCAATTTCTCATGCATAAAGAATGAATCAAGGATGGGAATTCTAATCCTACGTAAGTGTCGGATCTAGCAATCGATTCCACTGAATCATAAATAATACTGCCAACATATATTAGCTTCCTCTCCTGAATGCAGTAGTTCAGGATAGCTCGATCTCTGGTAACTTCACTCAGGTGGTTGGAAGGTAAAAGTCTAGCAGAAATAAAATAATGCAACGCCTTTGAAATACCATTTAGCTTAGAAGATTTGAAGTTTACCCATTTGTCGTTCCGGATCTTCCAAGCTCCAGTGCCATCAGTCAGATATGCAATAATCATCTCAAGATCTCCCTCAAATGGAGATAAACCAGAATAGTAGCACTCGATGGTAGGTGGCAGGCCGTACAAAATATTGATCCGTTCCAGAGTAAATCCTACTCCGACACCTCTAACGAAGACTTCATAGTCTTCCGTATCCAAAAAGTTGGCATAAAACTCGCGTACAATAGGAATAACAACAACAACAGTGAAATAACAGAATCATTGCCAGTTGTGTGCAACGATCGTGTTCTCGATCATTTCACCAAGATTGTAAAAATTGCGCTCCGAGATAAACTTTCTTGACGTCGCAAATTAGTGATAACGAAAATGCGCTGCCGCAGTCGAAAACTTGCTGTTGTCGAAATTTTATCGTGCCTTTCCTTGCTTAGATTTTGGTGCTGTCTAAACGTGAAAGAAAACACAAAAATATTTAACAATCAAATATTTAAACTCTTTTTAAGATTGAGAAACTTAAAATGAGTTTAAAAATCCATGGAGAAAATCTAAATTAAAATTTTTCTCAAAATTTCGGTTTTTAGCAAAAAA
This sequence comes from Papilionanthe hookeriana x Papilionanthe teres, assembly GCA_022702705.1. Lineage (NCBI taxonomy): Eukaryota > Viridiplantae > Streptophyta > Magnoliopsida > Asparagales > Orchidaceae > Papilionanthe > Papilionanthe hookeriana x Papilionanthe teres. The sequence goes on along the minus strand of CM040422.1, from coordinate 83,112,724 downwards.
AAAAAGGAAAAACTATGGTAAGAATAAAAACCTCGAGATGAAGAGATCAAGTGATTTCGTGCTCAAAAACTTGATGTATTGACCTCAAGATGGATCTAGGTGGTGTATTTTCGTGAAAAAGAGGAAGGGGATGAAGCTTAGGCGTCAACCATGGCTAATGGGATTTAAATGCTTATTTTCGGTGAGCAGGCTGAACCGGCGCCTAGGTAGTTCTTCAGTTTGGGATTTAAATGATAATTACTCATATTAGAGTAGTTCTTCAGTTTCCAACTTCCAAAATATTTCCCAAAAATTTTAAAAATTAAAAATTAAATCCACAAATTAAACACAAGGTTTAAATCAAACTCTTCTAATTCCATTCATAATCTTCAATTTTGGCTCAATAAAATACAGAGAAGTATTGTAATATGATTCAAGTCCAAACAAACAATCAAACTGCACAATTTCAAAGCAAATACAACACACATTGAACAATAAAACAAACACACAAACAACACATTCGATTTACTAAATCGATACAACGACACACTAATAAAAGTCTAGATTGACCCGACCGCCACGCTTAACGCAGTGATGTTGCTTCCAAAAGATAGCCAAAAAGCTTTGACTCGATTTATAATTAGCGTCTAGTGTATAAAATTAATATTATATAAATAATATTTTTACACACTATGAGTACTACGCAAGTATACGTATCGTTTCAAGTAATATAGGGTTTTTAAACAAAGACCCCAGTATCGATCCCACGAGAAAGATTTATAGAAATAAATTTTCTATAAAGCAAAAGAGAAATATAATAGTAAAAATATATTTTTTATTTTGATTATAATTACTATTTAATTTACTAGATGCAATTTAAAGAAAACAATAATAAGAAAATGATTTTATAAACTCTATAAAAATAAACAACTTTCTTTCCTTCAATTAATCTAAGATTTTTAAGATAATTTAATATTCGTTGGAGAATTTAATTTATGGTATTGTGCTAAATAGAAGCATTCCTATTCTTTACCATTTGATCTAGGTGCAAAGAACATTGACTAATTTACAGAATATGTCTGGATGTATTGTTAGTAGTAATGAGTTAATCTCGGCTCACACTTCTAGATGTCCAAGGGTGGCTATGGTCGGCCCTACTAGTGACCCTTTCCTAGTCTATAAATCAAATTATAAGAATTTAGGCTGTCACTCTAAAAACTTATCAATTCTACGTCCTTTAAATATTATCTTCCTATTTATTTGCACTTCACCATGAATAGCCCGCACATGGCCTTCGACTACCCAAGGATTCATGTGACATTTACAAGTTAAGAGTTCTTCTCCTACAAGGTTTTTAAACTCTTCAACGAGTTTTAACAATTCAAACGGCCAATTTAAAAAGTAAAGTAAGATCAAGTATTAATGTCATCACAATGTTTTGAAAATATTTTAAATTTTAATTCTCCATCGAATCTTTATATTATCTTATCTATCTCTTCATAATTGAAGTAAGAAAGTAACTAACTACTCAGAACACATTGAAAATAAATAACAAAACATGATAATTAAACTTTGAATCAAATATAAAATATACTTATCTCAAATATTTCTTCTACAGATCTTCTGATTCCTACTGACTCTACAGTGTAATGAACTCCAGATGCAATAACTTGAAAATAAACTCACTAAACTAAACAAAAGTGGCCCTAAATTTCTCTCTCTAATTCTCTCTCTAAGGATGAGAGATTTTAAAGTAGATAAGAGAAAGGGGTACAATGGGAGGGGCACGTTTTCTGAAGAATTGGACCTCTATTTATAAGCTCCAAGAGTTGCCTTGAGGCACCTCTTCAAAACATGTCCACATTCAATGAATCTTCTAGAAGGTCGGTCTGGCGCCTAGGCGCCGGAATCTGGCGCCTAGGTGCCGGACACCGCGTCCAGTTCTTCGCACCTCTTCACTTTGGCTCGCACCTCTTCGCTATTAAAACCATTTTGGAGCGTCCAAATGCAATGTATCACATGTCCTATTATCAAGGAACAACTGCCAGCCTTCTAGAATGTCCAATAACCGCTCACTCCGTCAAAATAACTGATCAAACGTTGTAAAAAACTTGACAGTTTTCGTATCGAGTCTGGCGCTTAGGCGCCGGGCCATAATTTTTTATACTTTTGGTATTTTGCTCCATTTTTGCTCCTTTTTCCTTCTTAGACCTTTTTACATTGCTTACATCCAAAAATACAAAAAATACCTTTCATTAAAGCATAATATCCTTAGAAATTAATAAGAATTAAGACATAAAGAAATAGGTATTTTTTATAGATCAAAATCCCCCAAAGTTAAATGTTACTTGTCCTCAAGTAACTCTTTTTACTACATAAAATATAACTTTTGGAAATAAAAGATGAAATATTTAAGATTCCTTATAATTTTTGATTTTATAAAGTCTTTAGTAACTTATTAACCCAATTTCACTAACTAGGTTTAATTTTAAGAATTTAAAGAATATTTAACTACCAAATCATAAGATTTCAAACTTTTCATCCATTTTGAAAATAATAGAAGTCTATTATATTAAGCTTTCATAGATTATTTACAAGAAAAAGATCTTCTTGAAAAATCTTTTCTAAATAAATATTTATGCATAAAAATTAAGTAAAGTATGTAATTAGTTTTCTTCCTATAACATAATTTAAGTGAAGCCAATTTTTGATTAGGCATTTCCTCAAGCTTCTCTTCTCTATCTTTTTTCTTTTTTGTTTTTCTCTCTTTTTTTTATAAAGAGGATTACTATATCTGGATAGTCTGTTAATGATTTTGATGGTGATAATCCAGAATAATAACACTCAATAGTCGGTAATAGGCCATAAAATATCTTGATTCTTTCTGGAGTAAATCCTACTCTGATTCCTCTAACAAAGACTTCAAAATCTTCAGCATCCAGAAAATTTGCATAAAATTCTCGAACAATCGGGATAACAGCAATAGCAGTAAAGTAACAAAATCGTTGCCAGTTATGCGCAACGATAGTGTTTTCGATCATCTCCCCAGGATGATAAAAACTTCATTCCGAGATGAACTTTCTCGACGACGCAAGTTCGTGGAAGCGAAAATGCACAGCCGCAGTTGGAAATTTGCTGCTATCAAAGTTTTCTCGTCCTTTCCGGCGCTTAGATTTTGGAGCCATCTAAACGTGAAAGAAAACAAGAACTAATTTAGGAATTAAAGAGTTAAACTCTTTTTAAGTTTATAAAACTTAAAATAAGTTTAAAAATCCAAAGAAATCACTAAAAATCAAAATTTTTTTTTCAAAATTTCGGTACTTAGCAAAAACTAGGAAAATATATGGTGAAAATCGAAAATAAATTGTTTAAAGTGTAGATCTGACATTGAGATGAAGAAATTGAGTGGTTTCGCGCTCAAATCTTTGATGTTTTGACCTCAAAATGGATCTAGAGGATGTATTTTCGTGAAAATGGGGAAGAAGATGAATCTTAGGCATCAAAAATGGCTTTTGGGGGTTTAAATGGTAATTTTCGGGTAGCAGGCCGAACTGGCGCTTAGGCGCCGAACTCTGGCTCCTAGACGCCAGACTCGCCTTTCACAAAAAATCTTTTTTTAAAATTTATTTTTCCACCAAAATTCATAAATTCAACTTCCAATTACTCATATCAGAGTAGGGCTTCAGTTTCTAACTTCCACATCATTTTTCAAAAATTTATAAAAATTAAATATTGAATCCACCAATCAAACATAAGGTTTTCAATCAAACTCACTAATTTCCATTTAAAATCTTCAATTTTGACTCAATACATTCCAGATAAGTACTACATTTGATTCAAGTTCCTAATACACACTCAATCATAACAAGTTCAAAGCAAATACAACACACATTGAACATGAAAGCAAATATACTAACAAACACAATCGATTCTCTAAATCGATACAATGACTCAACAAACCATAATAACTATCTCTTTACCAGAATATTCTAATCTTCACAAGGGAAATTGTGTAATCCACTTGGAAAGAAGACTAACGCTCTCGGGAAATCCGTAGCCGTCTTTTCATCAATCCACTTGCTTCACATACATTTCAACTTGAGCATCTTGATAAGCCGCAATATGATCAAATTGAAGTTTCATTTGCCATTCTAGATGTTCAACTTGATGAAACATCTCATGAAGGTGATCTCCAATCTTTTTAAAATCTTCTTCAAACTTATCTAAACGACTAGAAATTTTCTCTAAACTTACGACGATGAAACCATTGAAGTAGGGTTGAGGATCCCTTGAGACCTTGTCCCTAGCCTCTTCTCCATGATTTCTCCTTTCCATTTCTTCAAAAATTTCTCAAATCTCTCAATAATGAAATGTAAGGGACGTAATTCTGATTGTTTGATGGTTAGGGAAGAAGATGGGTAGATTTAAAGGGGAAATTCGTGTGAAAAACTGAAAATTTTTGGTTTTTGCATGACCCAGTAACCGTGGCGCTTAGGCGCCGAATCTGGCACCTAGGCGCCGGACTTATTGATACATAGTTGATTCTGGCGCTTAGGGCCGAATTCTGGCGCCTAGGCGTCGGAACTATGTTCAACTCCGTTTCGCCTAATCGTTAAATTTTCAAAATTTCGTTCTCCAAGATAGGTAAATTATACTAATAAGAGTAATTTAGAATCGATAACTCACATCGTAAACTATCATAATGAAGGTTAACTTGATCTCCTTTTTACTCATATTTAAAATAGAGTGATCCTATTTTTAAATCTTACATACTTCAAAATAATTTTCAGCCTAAGTCAACCAAGACTTATGAGCATCAAATGTTTCTAAAGTAATATAAAATTAATCAAGATCGAGGCATAACCTTACATTAAAACACAAGATAATTATGGGTTTCCTCCCACAAAGCGCTTGGTTTAACGTCGTCAGCCCGACTTAAATAAATCTTTAGTCAGGTTGACTCAATTCATAAGCCTCTTTATAAATCTTCTTAATATCTCCCAAATAAGGCTTCAATCTTAATTCATTTACTTTAAAAAGTTTTCCAGTTTTGAGATCTTTAATATCCACAGCTCCATAATAGTATACTTTCTCAACAAAATAAGGTCCAATCCATTTAGATCTTAATTTTCCAGGAAAAAGTCTTAAACGAGAATTAAACAGTAAAACTTTTTATCCAGGCTCAAAAATTTTTCCTGAAATTTTCTTATCATGCAACATCTTCATTTTCTCTTTATAAATCCTCATATTTTCATATGATTCGTTTCTAATTTCTTCCATCTCATTTAATTGCAATAATCGTTTTTCTCCTGCTTTATTCAAATTAAAATTAAACTCCTTTATCGCCCAATAAGCTTTATGTTCAAGTTCTACAGGTAAGTGACAATGTTTACTATAAATTAACCGGTAAGTTGACATTCCGATTAGTGTCTTATAAACTGTTCTATAAGCTCATAATGCAGAATCAAGTCTATCAACCCAATCAGTTCTTTTAGGATTAACAGTCTTTTCTAAAATTCTTTTAATTTCTCTGTTTGATACTTCAACCATTCCACTAGTTTGATGGTGAAAAGCAGTTGCAATTCTATGTTTGATTCCAAATTTTTGAAGTAATGATTGAATTCTTATATTCCTGAAATGACTTCCACCATCAGTGATAATTACCTTAGGCATTCCAAATCTTGAAAATATCATTTTCTTTAAGAATTTAGAAACACTTTTGGAATCACAGTTTAGTAAAGCAACAACTTCAATCCACTTTGAAACATAATCAACTGCTAATAAAATATAAATTTTTCTAGATGATGGAACAAATGGTCCCATTAAGTCTAATCCCCATATATAAAAAATTTCAACTTCCAATACATAGTTTATAGGCATTTCATCTTTCCTAGATATATTTCCCATCCTTTGACATCGATCACATGTTTTCACATATTGTCTCACATCTTTAAATAAGATAGGACAATAAAATCCAAAATTTAAAATTTTAAATGCTTTTATCTATGCCAAAGTGTCCTCCAAAATCAGAATCATGACATTCTTGAATAATAGCAAAAGTTTCTTCATAAGGTACACATCTTCGAATCATAGAATCTTTACCAATTTTAAATAAATGAGGTTCTTCCCAAATATAAGATTTAGCATCATATTTAAATTCCTTAATAAATTTGTTATCTAAGTCATAAGTTAAAATATTGCTAACTAAATAATTAACAATATCAGCATACTACGGTGTTTTGTATCTTTGAATAACATATAAAGATTCATCAGGGAATTTCTCATTTATATTTTCTTCCGAAATAATATCATTTTTAATTCTAGACAAATGATCAACAATTTGGTTTTCGGTTCCTTTTCTATCTACTATTTGAAAATCAAATTCTTGTAGAAGTAAAACCCATCTTATAAGTCTAGGTTTAGAATCCTTCTTAGATATTAGATATTTAATAGCAGAATGATCAATATGAACTATGCATTTAGTGCCAAGAAGATAAGGTCTAAATTTATCAAAGGCATACACTATAGCTAGAAGCTCTTTCTCAGTGGTAGTGTAATTTCTTTGTGTTTCAGTGAGAGTTTTACTAGCATAATATACAATTTTGAAAATTTTCTCATATTTTTGTCCTAATATAGCTCCAATTGCAAAATCACTTGCATCACACATTAATTCAAAAGATTTATTCCGATCGAGTGCAACAATGATAGGTGCGATTATTAATTTCTCTTTTAGAATATTAAAAGCATTAATACATTCTTCATTAAATTCAAATTGTGCATCTTTTTCTAATAAATGACAAAGAGGTTTAGCAATTTTAGAAAAATCCTTTATATATCTTCTATAAAATCCAAGCATGACCTAGAAAACTTCTCACATCGATAACAGTTGTAGGTGGTTGCAATTCAGCAATAATTTTCACTTTTGCTTGATCTACTTCCATCCCTTTTCGTGATACTTTGTGTCCAAGTACAATGCCTTCTATAACCATGAATTGATATTTTTCCCAGTTAAGAACTAAATTTGTTTCTTCACATCTTTTCAGAACTTTGGCTATGTTTTCCAAACAAGATTCAAAAAAAGTTCCAAAGACTGAAAAATCATCCATAAATATTTCAATTCCTTTGTCAATCAAATCACAAAATATTGACATCATACATCTTTGAAAAGTTGCAGGTGCATTACGTAAGCTAAAAGGCATTCTTCTAAAAGCAAATGTTTCATAAGGACTAGTAAATGTTGTCTTTTCTTGGTCCTCAGGAGCAATAAGTAATTGATGATAACCAGAATATCCATCCAGAAAATAGAAATATGAGTGTCCAGCTAATTTATCGAGCATCTGATCCAAGAAAGGTAAAGAAAAATGATCCTTTCTAGTGGCTTTATTTAGTTTCCTATAGTCAATACAAATTTGCCATCCAGTAACTTGTCTTGTAGGAATAAGTTCATTTTTATCATTAACAATGACGATTACTCCTCCTTTCTTCGAACACAATGAATAGGACTTACTCATTAACTATCCGAAATAGGATAAATAATACCAAGCATCTAACCACTTAATAATTTTTTTTAACAACCTCTTTCATAATAGGATTTAATCTTCTTTGCGATTCTATAGTAGGTTTAAAATTTTCTTCCATTAAAATTCTATGCATGCAAATGGAAGGGCTTATTCCTTTTATATCAGCAATAGTCCAACTAAAAGCTTTCTTATAGTTCTTTAACACACATAGTAATTTTCCTTCTTAATCTTTACTCAGTTCAGAAGAAATAATAACAGGTAAAGTTAACAAATTTCCAAGAAAGCATATTTTAAATGGGAAGGTAACATTTTTAATTCCAGTTCAGGTGCTTTTTTAATTGAGGGTAAAAGTATATCAATTTGAGTTATGTCTAAAGTTTCCCAATTATCTTTAATAAAATGAGTCTTTTCTTCTTCTACTATTTCATCTTTATTAGTTAAAAATTCAAAATTTTCTTCAGAAATAACTTTACATTTTTCTTGATAATGTTTTTTAATTAAATAATCAATTATATTCATTCGATAACATTTCTCTTTATCAGGGTACTTCATTGATTTAAGAACATTGAATTTAATTTCTTGGTCATTGACTCTCATGGTTAATTCTCCTTTTTGCACACCAATCATAGCTCGTCCGATAGCTAGAAAAGGTCTTCCTAAAATAATAGGTATCTCTTTATCTTCTTCCATATCAAGCACTATGAAATCTACAGGGAAGATAAATTTATCCACTTTAACAAGGACATCCTCTATAACTCCTTTAGGATAAGTGATAGATCTATCGACTAATCGAAGAGTTACGGTGGTGGGAGTAATATCTCCTAAATCCAATCTTCGATAGATAGAAAATGACATGAGATTAATACTTGCTCCTAAATCACATAAAGCTTTTCCGCAAAATGTTTCTCCAATAGCACAGGGTATAGTGAAACTTCCAGGATCCTTAAGCTTTTCAGGTAATTTCTTTTGATTTATTGCACTGCATTCTTCACTTAATGCAACAGTTTCAAAAGCTTCAAATTTTCATTTTTTGCTTAAAATATCCTTCATAAATTTTGCGTAAGTTGGCATTTTTTCCAAAGCTTCAGCAAAAGGTATGTTAATAGTAAGTTTCTTAAAAATTTCAAAGAACTTAGAAAATTGATGATCAAGTTTCTGATGTTTAAGTCTTTGAGGAAAAGGTGGTGGTGGTTTTTCAACTTCCACATTAACAGGTATAACAGTCTGATCTTGACTAGGAGAGAGAGTTTCTTTAGGTTTTTCAATCTCTTCAACCTCAATCTCTTTTTCAATTTCATTCTGCAATCTTTCTTTTAATTCCTTTCCACTTCTAAGTTGCACAACTTTAACTTGTTCATGTTCTTTTCCAGTTTCCTTTGGATTGATTTCAACATTACTAGGAAGTGTTCCTACATATCTGTTATTAATTAAAGTAGCAATTTGCCCCATTTGATTTTCAATATTACGAATAACAGTATTTTGATTTTGTAATTGATTATTCATTTGCATAATTAATTCTTCTATTGATAACTTTTTCTGTTGATTATTAAATCCAGAAGGTTTATAATTTGAATTAACTTGATTATTCCAATTTCCAGTGAGATGAGATTGATTATTACCCCATTGTTGTTGTGAATTGTTCCAGTTAAAATTAGGATGATTTTTCCACCCAGGATTATAATAATTTGAATAAAGATTATTTTTACTTGCAATAGCTTGTAAAGTTTCAATAGTTTGGGGATCTTGAATATTAGCAGAATTATTATGCGAAATATTAATTGCAAAATTATCTAATTTCTTAGATATTGCTGCAACTTGTGAAACTAAGATAGAAAAGACTTCATTATCTTGAATACTAGCCATCTTTTTAGGATTAATCCTTTCAGAAGGCCATTAAAAATTGTTATTAGCCTTTCTTCAATTAAAGTGTAAGCTTCTTCAAATGATTTAGACATTAAAGAACCTCCAAGCAGACAGATCGATAATTGATTTTAAAGATCCAATTAATCCATTATAAAATGTTTGAATAATCAACCAATCAGGTAAAGCATGATGAGGAAATTTTCTTAATAGTTCTTTAAATCTTTCCCAAGTTTCATATATTGTCTCCCCGTCAAATTGACTAAACGAAGTAATATCATTTCTTAATTTAGCAGTTTTAGAAGGTGGAAAATATTTAGCAAGGAATTTTTGTGCTATTTCAGCCCATGTTTTAATAGAACCAGTTGCTAATGAGTTTAACCACATCTTTGCTTTATCTCTTAAAGAAAAAGGAAAGAGTCCAAGTCTAATAGCATCATCAGAAACATTGTTATATTTGAAGGTAGCACAAAGTTCTAAAAACTAACAAGATGTAAATTTGGATCCTCATTTGATGATCCACCAAATTGATTGTTTTGCACCATTTGAATAATAGACAGTTTAAGTTCAAAAGAATTATCATCTACAGTGGGTATGTGAATACTAATATGAAGTTCATCAATTATAGGGTTAGCATAATCCCTTAATGATTTATAAACATTTTGATCATTAAGTTCAATTGGATCTTGTAAAGTATCCATTTCTTGAAATTTTTGAATTTGTTTTCCCTTTTTAATTTTTATAATTGTTCTTTCCAATTCAGAATCTAAAGGTATTAATCCTTCAGAACCAAATCTTCGTATAAAACAAGCAATAAAATTTAACTATTTTATTTCTTTCTTCCTTTGATTTCTTTCTTCCTTTGATTTCTTCCCCGGCAACGGTGCCAAAAATTTGACCCAACCGCCACGCTTAACACAGTGATGTTGCTTCCAAAAGATAGCCAAAAAGCTTTGACTCGACTTATAATTAGCGGCTAGTGTATAAAATTAATATTATATAAATAATATTTTTACACACTAGGGGTACTACGCAAGTATACGTATCGTTTCAAGTAATATAGGGTTTTTAAACAAAGACGCCGATATCGATCCCACGGTGGAAGATTTATAGAAATAAATTTTCTATAAAGCGAAAGAGAAATATAATAGTAAAAATATAATTTTTTTATTTTGATTATAATTACTATTTAATTTACTAGATGCAATTTAAAGAAAAAAATAATAAGAAAATGATTTTATAAACTCTATAAAAATAAACAACTTTCTTTCCTTTAATTAATCTAAGATTTTTAAGATAATTTAATATTCGTTGGAGAATTTAATTTATGGTATTGTGCCAAATAGAAGCATTCCTATTCTTTACCCTTTGATCCAGGACCAAAGAACATTGACTAATTTACAGAATAGGTTCGAATGTATTGTTAGTAGTAATGGGTTAATCTAGGTTCACACTTCTAGATGTCCAAGGGTGGCTATGGTCGGCCCTACTAGTGACCCTTTCCTAGTCTATAAATCAAATTATAAGAATTTAGTCTGTCACTCTAAAAACTTATCAATTCTACTCCCTTTAAATATTATCTTCCTATTTATTTGCACTTCACCATGAATAGCCCGCACATGGCCTTCGACTACCCAAGGATTCATGTGACATTTACAAGTTAAGAGTTCTTCTCCTACAAGGTTTTTAAACTCTTCAACAGGTTTTAACAATTCAAACGACCAATTTTAAAAGTAAAGTAAGATCAGGTATTAATGTCATCACAATGTTTTGAAAATATTTTGAATTTTAATTCTCCATCGAATCTTTATATTATCTTATCTATCTCTTCATAATTGAAGTAAGAAAGTAACTAACTACTCAGAACACATTGAAAATAAATAACAAAACATGATAATTAAACTTTAAATCAAATATAAAATATACTTATCTCAAATATTTCTTCTACAGATCTTCTGATTCCTACTGGCTCCACAGTGTAATGAACTCCAGATGCAATAACTTGAAAATAAACTCACTAAACTAAACAAAAGTGGCCCTAAATTTCTCTCTCTAATTCTCTCTCTAAGGATGAGAGATCTTAAAGTAGATAAGAGAAAGGGGTACAATGGGAGGGGCACGTTTTCTGAAGGAATGGACCTCTATTTATAAGCTCCAAGAGTTGCCTTAAGGCACCTCTTCAAAACATGTCCACATTCAATGAATCTTCTCGAAGGTCGGTCTGGCGCCTAGGCGCCGGACACTGCTTCTAGTTCTTCACACCTCTTCACTTTGGCTCGCACCTCTTCGCGATTAAAACCGTTTTGAAGCGTCCAAATGCAATGTATCACATATCCTATTATCAAGGAACAACTGCAGACCTTCTAGAATGTCCAATAACCGCTCACTCCGTCAAAATAACTGATCAAACGTTGTCAAAAACTTGACAGTTTTTGTATCGAGTCTGGCGCCTAGGCTCCAGGCCATAATTTTTTATACTTTTGGTATTTTGCTCCTTTTTTGCTCCATTTGCTCCTTTTTCTTTCTTAGACCTTTTTACAATGCCTACATCCAAAAATACAAAAAATACCTTTCATTAAAGCATAATATCCTTAGAAATTAATAAGAATTAAGACATAAAGAAATAGGTATTTTTTATAGATCATAGATCACACCACAATAAATATCTAATCTTCAAATTAGAATTTTCCATTCTCTTCACAAGGAAGATTACTAGGCCTACTTGGGAAGAATACTAACACCCTCGGAAAATCCGTAGCCGTTTTCTCATCGATCCAATTGTTCTTCGCATACATCTCCACTTGAGCATCTTGATAAGCCGCTAGATGATCAAATTGAAGCTTCGCCTGTCATTCCAGATGTTCAATTTAATGATACATCTCATGGAGGCGATCTCCAATACTTTTGAATTCTGCTCAAATTTATCTAGACGACTTGAAATTTTCTCCAAACTTACAGCGATAAAACCATTGAAGTAGGGTTGAGGATCCTTTGAACCTTTGTCTCTAGCCTCTTCTCCAAGATTTCTTCTTTCCATTTCTTCAAAAATCCTCTCTATTCTCTCAAGAATGAAGTGTCTAGGTCGTAATTTTAATTGCTTAGGGATTGGGGACGAAGATGGGGTTATTTAAAGGAGAAAATCGTGTGAAAAACTAAAAATTTTTGGTTTTTACACGATCCAGTAACTGTGGCGCTTAGGAGCCAAATCTGGCGCCTAGGCGCCTGACCCATCGATACACAGTTTTACTCTGGCACTTAAGCACCAAATTTCGGCGCCTAGGCGCCAGAACCATGTTCGACTCCGTTTTGCCTATCGTCAAATTTCAAATTTTCGTTCTCTAAAATAGGTAAATTAGAATGGTAAGATCAATATAGACTTAGTAACACAAATTATAAATAATCATAATGAAGGTTAACTTGATCACGTTTTTACTCACATATGAAATGGAGTGATCCAAAGTACAAACTTAATATACTTCGAGATAATTTTTAGCTAAAGTCAATTAAGACTTGTTAGCATCCAATTTTGTAAAGTTATATAAAATTAGTCAAGACCGAGGCATAACCTTACATTAAAAATGTAAAAATACACAAAAATAATTATGGGTTGCCTCCCACAAAGCGCTTGGTTTAACGTCGTCAGCCCTACCTAATTATGTCTTTAATCAGGAAGAATCAACTGGTAAGCCTCTTTATAAATCATTTTAATGTCTCCCAAATATGGCTTCAGTCTTAATCCATTAACTTTAAATATTTTTCATGTTTTTGGGTCTTTAATATCCATAGCTCCATAATGGTATACTTTCTCAATTATATATGGTCCCATCCATTTAGATCTTAATTTTCCAGGAAAAAGTCTTAAACGAGTATTAAATATTAATACTTCTTGTCCAGGCTCAAATATTTTTCCTGAAATCTTTTTATCATGCAACATCTTCATTTTCTCTTTATAAATTTTTGCATTTTCATATGATTCATTTCTTATTTCATCCATCTCATTTAATTGTAATAATTGTTTTTCTCATGCAGTATTCAAATCAAAATTAAACTCCTTTATCGCCCAATAAGCTTTATGTTCAAGTTCAACAGGTAAGTGACAATGTTTACCATAAATTAACCAGTAAGGTGACATTCCGATTGGTGTCTTATAAGTCGTTCTATACGCCCATAATGCAGAATCAAGTCTATCAACCTAATCAGTTCTTTTAGGATTAACAGTCTTCTCTAAAATTTTTTTAATTTCTCTGTTTGATACTTCAGCCATTCCACTTGCTTGAGGGTGATACGCAGTTGCAATTCTGTGTTTGATTCCAAATTTGTCCAGTAATAGTTGAATTCTTATATTTCTAAAATGTCTTCCACCATCTGTGATAATTACCTTAGGCATTCTAAATCTTGAAAAAATCATTTTCTTTAAAAATTTTGAAACACTTTTGAAATCACAGTTAGGTAAAGCTACAGCTTCAATCCACTTTGAAACATAATCAACTGCTAATAAAATATAAATATTTCCAGATGATGGTACAAATGGTTCCATAAAGTCTAAACCCCATATATCAAAAATTTCAACTTCAATACATAGTTTAAAGGCATTTCATCTTTTCTAGATATATTTCCCATCCTTTGATATCGATCACATGTTTTCACATAATGTCTCACATCTTTGAACAAGGTAGGCCAATAAAATTTTGAATTTAAAATTTTAAATGCAGTTTTATCTACTCCAAAGTGTCCTCCAAAATCGGAATCATGACATTTTTGAATAATGGCAAAAGTTTCTTCATAAGGTACACATCTTCGAATTACAGAATCTCTTCCTAATTTAAACAAATGAGGATCTTCCCAAATATAAGATTTAGCTTCATTTTTAAATTTCTTAATATATTTGTTATTCAATCCATAAGGTAGAATATTGCTAACTAAATTGTTAACTATATCCGCATACCAAGGTGTTTGGCATCCTTGAATAACATATAAATGTTCATCGGAAATTTCTCATTTATATTTTCCTCGGTAATAACATCATTCTTAATTCTAGATAAATGATCGACAATTTGGTTATCGGTTCCTTTTCTATCCACTATTTGAAAATCAAATTCTTGTAGAAGTAAAACCCATCTTATCAGTCTAGGCTTAGCATCTTTTTTTGTAATTAAATATTTAATAGCGGAATGATCAGTATGAACTATGCATTTGGTACCAAGAAGATAAGGTCTAAATTTATCAAAGGCATTGACTATAACTAAAAGCTCTTTCTCAGTAGTAGTGTAATTTCTTTGAGTTTCAGAAAGAGTTTTACTAGCATAATATATAACTTTGAAAATTTTCTCATATTTTTGTCCCAATACAGTTCCAATTGCAAAATCACTTGCATCAGACATTAATTCAAAGGGTTTATTCCAATTAGGTGCAATAAATATAGGTGCAGTTATTAATTTTTCTTTTAAAATATTGAAAGCATTAATACAGTCTTCATTAAATTCAAATTTAGCTTCTTTTCTAATAAATGACTAAGAGGTTTAGCAATTTTAGAAAAATCCTTTATATATCTTCTATAAAATCCAGCATGACCCAGAAAACTTTTCACATCAGTAACAGTAGTAGGTGGTTGCAGTTCTGCTATAATTTTTACTTTTGCTTGATTAACTTCCATCATTTTTTGTGAAATTTTGTGACCAAGTACAATGCCTTCTATGACCATAAATTGACATTTTCCCAGTTCAGAACTAAATTTGTTTCTTCACATCTTTTTTAGAACTTTGGAAATATTTTCCAAACAAGATTCAAAAGAAGTTCCAAAGACTGAAAAATCGTCTATAAATATTTCAATTCCTTTGTCAATCAAATCACAAAATATTGACATCTTACATCTTTGAAATGTTGCAAGTGCATTACATAAACCGAAAGGCATTCTTCGAAACGCAAATGTTCCATAAGGACTTGTAAATGTTGTTTTCTCTTGTTCCTCAGGAGCGACAGGTAATTGATGATAACTAGAATATCCATCCAGAAAATAGAAATATGAGTGTCCAGCAGATTTAGCAAGCATTTGATCCAAGAAAGGTAAAGGAAAATGATCCATTCTAGTGGCGTCATTTAATTTCCAATAATCAATGCAAATTCGCCATCCAGTAACTTGTCTTGTAGGAATTAGTTCATTTTTATCATTGACAATGATAGTTACTCCTCCTTTCTTCGAAACACAATGAATAGGACTTGCCCATTGGCTATCCGAAATAGGATAAATAATTCCAGCATCTAACCATCTTAAAATTTCTTTTTTAACAATCTCTTTCATGATAGGATTTATTCTTCTTTGAGGTTCAATAGTAGGTTTAAAATCTTCTTCCATTAAAATTCTATGCATACAGATGGAAGGGCTTATTCCTCTTATATCAGCAATAGTCCAACAAAAAGCTTTCTTGTAATTCTTTAACACTCCTATCAGTTTTTCTTCTTGATCTAAACTTAGTTTAGAAGAAATAATAACAGGTAAAGTTAATGAATTTCCAAGAAAAGCATACTTTAAATGTGCAGGTAACATTTTTAATTCCAGTTTAGGGGCTTTTTTAATTGAGGGTAAAAGTATATCATTTTGTGTTACATCCAAAATTTCCCAGTTATCTTTAATATAATGAGTTTCTTTAAATAATTCTTCTTCTTTTAGTTCTTCATTTTCATCAGTTAATAATTCAATTTTTTCTTCAGAAATGACTTTAAGTCTTTCTTGATAATGTTTTTCAATTATATAATCAATAATATCCATTCGATAGCATTTTTCTTTATCAGAGTACTTCATTGATTTAAGAACATTGAATTTAATCTCTTGATCATTAACTCTCATGGATAATTCTCCTTTTTGCACATCAATCATAGCTCGTCCAGTAGCTAGAAAAGGTCTCCCTAAAATAATTGGTATTTCTTTTTCTTCTTCCATATCAAGTACAATGAAATCCACAGGGAAAATAAATTTATCCACTTTAACAAGAACATCCTCTATAACTCCTTTAGGGTAGGTGATAGATCTATCAACTAACTGAAGGGTTACAGTGGTGGGAGTAATCTCTCCTTAATTCAACCTTCAAAAAATAGAAAATGGCATGAGATTAATTCTTGCTCCTAAATCACATAAAGCTTTTCCACAAAATTTTTCTCCAATAGCACAATGTATAGTAAAACTTCCAGGATCTTTAAGTTTCTGAGGTAATTTCTTTGAATTATTGCACTACATTCTTCACTTAATGCAACAGTTTCAAAAGCTTCAAATTTTCATTTCTTACTTAAAACATCCTTCATAAATTTTGCATAAGTTGGCATTTGTTCCAAAGCTTCAACAAAAGGTATGTTAATGGTAAGTTTCTTAAAAATTTCAAAGAACTTAAAAAATAGATGATCAAGCTTCTGTTGTTTTAGTCTTTAAGGAAAAGGTGGTGGTGGTTTTTCAACTTCCACATTAATAGGAATAATAGTCTGATATTGACTAGGAGAAGGAGTTTCTTGAGGTTTTTAAATCTCTTCAACCTCAATCTCATTTTCAATTTCATTCTGCATTATTTCTTTTAATTCCTTTCCACTTCTAAGTTGCACAACTTTAACATGTTCATGTTCTTTTCCAGTTTCTTTTGAATTGACTTTAACATTACTAGGAAGTGTTCGTGGAGGTCTGTAATTAATTATGTTAGCAATTTGTCCCATTTGATTCTCAATATTATGAATAACAGTGTTTTGATTTTGTAATTGATTACTTTGTTGTAAAATTAATTCTTCTATAGATAACTTTTTCTGTTGATTATTAAATCCAGGTGGTTTATAGTTTGAATTTACTTGATTGTTCCAATTTCCAGTTGGATAGGATTGATTATTACCCCATTGTTGTTGTGAATTATTCTAGTTAAAATTAGGGTGATTTTTCCATCCAGGATTGTAAGAATTAGAATAAGGGTTATTTTTACTAGCAATAGCTTGTAAAGTTTCAATAGTTTGAGAATCTTCAATATTAGCAGAGTTGTTATGTGATATATTGATAGCAAAATTATCTAATTTATTAGATATAGCAACTGATTGTGAAGCTAAGATAGATAAGGCTTCGTTATCATGAATACTTGCCATTCTTTTAGGATTAATCCTTTCAGAAGGCCATTGAAAATTATTGTTAGCAATTTCTTCAATTAAAGTATAAGCTTCTTCAAATGATTTAGCCATTAAAGAACCTCCAGCAGCAACATCAATAATTAATTTAAGTGATCCAATTAGTCCGTTATAAAATGTTTGAATAATTAACCAATCAGGTAAAGCATGATGAGGACATTTTCTTAATAGTTCTTTAAATTTTTCCCAAGTTTCATAAATTGTCTCCCCGTTAAATTGACTAAATGAAGTAATATCATTTCTCAATTTAGCAGTTTTAGAAGGAGGAAAATATTTAGCAAGGAATTTTTGTGCCATTTCAACCCATGTTTTAATAGAACCTGCTGCTAATGAGTTCAGCCACATCTTTGCTTTATCTCTTAAAGAAAAAAGAAAGTGCCTAAGTCTAATAGCATCATCAGAAACATTGTTATATTTAAAGGTAGCATAAAGTTCTAAAAACTAGCAAGGTGTAAATTTGGATCCTCATTTGGTGTTCCCCAAATTGATTATTTTGAACCATTTGAATAATATACGGTTTAAGCTCAAAAGAATTAGCATCAACAACAGGTATTAGAATACTACTATGAAGTTTATTAACTGTAGGGTTAGCATAATCCCTTAATGGTTTGTAAACATTTTGTTCATTAATTTCAATTGGATTTTGTAAATTATTATGTAAATTAGCCATCTCTTGATATTTTTGAATTTTTTTTCTTTTTTAATTCTTCTAACAGTTCTTTCTAATTCAAAATCTAAAGGTAATAATCTTTCAGATCCAGAACTACGCATAAAAAGTAAATAAAAAGTAAAATAACAAGAAGTAAAATTATTTTATTTTTATTTTTATTTTTTTGTTATTTTTTAAATGTTTTTATATTTTATATTTTTGACAATAAAAGAAATAAATAAAATAAAATATTTAAAATCTATAAATTTTGCCTCCCCAACAACGGCGCCAAAAACTTGACCCTCGATCCGCAGCAATGCACCAAAAACTTGGTTTGCAATCGCCAAACAATGCAGTAATTTATGCTATCAAAAATATGTTATAGTCAATATTTTGAATCAAATAATAAAAGCGGCTAGTGTATATAAATATAATTTTATGGAAAATATTTTACACACTAGGGGTTCTACGCAAGTATACGTATCGCTTCAAGTAATATTGAGCTTTAAATAAAGACCCCAGTATCGATCCCACGAGGAGGATTATAGATTTTTTTTAAATATTTTGATTTTATTTTTATGTATTTCTTTTAAAGTTAAAAAGTTTATATTTAATTTACTAGATGCAGAAATAAAGCAGTAATAAAGTAATGAATTATGTAAATAAAATAAGCAAACAACTTTCTTCCTTTCAATTAATCCAAGACTTTTTAGATAATGTAATATTCGTGGAGAATATAAATTTATGGTATTGTGCCAAATAGAAGCATTCCTGTTCTTTACCTTCTCTTGATAGTATAAAGAACATTGACTAATCTATAGATCATGTCTGGATGTATTGTTAGTAGAATGGGTTAATCTAGGCTCACACTGCTAGATGTCCAAGGGTGGCTATGGTTGGCCCAACTAGTGACCCTTTCCTTCTCTATAAACCAAATTACAAGAGTTTAGACTGTCACTCTAAAAACTTATCAATTCTACGCCCATTCAATAATATCTTCCTATTTATTTGCACTTCACCTTGAATAACTCGTGCAAGGCCTTCGACTACCCAAGGATTCATGTGATATCTACTAGTTAAGATTTCATCTCCTTCTAGGTCTCAAAACTCTTCAACATATTTTAACAATTTAAATGGACAATTTAAATAGTAAATTAAGATCTGGTATTAATATCATCACAATGTTTAAAATTTATATATAGTTTTTAATTCTCCAACGAATTTTATATTATCTTATTTATCTTTTCATAATTGAAAGGAGAAATTAAAGTAACTACTCAGAACACATTGAATTTAAACAACAAAACATAAAAATAAAACTTTGAATCAAAATACAAATACTTATCTCAAGTGTTTCTCCAACTGAACCTCTGAATCATTCTGACTCTAAAGTAAATAGGCTTCAAAAGCACCGACTCTTCAAATACTCTTAATACAAACTCTAAAATAAACTCACTAATTAATAAAGGAAACTATAAATATGGCCCTTAAAATATTTCTCTAATTTCTCTCTCTAAATGGAACGATGGGGCTAGGGGACTAGGTTGGGTGTTGGTGATTTTTGGGCCCATTTTCTCTGAAGGAGTAGCCTCCTATTTATAAGCTTCAAGAGTTGCCTTAAGGCACCTCTTTAAACTGTGTCCATGTTCAATGAATCTTTTAGAAGGTGTGTCTGGCGCCTAGGCGCCGGACTCTGCATCTAGTTCTTCGCACCTCTTCACTTTGGATTGCACCTCTTCGTGATCCTAACCGTTTCCAAGCGTCCAAATACAATGTATCACATGTTTTATAATCCAGGAATAACTGCCAATCTTCTAGATGGTCCAATAACTGCTCACACCGTCAAAATAACCGTCCAAAAGTCTTTAAAAATCTTACAGAATTCTGTATCGAACTGGCGCCTAGGCGCTGGATTCTGGCGCCTAGCCGCCAGGCCAATTATTTTGACAATTTTGCATTTTGGCTCCATTTTTGCTCCTTTTTGCTCCTTTTTCATCCTTTTTTCCTTCTTGAACATTTTTGCATCACCTACATTTAAAACACAAAAATACCTTTCGTTTAAGCATAATATCCTTAAAATTTTGATAAAAATCAAGGCATAAAATAGGTATTTTTTTCATGGATCAATGTGAATTCTGATAGTATGCAGATTGTAGTACTATTTATCTGTAATGCATATTCAGATGTATTGTTGTTGTTGTATTGATGATTTATATGTTGCTTTAAGTGTAGTGTGTGTGGCAGTAAATGTTTTTATGTGTATGTTATGTCAGAGTTTTTAGTAGTGTGTACTTTAATTTAAAAACCGTTAGGAGATTATAAACCACTATTGGGAACTTCTACTTAGGAAACTACATGTTTAAAAATTTTCAAATTCCATTACCATTTGCTATCTGTACCAGTGTGTTATTTTAGTTGGTGTGTATTTGCTTTGAAAACCTCCACTACTGTAGAATCTTTTTAAAATTTTTACTTTTCTTGTTATGAAAAGAAAATTGTTTTAAAAAAACTGAATTTGATTTCATTTTTCTCCTGTTATTTAAATTGTTATACTTGCATATTTGGATATTAAAAATTTTTGCAAGCATGTTATGTTAGTCTTTAATTCTCACCCATGTATCATTTCTTATGCTTAAATGTTTTATCTTAACTAAAAATTAAAGTTTTTTTGGGGGGGGGATTTTAAAAACAAATATTTTCAAAAACCTAAAATTTCATTTAATTCTCAAGAATACTTAAAATAAATCTTATTTTTGATTGAGAACAATTATGTACATGAAGTTATATTAGAGGAACAAAAACTTTGAATATAGAAATGAATAAAAGAATTTAGTTAAAATTTATAGTAATCATACTTAAAGTTAAAATTTTCTTAATGAAGAGGTGTTAAATAAAGTTAAACTATCTTCAGTAAGAAGTTTTGTATTTTTGGATAAATAGAAGATTTTGACTTTTATTCTTCAAAGCTTAAATTTCTTTTATTGAAGAATAGTTTTCAAATACTATTATTATTATTTTTAAGTGAAAGATGTATATCTGACCTTTATTTTAAATGGAAGGGTGGAATTCAAAATCATTAAAGACCTATCCAGATATAGTAATCCTTGTCTTATGTAAAAAAAAGATAAAGTGAAAAATAATATATAAAAAGGGAGGAGAAGATTGAGGATTTAAGGGCCTAATCAAAAATTGGTTTCATACCTAAAGTTTAAGATATAAGTTCAGAGAAAATCTAGAGCTTAAGGTTATAATATAGTAAGTAAATTATTTTCAAATAAAGATTTTTAAGTGAGAAAAATAAGTGTTTGAGTCCTATATTTTGAAGAATCTACAAATATTTCTGAATTAGAAAGAAACTTATATTTGTCATTTTCCTTTACTTAAGAACTTTCTAAACTTTAAATTGGTTCTAATTACTAAATTTTTTTTCTAAATTGGACTATTCCATTTCTAGAACAAAATTTTGTTATCTTCCTAAGAAACTCATTACATAACTTGCATGCTAAAATGCTCTATAAGATTAGCTGTCACTTGAGGACGAGTAACATTTCAAGTTCGAGGGATTTTGATACACCTAAAATATATAGTATTTTTATGCACATTTTTAAACCTATTTTTAATGATATTACATTTTAATGGAAGTTATTTTGTATTTTTCTTGCAGGTATGATGAAAATGTATGTTCATGATGAAAGGAACGAAATTGGATCAAATTTGGAGCAAAAAAATAAAAAATCAAAATTTGGCACTAGCGGCCAAGGGCCGCTGGGCCGACGCTTAGCCGCCACAATTAAAAATCGAGATTAAATTGAATTTGGCGCCATTTTCAAAGGGCATGGGATGCAACTCTTGGTGGTAACTTCCATAACTTTCTTTGGGAGGCAAGTTTGAAAGAAGGGGTGCATTCTTTGGTAGATACATTGAATCTGGACACATTTGAAGAGACACCAAGGCACCTTTTAGTTTAATATTTAAAGAGAGTCTTAGGAAAGATTAGAGGGCTCTTCCTTTGCATTTTGAAGGGTTCTTTCTTTCTTTTAGGTTCTTCCTTTGCATTTTGAAGGGTCCTTTCTTTCGTGGGCTCTTCCTTTGCATTTTGAAGGGCTCTTTCTTTCTTTTGCTCTTCCACTTGCATTTTGAAGAGAGTTGTTACAGTATTTTACTTTTATTTTGGGAGAGTTTTTATTAAGAGTAGGAGTAGAGAGTAGAAAGGAAAAAAGGGTCGGAGTAAAGTCTTATTCTTTCCACTTCTTTTCTTTCTTTTAGTTTAGTGTCTATTAAAGTCTGAAGTTTATTCTGAGTCATCGGAGTTGGGACATCCGCTCTAAGGAGTAGTTTAGTGAAGAGTTAAAGTTTCAAAGGAACTTCCCGAGTCTTGTGGAGAGAATTTTCAGATAAGTGTTTACTTTTGTTCATACATTTAGTTTTTTAATTAATACTTGTTTTTGTTTGTTGTTTTTCTTATGGTTTTTAATTTCAAATCAATGTGTTTTTGTATTTTCTCAATGCATTCTGAGTAGTTTACTTTATCTTTTTCTTTCTTAAATAGAGAAGTAATTAGTTTATAGAGAATTGTTGTGGAACGTATAAGTGTTTAAAGTTGGAAGAAGTTATGAAGATTGATTCTGAAAACTTTGTTTACTTCTTAATTTGGCCTGTTAAGTTGTAGAATTTCTTGAGATTATGTAAGATCCAATGCGGTATTGTCTCATAAAAGTTAGTAAGAATCACATGCAATTATATGGGTTAGAATTGTAGTCCATATAATTGAATGTAATATTAGAAGATATTTTTATGGAATGGAGTAAAATTAGAGGATTTTAGAGTGATAGGCTAAAACCCCCTAATTTGGTTTGAAGTTTTGAGTTTTGTTATGTGAAATTAGCCCCCGGTTGGTGGGAATCGAGGGAACTCTAGAGTGAGAGACTTGTATCTTCCTTGCCTAACCATGTTCAAAATGATAAAAATTTCAAATTAACCTATGTTCTTTATAGGACCAAGTAAGGGTAAAAAACACATTTGCTTCTATTTGTCACAACAAATTTAAATACTTCCACAACAATACTTTAATAATTATTACTACTTCATAAAAGGAAAGAAAAAGTTATTCTAGTTAATAATGTTTTACATACAGTGTTATTAGTTATTATAATTTTAATTTTTTGCTTAACATTTTATTAAAGAAATTTCAAAAGACATATCAACTTTCAAAACTTTTCAAAATCAAGACATACTTTTCAAAAACCATTAAAAAAAGTAAAAAGATAATTTTCTGATTCCTTTAAAGATTTTCATCCTTTCCCTGTGGGTTTGATATCTCGGGGCTTAATCAGAAAGTCCTATATTACTTGATAAACGACAAGTATACTTGCGTAGTTTCCACATTATAAATCAAAATCATAAACGTATATATATATATCCGGCGGGATCAAGTTTTTGGTGTCGTTGCCAATTTTCATATCATATTTGTAAGTATAAATATCAGGTGGATCAATCACCACTACGACTTACGTGCCAACTACAACTTAAGTGATCCATAGCTCATACAGCTCCCGACACCGGTCTCTACAATCTATGGAACATCATCACAATTAATCACTACGTTATATACGACCAACTGAGATCTATGGGGTTTACTGCTTGTACATCTCCCAGCTCCTAGCTATTTGACCTATGGATGTCATCACAATTTTTTGTTATTTCTTATATGATTTACAACAACCTACACAGTCCATAAAGCACAAAACCCCAATACCTGCTCTCTATGGTCTACCGACATTTTTGCAACTCGCCACTACGCCATATGTGACTGAATATGACCTACATGTCGTACAGCCCTTGCAGCTTCCTACCACGTCATTTGTGACCAACTAACTCTTCTGAGGCAACCATCTGTAGCCCACACAACAAACTACTATCATAACTTTCAACTACGACATATACGACAAGCTGGTACCACTACCACCATCTACAATATTCACGACGGACTACACTATCATAGCAATTGACTATAACCTAAACATACTATCATCGAGAACTATATTCATTATAACTAGACTACGACTATTATCAATAAAACATTGTTGTACATTTACAAAGATCATCTTTATAACTTCATATTCCATAATTCTGGAGAATAGCGGATGTGTGTATTCACCATTGATAGTGGATTATTTCAACTAGGTCAGACCATGGGTTTCTCGCTTTTCCAGTGTTTTCCAAGTAATTCGAGGTGTCTCATCCTGCTTAACTCTCTTTAATTACCTGCTTGTGTGCTTAGTTTCCATTCAACACTAGGTTTCTAATTCATTAGTCTATTATTGAGGACCTTCCGACACACATCAATTATACTTTAGCTAATTGCATAAGAAAACATTATTATAATTTCACATAAAAATATAACATATTTATATGTTAATTCATATGATCGGAAGACCAAAAATGGTGATTTTATTAAATTTTATTTTTAAAAATAATATGGATTCGCTTAGCTTTTTAATTTAATTTTTAGTGTTTTTTTTTGCTTGCATGCGAGTTGATATTTGATATTTTTCTTTACTATTCATGATTGATACAGTAATTATTCTCGTGAGTAGTTTTTTAGTAATGTATTTAAGTTTGTAATAAAAAAATTAGAAAAATTTACCCAAAAAGTAAGTTTTTAAATCCTTGACCGGCTATATTATGAAATTTAATCTGAGGATCTATACAAATAAGTTTAATATAATGTTTAAAATTAAAACAGATGGGTCATTATCAACTAAATCTTTTTTTTTTTTTTTTTGAGCTTTGAAGATCATGGCTAGCATTCATTAAAATGAAGTCAAGGGGAAGAAATAAAAGAAAAAAGAAACATCCAAAGTTTAAAAATAAAACATTAAGAAAGAAAAATAGATTGAGCTTAGAAAAACTCCCCACATCACAAGGATAGCATCGTCCAAGTTATTAATATAATTCAGTGTATAGAAAGTCCAAGTCCTTGAGCAAATAAATGTCAACCGAGTGTAATCAAATCTTATGTATCAGCTCTAGTTTTTCAGATCAAAATAATATAATGAAGAAATGGAACACCATTGGACATCAAATAAATTGAACCCCTGTTTGTCGTGGTATATATATAAAATAGAATGATCGACGACGAAGTAAAATATAGGAACAAAAAAATTCATAGCAGAAAAGGAACACACAGATTTATGTGGTTCGACGATTTTTGCCTACGTCCACAGAGTTGCAAAGAATTTTATTTCTTGAAGAATTTACACTGTCGACCATGTCGACTTACAAGAAAGAGGTATATCTCCTCTCTTTCTCACTTCTCCTCGAGATCCACACAAAAGAAGAAAAAAAAATGGGATAAGCACCTTAATTTATGTACAAGAGAAATCCAATTTCTCTTTTGCTGGAAGCTGTCAAGGAAGAACACGTCGAAGCCACATCAAGGAAAGGGAACACCAAGTGAAGCACCAGACTTGCAATTCCCTCTGCCTTTGACACTTGTGATATTCTTTACGCCAAAAAGGAAAAAGACAAGGGGAGAGCAGCCACCTTTTTTTTTTATTCATACCTTAGCCGTAACAATTTTTGCATGCATAAAAAGATGGTGAGAGTGGTTATTTGTGAAGAGGTGTGACTCTCCAAAGCCAAGGAATGATTAATTGTTGTCTTAGTTATCAGTAAACCAGACTCCAAATACATAACAAATCTCCCACTTGAAGACCGTTACACAGGCTTCAACGTCTTCTTCGTCAAACTGATATCATCCACTTGCGGCGTAGGCCTTTCCTTCAAACGTGATATCTTTCACCTCTACAACTCAAAGCCCTTTTCTTCAAGCTAGAAGACCAACTGAAGTTACGCACAACTTTAGTTTCTCAAGAGTAACACCCTTAGTTAACATATCAATGTCAACATAGCCTTGTACCTTCGAGCACTTTCCTCGTTTACTCATGTATATACTTACAACTCCCACTCATGGGCAATATTCTGCCTCTGCTGAAAGCCTTTTACAACAAGTCTAGCCTTGTACCTCTTACTACCATCATGCACAGTTTTCACCCAGTACTGTCGGTGTAAAAGGTTTGGGGATTTGTTGGTCGCTAGAATGGATATCCTGACACCCGATTTAAAATTGATTTAATTTAAGATATATAAATGTATAGTTTAGAAATATTATTTTTAATTTTAAAAATATGAAATCAAACCGATCCCATATAATCAATAGTTTAAATAATCGAGCACTTCACTACAAGCCATGCATCTATCCCGAAGAATGAATACATTGCTTCGTGGTGATGCTTGATCAAATAAACTAAAGTTTTTGACATTCTTTTGGTCTGCAAACCATTTATGTTGACCGACAATTTCCCCTATCTAATATGAAAGAATTAGATAGAGTTTATATTAATCTAGGGTCACTAAGTTTTCTATAAGGGCAAGCCCCTATAGTTAATTACATCTTAGATAACCGAGGTCACCTAAGAAAACTTTTGAAATAGATAGGGAAATATTGTATTCATGACTTTCAAAAGGTAGGATCTTCAAAAAAATGTAGTAATAGGAAATCTAAGAGGTGTGTGGCTCAAGTTTCAGAACAATTACTATAGGAGTCCAAAGGAAGAAGACTAGGGGAAAAATAGAGATCCAAGAAAAGTCTCTGAGTTTTTTCCTAAATTATCCTATGGTTTGGCTTTGATTTGAGATAGTTATTCAGTGTTTCATTCTGCCAATTTTATTATTTAGGGTTTACATTCAGTTGATCATGTGAATAGCCTGGAAGATAAGAGGATTTATGTCATACCAGATGACAACCTCATAACCTAAGACGGGTTAGGGTTTATATTGCACAAAGTGCAAATACTAAAAAGATAAGGTGAGAGTTTATGCTGCACTAGTCAAGCTATCTTGAAGTCCTATGGCTTGTTGTTTAATTCGAAAGAGTTTTTCTGTTGAAGATGGCCATGCTGCCCACTATGAATGCTCCAAGCTCCTCGTCGTAGCAGGTTTAGTTTAAAGAAAAGTCAAATTGAAAAGATGAGAGAAGTGTCAAGTTTCAGAAATGGATTAAGTTGAGATGTCTTAATATCTTATTAGGGAATATTTAAGTTGATTATAGTGACACTGGTTAGGATCCCGCGATTCCATCATTCCGGCACCACTATTTTCTTCGGATTCACTTAGTCCAAATGAATTTACTAAACTTAACTAAATGAGTTCCATACTTTCATTTAGATAGTTGAAAATCTTTTTAGCAGCTGTAGGTTGCATCCTCCAAGGTATTCTGATCATTCGATAAAGATATTTTAATTTAATTGTAATTGTGATATTGATTTGTTTGTATTAAAATTTTGAGTTGTTTTATTGTCGACATATTTTTAGGGTTTGTGTGTTGTATTTATGAAAAGAGGTCGCCTACAGAAATTATCGGCGAATTTTTAATTTAATTTAAATAAATAATTTGAAAAGTAGTATTTGATTTTGAAAATAATTTTAAATTTGAAAATTTTAAGATATGAAATCAAACTGATCTCACATCCTGAATAGTTTACATAAACGAGCACCGCACCACAAACCGTGTATGTATCCCGAAGAATAGACACACTGCTTGATAATGGGGCTCGATTAAATAAACTAGAAAGGTTTGTGACATCCGTTTGGTCCGCGAACCAATTTTATAAGCCGACAAGTTCCCCGCTTAATATGAAAGCATTAAACAGTGGTTTATATTACCTCGGTTCTTAAAATTCCCTATAAGGGCAAGCCCCTATAGTTAATTACATCTTAAGTGACGGGAATCACCTAAGAAAACTCTCGATAATAATCAGTAGTTCTGCTTTCAAGAATTTCAAAATTTAAGGTTTTCAAAGGATTGGATTTTTGAAATTTCAAAAGGGATTAGCTCAAATTTGGAACATTTATTTTTTGGGTATTCAAAGGAAGAAAGGTAGGAGAAATCACAGATTCGAAGCGAACTTCGGTAATTTCCCGACTATCCTATTGTTTGGCTTGAATTTAGGAAGGCCCTAATGTTTATTTAATGTTTTGATCTTGCCAATTTTTAATTAATTAGGACTTATATTCGTATGATGTGATCACACAAATAGCCTCGAAGATATGAGGGTTTATGTCATATCAGATGACTACCTCGGAATCCTAAGACCTGTTAGGGCTTAATTTGCAATGCAAATGCCTAACAAAAGATTGAGGATTTATGTTGCACTAGGCAAACTACCTCGAAGTCCTATGGTTTGGTTATTTAATTCTAAGAAAGTTTTGCTGAAGTAGATCCGAGTTTTGTTGATGACGATGGTCGTGCTGCCCACCATGCTCCGAGCTCCTTGTTGTTGCAGAGGTTTAGTTATAGAAGTCATAAATCAGGAGATGAGAAAAGTGTTTTGGTTTAGAGAAATTCTTAATTTCCATGTGTTTTTATGTTTTAATTAAACCAATCTTAAAGTTGATTATAACAACACCGGTTAAGATCCTACGGTTCCATCCTTCCAGCATCGTTATTTTTATCGGATTCACTTAGTCCAGATGAATTTGCTAAACTCAACTGAATGAGTTCCGCACTTTCATTTAGACCGTGGGAAATCCCGTTAGCAACACGTAGGTTACATCATCCGAGGTATTCCCGATCATCCAACAAGACGTTTTAATTTAGTTGTAATTGCAGTTTTGTGTTCTGTTTGTGATTAAATTTTGAGTTGTTTTATATTTTGAAATGTTATGGCGGTGAATTTTATCTTGCAATGACTTTTAATTTAGTTTTGGTTTCCGTTTTAGGGGCTACCCTAAAGGTGTGGGTTTTCATGCAACAGTTGTTTATCATGCAAGAAAAGTAAGTGCGATGCGATTAAATAAATTGCAATAAGGTAAATTGCAACAAAATAAAAGCGTACCTGGAGGGTCTTCCCGTCATCCCAAGCTGCACTTAAACACAATTTAGAATATTTAAGCAAGTTCCTAGGTAAAGCTAAGGGAAGGGTTATGGTTTTCTACCAAATTCCTAATCCTATAGCTAGTCATTTCCTATGACGTCTAGGTTCTTGTGTTTTTGGTTTGAGGACGATTTTCTTCATCAAAGAACAATTAAGTTTAGTTGTTCTTATAAACATCCTATCATATTGAAGAAGTGCTTAAGAAGAATCTTAAACATCTTTTCGATATTGCTAGAATTGTTTTAAGTCCAAATGAATTTAATTATACAAATGAATTACTCGTCCGAGAATTCAAGTTTTGTTGTTATCTTGCTCAGTGAACTAGGACATTTGAATATCCTATAAGTGAAGTAACACTTCATTTAACGTTCTGTTTAGGGGTTATGACAGTAAAAGCTTTCGAGGTCAAATTGGTGTTCAAATGGTTTGTGATTTAATTTAATTTCAGTTATCGGGTTTAAATTTGGAATAGTGTTCAAGTTGCTTTATTTTGAATTTTTTTATGCCTTAGGTGATGTTATTTTTTTTAATTTAATTTAATGTAGTTTAGTTTCAATTTTGATTCAATTTAACTTGATTCTAATTTTAACTTGATTCTATTATTTAATTTAATTTAATTCAGTTTAGTTTGATTTGATGTGAATTAATTTAATTTAATTTAACTTGATTTAATTTAATTTGATTTAGTTTCCTTTAATTTAATTTAATTTGATTTAATTTAATTTAATTTAGTTTAATTTAATTTAATTTGATATGTTTTAATTTAATTTTATTTAATTTAATTTTACTTTTAATTTTAATTTAATATTTTATTTTATTTTATTATTATTTTTTTTATGTTTTAAAAATGATTTAATTTTAATTATTAAAGTATTAATTTAATTGAAATTTTAAAAGGATTTAATTTAAATAATTTAACTTCAATTTAATTTAATGATTAAATCTTTTAGCATTTTAAATCTTAAACTTGGATTATGATTTTAATTAGGAATTAAATATTATTGAGATGATTAATTTAGGGATTCTTAAATTAAAGAACAAATATCTTCCTATTAATATCTCTATTTTAATAATTCCAATTTTATTATTCTTCCAAATTTAATCAATTATTTAATTAAAGTTTATTTTAATTATTTTCAAATTGTTTGGTAGGTTTCTACTCTCTAATTATTTAAATTTCAATCATCCAAATCATATTAGGATCATATATTTTACTCTTTAATTTTATTAAGCCTAAAGTTTTAATTAAAGGTTAAAATTTTAATTACCATTTTGCCCTTCAAGCTTAATAATTCCATAACTCACTAAATTGAGCTTAAATAAACTTGAATTTTTTATGTGACTTCACTCATATGCCAATAAAGACATGAGAGGAGAAAATGTGATTTTTCTGTATTTAATTTATTTATGTAATTATTGTTGGTGGAAAATAGGGATTTCCAAGGAAAATTTAATAATATGACCAAGGGAAAGTTTCTGTCCTTAAGAAAATTATGGGACATTCCTAATGACCAGAGGACCACTTAAACCAATTTTGGTGATTTTTTGAATTATATTATTTTTATTATAATTATTTTAAATTTTGGAGTATTAATTAATTTAAAAATAAAATAAAGGTTGAAAAACAAATTTTATATTTTTTCAAAAATCTCTCTGATATCAAGGAAATCAGAGAATTAATTTTTACAACTTTCTGATTTTTCTTTGATTTATTAGAATTATTTTAGTGGAAATGCTAAAAATATACATTTTTTAATTTTAAAATTACCTTAGGGCTTTAAAATTTAATATCTCATCAAATAGACCTAAGAAAAATATGGGGTTTATTCCTAAGTGATTAGAATTCAAAATGTGTCATTTTAGTAAATTTTATTATTTTTGTGATTTTTATTATTTTTTATTTATTAAAATATTAAAATAATGCAAAAAATCAACTTTTTTTAGAAAATTGCAATTTTATTTTTCTTAAATTCCCCTGATAGCAGAGAGGCTCCAAAACCAATTTGGTGAATTTTTGAAAAGTATTTTGAAAATTATGAATTTTTAAAGTTTAAAATGGCTAAATGGCTTAATCAACCCATTTAGTAGGGCTAACCAAGTCCAATTGACTTGAAATTTTATGGTGAGTTCCTCTGATCCTAAAGGTCAGTGGAGAATTGATTTCAAGTCAATTTGATGCATGATTAGCTCTAATTAATTAAGGACCTATTTTGGGTGTTTAGGCCAATTAGGGTTATTCCAAGTGAATTAATTCAAAACCTATTTTTCCTAGGGTCCTCTGCTCATAAGAAACATCACCAAATTTTTCTAGAATTTATTTCACAACATGCTAATTATTGGATTTAAAATACTCAAAAAAAATAACATGAATTTGAAAAATCAATAACTTCTCATAGGGATGGCCTCTGACTTTGGAAAATTCAGGGAATGTTCCCAAATTCAGAGGCTTCAAAAGCCCTATGGTCTCATGCCATGGTGAATTTCCTATATACATGGAGAATTAAAAAAAATGTAGAGGGTAAATAAATTATTAAAAATAAAATACTTGATGAAATTAAATGATTTCTTTTCCACATTATTCTCCTCTGTTAACTGAGGAAGAGGGTATTTTTATTTTATTTTTCTGATTTTTCTACACAAAGTTATGAATTTTTGAAGTTTAGAGAATTAAATAAATCAAAAAATACCCTAATTTCCTACTTATCCATGCGGTGCCACGGCATCCTCGGCAGCTCCGAAACGCCGAGTGTCGCACTGCCATTCGACGCCGTCATCCAACTCAGCGCTCCGGGGGCCCGCTGTATCGTTCAATCTCCTCATCTGGCGCGATCCTAGCCGTCCGTCCGCGCGTGTATGGAATGAACGACATCCGTTCATCGCCCCCAAGCGTCCTCACCCGAGAGCCGTCCACACTAAAATCCTAAGAACTCACTCATTTCTCAACGGATTTTCGTGTTCTTATGCTCTATGGATTCATCTTGAAGAGACGAATACATCTATATGGTGATCATGCATTGAAATTAAGGCATTTGAAATAGAGAATCTCCA
Organism: Papilionanthe hookeriana x Papilionanthe teres; assembly: GCA_022702705.1. Taxonomy (NCBI): domain Eukaryota; kingdom Viridiplantae; phylum Streptophyta; class Magnoliopsida; order Asparagales; family Orchidaceae; genus Papilionanthe; species Papilionanthe hookeriana x Papilionanthe teres. Next base: position 83,080,583 of record CM040422.1, on the reverse strand, counting down.
GAAGCTCAGGATAAAGAGTTAGCTCATATCTTTTCTCAGAGAAGTGTGGCTTCAATCTGAGGGCTGTGTCACCTTCGATTGGATCCCAGCAAGCTCCAGATGAAGTGTCCTGGTCTGGTGAATTGCCTAGGTATGATTTCGACCAAGCCCGATCACAAAGCTTGGAGTTTGGAACAGATGGGTGGCCTGGAGAGGGGGCTTTTGCTGGTGGACTCCTTCTCTTGGTCTGGTGAAGGTGTAGGACCAATCAATTTGAGGATTGATCCACTGTGGAGAAGTGTCCTGGTTTTGGGTGGAATTTTGGCTGAGAAATCGGGCTCGTTGGTGGGGATTAGGGCAAATTGTCACTGGGGATCAACTGCTCTAAGTATGGAGGGTGTTCTGGAGAAATTTTGGCAGGGTTTCAGTAAGGTCTGGTTCAGCACCTCTCATGGCCGAGAGGAGGTGAGGTTTAAATAGGAGAGGGTAGAGGGCCTCCCAGGGGGAGTTAGGGCTTGGGATCAGCTGCTCTTGGCAAGAGAAGAACAACTACAATGGCCACTGGGGATGGGGCAGCTCAGCAGGTGAGAATTCCAAGTTTGGGCTCACATGTGAGCTCTCGGCCTGGTGGTTTCCGGCGGCCGTGGTGGCCGGCCGGCCGTGGTCGTCATCACTGTTGTCATCGGGAGGTCGTGGCCGGGGCTTAGTGTAGTCGATCGGCCAATGCCATGTGTAAAGAGCTTGGATTGAAATGGAATGGTGGGAAGGCTATTTTGGGTTCAAATGAGTCAACCCATGATTTTGGGCTAGGTTCACCACCCAAGGCCTGGTTTTGGGCCGAAAAGGATCACTTGGGTCGCCCAAGAGAAAATGGTGTGGTCTCCATCCATGATGAGGTGGCTAAGCATGGTTTAGTGTGTGACATGCTTAAGGTAAAAAGGGTTTAAGAAGGATTAGGAAAGGGGGCCCTCCCTTTGCCAAATGTGGTAAGGTCACATTTGAGCAACTCACATGGCTTACATGTGGCTTAAGAGTGGCTTCATGGCTCCACTTGGCTTTGGAAAAAGTTGGCTTGGTTTCATGAAAATGGTTTTTTAAGGATATTGGGTATTTTTGATGGAATTTGGATAAAGCCTAATTTGGAATGATTTGATTATTGATTTAGGCTTTAGGGATAATTTCAATTAATGGAGTGATGAAAAGAATGTGTCATATGGGCTTTAGCATGAAGTTTGGGCTTTTAGGAAGGTTTAAGAAAGTGGGCTTTTGGTTTGAAAATAAATTTATGGATGGGAATTTTGTGAAGGATTGGGCCAAACAAATGTTGGGTTTATCTCATGGATGTGTCATGAGTGATTTGAAGCAAGTTGGGAGTGATTTGGGTTTGAATTGGGTTGAATTTGGGCTTCTTTGGTGAATGGGCCAATATAGGTCAAATTAGGCTAACTTGGGCCAATGTTGGGCTAGGGTTGAAATTGATGTAAAATAAATGTTGGGAAATGTTTATGAGAGTTTTTCATAGAAGTTTTGGCTTTGGTTGAGTTTTGATTTTGGGGTTTGGGTTTATTTGGGTTAGGTTTGGGTTTAGGTCAAAATTGGGCCTTTTAGCTTTGGGTTGAATTTGAGTGGGGTTTGGGTCTAAATTTTGGGTAAGTCATGTTAGTGTTTTGTTTGTGGGGATGTTAAGGAAGGTTTAGAAAAGGTTTGGGATTAATTGGAGTTGAATTGGGTTAGTTTGGGCTAAGTTTGGGTCATGGGTCCAAATTGGGCTTTAAGGTCCAAAATGAAATTGGGTTCAAATGCCAATCAAATTGGACTTGTATTTGGTCTAGATTGGTGTTGGGGATATTGAATTGAATTTTATAATTGAATTGGACCAGAATTTGGGTTAATTGGGTAAGTTTGGCTTGACATTGGGTTCACTTAGGGTTAAAATGGGTCAAATTGGGGGTTTTGATAAAAGTGGGGTAAATTGACAAAATTGGCCCATAGTGTAGTTCAACAAAATGAAATTAGGAATATTTGGGATTTTTCTGAAATTTTCTGGGAATTTTCTGAATTTTTTGGATTTTTGGGTCAAGAGGGGTATTTTGGGTATTTGGAGGGTATTGGGAGGTATTTTTGGAATTTTTGATATTTTTGGCTATGGATGGTCAATTTGAGTGATGTGGAAATGTTCAAGGTTAATTTTGGGGAATTTTGGGTGATTTGGGATTTTTTAAAAATTTGGGTGATTTCAAGGGCTTTGGGTAGGCTAGGCGGGTGTAGGGTCCCGGGGGTCAAAAATTGAAAATTTAGAAAATTGAAGATTGAATGAATGTAAGTGGAATGAAATCATTTTGGTTGAGCCATGAAGGGATATCAAGCCCACATGAGCCATGAAGGGACTCATTTGAGGCATCCACTATGTTGTTCCTAACCCTCTTAGCCAAGGGCTTAGGGGTTAAGGACCATCCATGTGAATCACCTACATGAGTCAGGAGGTCAAGTTGGGTATGGGTGTGGTTTTAGGAGGTGTGTGAAAGTGTAGTGTAGTGTATGTGTAAGTCAGCCCTTCACTGCACCGAGGCCACCTGTGGTAGTCCTAAGGCCAAAGCGTCCTATAGGAACTCATCCTTTAAACTTCCATATTTGATTTCAACCCTCTAGGTGATTAGGGGTCTATAGTCAAGTTTGTGGAGTTTGCAGGGATTTAAGAAGTGGTTTGAATTTTTAAGTGGTGGGTCCCAATTCTAATCCTCTAAGATAGTCAAAGGAAAAAGCCTAAGGCTAGATCCTAAGTACTATAGAGAGAAGAGAAGACCTCATCAAAAATGAGGTCAACATTTATCTTTTGACTGTTTTGGCGGTGAATTTTATCTTTGTTTTATTTTAATTTTGAATTGGGTTTCAGTTTTGTGGCTATCCTAAAAGTTCTGGTTTTCATGCAGGGTGACACTTGCTGTTTAACATGGAAGCTTATAAACAAGAAAAATAAAGTAAATGAGCTACTGAAAAGAAGGTACTGTAAACTTGTAAAAGCGTACCTGTCGAGTCTTCTCATTCCTCCACCCAAAATTTTAGTATATTTCCATAAACATTTATAATTTACAGGAAAGTAAAAGCTTATAGATAGGTTCATCACAGGCCTACAAAATGCTATGTCATAACTCGGTGAGTCCTATATGTTTCATTTGAGTGATGCTTTCCTTTAATAAGTATGATATGCTCAGTCATCCTACAAGATGTCCAGAAGGCTTGTGAAAAGATCTAGAGAGTACCTAGATTTTTCACAATATTTTTGAACCTTCTTCAGTTCATTTGAACTTATCATACACATTAAATGATTCAACAATTTCATACCCTTATGCTCAATAAACATTGATGTTTTAATCATCCCAAAAGGTGGGGTAACTATCACTTGATATTTTATTTATGAATTACGTGAATAAAGGCCTCTAGGAGCCAACTTGATTCATTTGAATCCTAGCCAGTTTTGTTTTTATTGGACTTGTAGTATTTCCAAAAAGGGTTTAATATTAATTAAGCTTTCTTTTCTTAAACATCATTAATCAAACTTAATTAAGCCTAGTTCACTATCAATCCCTTAAGGCTTTAGTGGGTATATTTTTAGAAAAAGAAGTTAAGTTGATTCTTATGATTATGACTCTTATCAAAATATTGAATTATCATTAAAACACTAATTAGGAGTTTTAGATCATTAAATATCACTTTCCAAAGATGAAATCCCTAACTTATGATCATTTAATTTTGATTATCTTCAAAATTAACATAATTAAAGAAATTATAAATTTATCTTTTAATATGACAAAAGTGAGATTGGTTCCTACCACTTATACCTTCATATTTCAATCATTCCAATCATTTTAATTAAGATCGTTCATTACCCATTTACCCTTTTAACTAACCCTAAATATTGATTAAGGCTGCCCCTAAGGCCCTAATACTTCATAATTAATAAAATTCAACTCAAATGACTTCAAAATTTTTATGTTACCCCATTTATGGGTCAATTAAAGTATCAGAGGAGAAAATATGACTTTTAAAAATTTTATTTAACCTATATAATTATTTTAATGTAAAATAGGGATTTTCAAAGATAATTTTATAATTCAATCAAAACATAATTTTTATTTTTAAAAACATTACTGGAGGTTCACCTAAACCAGGGGACCACTTGGACTAATTTTTATGATTTTTTGAATTTTAATTTGATTATTATAATTATTTTAAAATTTGGAGTATTAATTAAATATAAAATATTAATTAATTTGAAAATTAAGTGTTATATTTTTATTAAATCGCTTTAAGGTCAAGGAACCCGTGAGAACTAAGTTTCATTTTTTTTATTTATATTTTAATTATTAGAATTATTTTAGTGAGAGATTAAGTAAATTCTATTTTTAAGCTTTAGAAATTATTTTTATCCTTTTAAAATTTAATATTTTTACCTAGAGGGTTAGGAAATTTATTTCAATTGTTCCTAAGTGATTACGAGGCAATTTAGAACATTTCCATCAATTTTATTAATTTTATGATTTTTATTAATTTTTAATTATTTAAATATCAAAATAATGTTTAAAAATAAAAATTTTAATGCAATCACGGTTTTATTCTTAAGAGACTCCTCTGATCACAGAGAACTCCCAAAATTAAGTTGTTGATTTTTTGAGTTGTATTTTAATTATTAGGATTATTTTAATGTCAAAGGTGATTTTTAACTTAGAAAAATTCATTTAAGCGGACAAATCAACTCCTACTGACTTAAAATTTTATGGGGAGTTCCTCTTACTTTAAATTATAGTGGAGAATAATTTTTAAGCCATTTACATTTATGTTTAATCTATTTTATTTTTATTTAGGATTAGTGAGTTTATTTAAATTAGGTTTATGTTCAATGAGTTAGGCCAAGTTATAATTTTTCTATGTTTCTTTGGTCATAGTAAACGAACCAAAAGAAGTTTATAATTTTTGGATGAGTATTTTAATTTTTGTAACTTTTAAACCAAAACAGGGTTAATTATCTTGAAAATTAGGAATCTCCTCATAGAAATTCCCCTTGACCTTGGAAAAATCAGCGAAGATCTCCAATGACAGAGGGAATAAAAGGCCTAAATTTCAAGCCATGGTGAAATGTTCATGCAAATGGAGAATTAAAATATCAAATAGTATATTTAATTAATTAAAAATTAAAATATACATCAAATGAACTTGAAATTATTTCCATATTGTTCTTCTTTGTTCACTGAGCAAGAGAGTATTTTTCTTTTATTTTTCTGATTTTTCTACACCAAGTTATGAATTTTTAAAGTTGGGCTGATTTAAATAATTAATTTAAATGATATTTTTCTATTTATCTAACTCATCCTACAAAGGCTCCAAACGGAACACACGTCCTCCACTGATTGGGCGCCATCGTCTGAGTCCGCCTTCACTTTATGCACCGCAACTTCGTCCAACTGCATCGGTGCCGTCCAAGTGTGACACGAGCAATCCAACGATGCACTCATTCGTCCCCAACTGATGTGCACAGAGAACCGTCCATGATAAAACCCTAAGTTCTCGACATAGAGTTAACTAAATCGCACGTGGTTTGTTTATATAAACTCATATGACCCAGACGAACCTATCTATATGGCTAACCTAGCCTGAAATCAAACCAACATGGATGGAGAATCAAAATAAGCTTAGGAGAGGGGAAGAGTTCAATACCTTTGTCTGAGAGTGGATGCCTCAATCTGATGGTTGCAGAAGCTTCAGAGAGGCCCACCGAGCTTGCAGATGAAGTTTCTTGCCTTAGTGAAATGCCTGGACCTAAATTCGACCAAGGTCGATTTCAGGTGTTGATCAAACTCTGGTATGGAGGCTCTTTGTGATGAGGATATTATGGGGGATCTTCTTCGTTAAGTGTGGGGATGGTGTGGGTGCAGTTAGCTGAACTTTGGTGTAGTGTGGAGGTGTGGCCAAGTGTATCTTATTTTCAGCTTGATGTTAAGCTAAAAATTTGAGCTCAAACAGTAGGGTGATGGCTGGAAATTGGTTGGCTTGAGCTTAGGAGGGCTAGAGGAAGCTTTGGAAGCAATTTGGCAGAGTTTCCCCAAGGTAAATGTTCATCTCCTCATTTGGCCGTGAAGAGGGTGAGCTTAAATAACCATGGCTGGGGTGGAGCTTAGGGCCTTAATTTAGGTGCATTAGGCCACTTATGTGGAAGGAAATAAGGCTCTAATGGCCATTCAAGGATTGACACATCAGGTGGGCTCAATTGGGTAAAGAATAAAGTAGAGTGGCTCTCGGCTTTGGCTCCTCCAGTGACTAGGCCGGTCGGTAAGGATAAAAAAGGGTGGCCAGGTCAGGTGGCTTAGTAAAGCGACACTTAAAGCATTAGGTTGGATGGGGGATGGATTTGGGCAAAGATCCTTCATTGGTTTAGACATAAATAGGGTGAAATCCCATAATTTAGGGGACCTTTGGTCCATGGCTCATATACGTTAGGCTAGGTAAATCTAGCTCAATTCCTAGGGTTAACTTGGTGGCTGTTGGAGGATTGGTTTGATCAATTTGGCTAGGTTTGGTTAACTTGGATCATGGGTTCAATTTTGGGTCATATGGGTTCAAGTTATACTAGGTTAGGTTCAAGCTTGGATTAGGCCCAATTTATTGAGCAATAATGTGTGTATGATTTTCATGAAGCATTTAGAAAAGAATTGGAATGGCTCCGAGTTAATTTGGGAGGTGTATTTGGGAAAATTTGGGTATTTGATCAATTTTGTGACATTTGGGTTAGCTTGGGGTTGGGTTAGGCTAGAGTTTGGTCATGGCTCAATTGATTGGTCAAAATGGTGTTGGAGGATGTCATGAATAGTTATCAACATTAATTGGGTGTAGATTTTAGGATTGGGACATTCAATTTAGTGGATTTTGGACATATGGCACATTTGGGGCAAATTTGGGAATTTTGGCTAAGGTTGGACTTGGGTGAGGATTGAGGGCAAATTTGGGGCAATTGGCTAGTCAATTTGGTTTAAGGGAACATCATGAAGGGTTTAGATTTCAAATTTGGGGAATTTATTGACATTGGGGTTCAATTTAGGGGAATTGAGTTATATGGCCAAAATTGGGGCTTTTTTATTTCGGTTGAAATTGAACCTACAATTGGGTCAATTTTGCCTTGAATTTGGTTTAACTGGACATTTTCCATGATGAATTAAAGTTTGCAATTGAAATTGGGCAAGATTAAGGTCAATTTGGAAGAGATTAGGAATGATTTGGTCATTTTGGGCTTAAAGGACTAATTTAGGGCTTTTGGTCAAATTGGGTCAAGTAAAGTGGTTTAAATTGAAATTGGGAATATTTGAAGGGTTTTGGGAATTTTTGAAATTTTTGGTCTTGGAGGGGTATTTTGGTCATTTTGGGTATTTTGGGTATTTTGAGTGGTGAGGAATGTTTTGGGATGATTTTTGGAGAGAACTTGGGTAATTTTGGGATTTTTTTTCAACATTAGGATTTAAGGGCAATTTTGGTAATTTGTTGGAGTTTAGGGGTAAGGGAGTCAAAAGTTAGGATTTTTGGTGAAATTGGGGTTGAGAGGAATTGATAATCCATTTGAGTCATGGACCAAGGGTATTCCTCATTTGGATCCTTCACGTGCTGGTATTAGTCAAACCCTAGCATGGGGCTAAAAGCTTGGGGAAACCACCCACATGAGTTTCCAAAAACGCAGGGGATCAAGCGTGAGGAAGCTTCGTTTAGGGTTGTGAGGTAGTGTGTGAGTGTGTGGGTGAGCCTCACCCAGACCACCCAGGGTAAGTTCTAAGGCTTGACCATCCTGTAAAGAACTTCTCTTTAGCTTCATAATGCTTGATCTCATCCTCCTAAGCATTTAGAGGTTAGGCTTTAAGTATTTGAAAACCTCAAGTGAAGCAAAGAAGTGTTTTGATTTTCTATAGGATAAGAGTTCTATTGCTAGTCTTCTAAGATAGTCACCAAGAGAGTCCTATGGCTTGAACCTAGGTTATTCTAAAGAGAGACTAGACCTCAGAAAAAGTAAGGTCAACAGGTACACCCACTTGCTGTGTAATGCATTCTTCCTTGGTGGAAGATCTGCTAACTCTTAAAATTGGTTTTCTAGCAGAGAATCCATCTCCTCCTTCAAAGCCAACTCCCACTTGCTCAAATTTTCATCTTGCAAGTTCTCCTTATAAGTTTGTGGTTCTCCACCATCTGTCAACAAAATGTAGTTCGAAGTAGGAGAATAGCACTGTGGAGAATGTCTAGTCCTTTCTGACCTTGAACTGCAACTGTAGGGGTAGAGTGCTCTGAAACTGACTGTGGAACAATATGAATGGGTGCCTCAAACCCATCCTCTTTGTCACATGCATCTTTGCCTTACACTGTGACCTCTGGTAAATCATCAAACGTTATGAACTCAGATTCCTACAGTGTTGTTTAAGAAATTGTACTAGGTTTGTCCTTGTACATAATCCTTTCATTGAAAATCAAGTTCCTGCTCGTTATGATCTTTCAATCCCGATCATCCTAGAAATGATATCCAAATGATTCGTCTCCATTCCCAATGACATAACACTTTTTTGACTTAGCCTCGAGCTTGCTACAAGACTCAAGATTAATAAGAACATATGAAAGACAACCAAAAGTTTTAAGGTGTGAAAATTTGACCTTGATACACCTAAAACATATAATGTTTTATGCACATTTTTATACATATTTTTGATGATATTGTACTTTAATGGAAGATATTTTGTGTTTTTCTTGCAGGTATGATAAAAATAAGTGAATATGATAAAAGGAGCAAAATTGGATCAAATTTGGAGCAAAAAAATGAAAAAATGAAAAAAATGGACCTTGGCGGCTAAGCGCCTCCTGGTCGGTGCTTAGCCGCTACAGTTAAAAATTGAATTTTATTCTTTTTTGGCCCCAATTTCAAGGGGTGTTTGAAGCAACTGTTGGTGGTGACTTTCCTAACTTTCCATGGGCGGCAAATTTGAATGAAGGGATGCATCTTTTGGTGGATACGTTGAATCGGGACATAATTTGAAGAGACACCAAGGCACCTTTTGAGTTATTATTAAAATTATGTCATAGGAGTGATTAGAGAGTCTTTTTAGTGAGTCTAGTTTTCAAGAGTCATCTTATAGTTTCAAAGAGTTTTTCCTAATTTTACTTTCAATCTTTTATTGCTTATAGTTTAGTTAGTTTAGTTTTAGAGTTGAAAGAGTTGGTGTGAAACTTTCTTTCCACCAATTTTTCTTTCATCAATTTATCTAGTTTTTATTGAAGTCTAAAGTCAGAGTTGGAGTCAATAGAGTTGGGCGCCAACTTCTATAGTGTTTTCTTGTGGAAAGTTAAGTTTAAAATGAACTTCCGGAGTCTTGTGGATAAGACTTTCAAGTAAGTTTTTACTACAATTTTCTATATTTAGTTGTTCTTGTTGTGTTTTCTTTTTTATTTTTATTTTCAAATAAATGTGTGCTTATGTTTTCTCCATGAATTCTGAGTAGTTTTCTTTATCTTTTTCTTTCTTAAATGAAGAAGTAATTAAATTATGTAGGATTGTTGTGGAATTTATAAGTGTTTAAAGTTGGAATAAGTTGTGAAGATTTAATTCCATGAACTTAATTTACTTCTTAATTAGGCCAGTTAAGATGTTAAATTTGTTGTGAGATTATGTAAGATCTAATGCGGTATTGTCTCAAAAAACAAATGGTATAAATCACATGCAATTATATGAATGAGAATTATAGTCATATAATTGAATGCTTATGAGATATGCTTTTAATGGGGAGTAAAATTAGAGGTCTTTAGAGTGATAGGCTAAAGCCCCCTAATTTAGTTTTATATTTTAAATTTTCTTATGAGAATTTAGGCCCCAGGTGGAGGGAATCGAGGGAACTCTAGAGTGAGAGCTTGTATTTTTCCTACCTAACTATGTTCAAGATTTTAAAATTTCAAATTAACCATTGTTCTTTATAGAACCAAGTAAGGGTAAAGAATAAATTTTCTCCTATTCATCACAACACATTTAAATACTTCCACAACAATACTTTCATAATTATTACCGCTTAATAAGAGAAAGAAAAAGGTATTTTATTTCCTAGTATTTTATACCGCATTTTAAAGTTCTGATAATTTTTATTTCCTGCTTAGCTTTTATTAAAAATACCAAAAAGAATTTTCAAACTTTTCAAATCAAAATATACTTTCAAAGGTCATTAAAAAAGTAAAAATATAATTTTCTTAATTCTTTAAAAAGTCTTTACATTTTTCTGTAGGTTCGATATCTCGGGGCTTAATCAGAAAGTCCTATATTACTTGATAAATGATACGTATACTTGCGTAGTATCCCATATTATAAAATCATAATTTTCATATCTAAATCATCATCACATATATTCGGTGTGGAGTCAAGTTTTTGGTGCACATATATTTATCGGGGATCAAGTTTTTAGCGCCGTTGCCGGGGAAATTAATTAAAACTGCATTTTTAAAGAAAATTAAGAAAATTTAAATTTTTACGTTTCTTTATTTTTGTTAGTGTATTGTGTTTTGTTTAATTTTATAGTTGCATGTGTAGTTCAGGATCTGAGGGACTTGTGCCTTACGATTCTGAATTAGAAAGAACTATTAGAAAAATTAAAAAAACTAAAAATTCTGAAAAAGATAAAAATATTCAAGAAATGGCAAATAATCAAAATCAAAATGTTGGCATCCATCAAGAATTCAGACCTTTAAAAGATTATGCTAACCCTACAGTGGATGAACTTCGTGGAAGTATTCAACACCCTGCTTTAGCTGCTAATTTCTTCGAGCTTAAACCTGTTATTATCCAAATGGTGTCTAATAATCAGTTTGGGGGAGCAACAACTGAAGATCCTAATTTGCATCTTGCTAATTTTCTAGAGTTGTGTGTTACTTTTAAGTATTATGGTATTTTCGATGACGCTATTAGACTCATACTTTTTCCTTTCTCACTATGAGATTAAGCTAAGATATTGTTAAATTTGTTAGCACCTAGATCTATCAGAACTTGAGGTGATTTAGCACAAAAATTCCTTGCTAAATACTTTTCACCATCGAAGACTGCGAAGTTGAGAAATGATATTACATCTTTTTGAAGCATGGGAAAGATTTAAAGATCTCCTCAGCAAGTGTCCACATCATTCGATACCAGATTAGTTAATAATTCAAACCTTTTACAATTGATTAGTTGGATCTCTTAGATCAATTACCGATGCTGCTGCTGGTGGATCATTAATGTCTAAACAGTTTCCTAATGCTTATGCTTTAAATGAAGAAATGACTACTGATAATTTTCAATGGCCTTCTGAAAGGTTAAATCCTAAAAAGGTAGCCAGTGTTCATGATAATGATGTTTTTGCAATGTTAGCAAATCAAGTTGCTGCAAATTCAAGAAAGATAGACCAATTTGGGATGAAGTTTTTTCAGATAAATTGCCTGATTGAATAAAATTCATTAGGCTAAATGGTTGATACTTATTCTTCACCAGAAATTTTGAATGATATAAGTAAGCCTACTAACCCATATTCCAATTATTATGACCCAGGTTGGAAGAATCATCCAAACTTCAACTGGAATACCAATAACTAGGGTGGTATTAATCAACAATGGGGAACCACCAAGTAAACTCATTGGGGAGCTGGAACAACTAAGGAAATAATAATTATAGACTAACCTATCCTCCAGGTTTTAACAATGCTTTACAATTAAAGGAGAAGAAGTTGTCTATTGAAGAAGTGGTGTCACATATGGGAAGTTAATTGCAAATTCAAGGATCAACCTTGAGAAATATTAAAAATTAATTGAGGCAAATTGTAAATTTATTAAGTAATAGATCCCAAGGAATGCTTCCAAGTAATACTGAAGTGAATCCAAGAGATAAAAATAAAGAGCATGTAAAAGCAATTAAACTGAGAAGTGGAAGAGGGTTGGAAGGTAGAGTTCAAAAAGAAACTAAAGTAGAGAAAGAAGAGATTGAATAACCAAAAGAGGACGCTCCGAAAGGTTTGGAAAGACCAATTTCTCCATCAAAGGTTGATTTGGAAAAGCCACCACCTCCATTTCCTCAGAAACTTCGTAAACAAAAGTTGGATAAGCAATTTTCAAAATTTTTGGAGATATTTAAGAAGCTTACCAATAATATTCCATTTGTTGAAGCCTTAAACAAATGCCGAGAAATGTGAAATTTATGAAGGATATTCTCAACAAAAAGAGGAAGTTTGAAGATAATGAGGCAGTTGCACTTAGTGACGAGTGCAGTGCAATAATTCAGAAGAAGCTTCCTTAAAAGCTTAAAGATCCCGATAGTTTCACAATTTCATGTGTAATCGAAGACAAAATATATGGAAAAGCTTTATGTGATTTGGGTGCAAGCATTAACTTTATGCCTCTTTCAATATTCAAAAGACTTATATTATGATAAATAACCCCAACTACTGTAACTCTGCAATTAGCAGATCGTTCAATTACATATCCAAAAGGAGTTATACAAGATGTTTTGATTAAAGTGGATCAATTTATCTTTCCTGTTGATTTCATCGTACTTGATATGGAGGAAGATAAAGAGATACCCATCATTTTGGGAAGACCTTTCCTAGCCACAGGCAGAGCAATGATAAATGTGCATAAAGGGGAACTAACGATGAAGGTTAATGATCAAAGGAAGACCTTTCCTTGCCTGTTATAATTTCATCTCAATTGAATGAAAAAGAAGAAGAGAGTTTGCTTGAAATTTTGAAGAAGTACAAGAAAGCCTTTGGATGGACAATTGATGATATTAAAGGAATCAGTCCTTCATTTGTATGCATAAAATTCTTATGGAAGATAATTGCAAACCTCGGGTTGTTCACAAAGGAGATTAAATCCTATCATGAAAGATGTTGTTAATAAAGAAATTTTGAAGTGGTTGGATGCTGGAATTATCTACCCTATTTCAGATAGTTCATAGAATAGTCCTATTCACTGTGTTCCTAAAAAAGGAGGAGTAACTGTGACTATTAATGAAAGAATGAAATGATTGCAACAAGACAAGTTACAGTATGGCGAATGACACGCCAAAAATATATATGTTTTTTGCTATATCATTTTACTTATTTTTTGATGATATTACACTTTAAAGGAAGGTATTTTGTATGTTTTTTGGCTTTAGTTACAAGAAATGGTGATTGGAGCAAAAGGAAGCAAAAACGGTGCAATTTGGAGCAAAAACGAGCAAGAAATGAAATTCTGCCCTGACACCTTTCGATAAGTCTTTCGATGCTTAATATCTTTCATACTTTTTGTATATTTTTGAATGCGATTACACTTTAAAGAAAGGTTGTTTTTATGTTTATTTTGTAGGGCTATCTCTTACGAACGCAACGCAACTGAAACGGGGCGAAACGGAGCTAAAACGGGGCCAAACGGAGCGAAACGGTGGAGCTGCTCAGAGCCATCTCGCCGACGGCGAGATCGATCTCGCCAAGGGCGAGATTTTCCCAAGACCACCGAAAAGTGTCCGAAAAGCTCGCCGACAGCGAGCTCGAACTCGCCGATCGGCGGCCCGGACGACCACGAACCGACTTTTGGCGGTTTTGGGCCAATATTCGACGTATTTGGACGCTTTTTCGAAGGGGTGTGTAAGGAAACTCTTGGGAATTCGTCCAAACTCTTTAAAAATGGCGAATATAGGTTAGAAAAAGGGAGATTAAGAGAAGATTAGAGAGAAAAAATTGGAGAAAAACTTAGAGGAATGTTTAGGATTCTTAGATTAAGAGTAGGAATGTAGATTTTTACCCTTTTGGAGAGATTGGAGAGGAGATTTTTGAGAGAATTTGTAAGGGATTGTACGAGCATTGCATGGATCGACATGAGACTTTGTGGGAGAGATCTTCCTCTTTCTTTCAAAGGAAAAAAACTAAGTATTGTTCTTCATTATCTTATGATTTTGTAAACATTTATGTAGTGGATCTTCTTTATTTAAATGAAGTTTCCTTTGCGTTTTCTTCGTGCTTTGTGACGTATCTCTCTTACTCTTTCTTCTTCTTTGGAAGTAGTGGCATGAGATGATTATGCCATTGTTTTTAATTTACTTTTCTTTTCTAATGAGTAGAATTCATGCTTAGGATTTTGTGATGCATGTTAGAAGTTAATTTAGATACAAATGTGATGGTTTTTACTTGCACTTCATTTACATTGCAATTAAGGCCTGTTGTAATGTTAAAATTCGTTGTGAAAACATACGATCCGAGAGGGCAATGCTTTCTACAACTAAGTATGAACCAAATTTAAATTTCATGAATGGTGAAGTTCATACAAGTTGAATGCAAATAAATAGGGAAATAATATTAATCGGGCGCAGAATTGGAGATTTTAGAGTGACGAGGCTAAAATCCTTAATTCGGTCCTATCGTTTGGAGTGCTTGAAGTGTAGATGTTAGCCCTCGGGCGAGGGGAACGTGGGAGCTCCGAAGTGGCGGCCGGTATCCTCCCGGCCTGAGTCGCGGATTCGGTAACCAAGCATAGGATTAGTCGATGTTCTTTATGCACGGACCAAAGGGTAAAGAATAGGATTGTTCCTATTTGGCACATACAATATTAAATGCATCTCAATCCTATACATTATCTATTTCATTACATAAGAATAGTAGTTTTTAATATCTCAAAATTCTCCAAACCAATTCATCCAAAAAGGGTTATCTTTAAAATTATTATTTGCACTTAGTTATAATTACTATTACATTTAACACTTGCATTTAGGAGTAGTTTCTAGATAAAACACAATTTTAATCGACATTCCAAACTAAGGACTATTAGTAGTAGACTAGAATTTGATTAAAGACTTCTTACTTCACTTCCTCGTGGGATCGATCTCGGGGTTTTTAAAGAAAACTCTATATTACTTGAAACGATACGTATACTTGCGTAGTACCCCTAGTGTGTAAAATATTTTCTAATATTTATATCATTTAAGACTTTGCACACTAGCCGCTATTTATAAATCGGGTCAAGTTTTTGGTCATCTTTTGGAAGTTAATTTACTACGTAATTGCGGGTCGGGTCAAGTTTTTGGCGCCGTTGTCGGGGAGGCTTCGGTAAGAACTTTAGGAGAATTTTAGTTTAAACAATTAGGCTTAGATTTGGAAAACTGTAGTGTAGTAAAAACTATTTTTGTGTGAAAAATTTTTTGTTGTATGAAACTTTGTTGTGAAAAAATTGTTTGTGTGAAAAATATGGTGTTCGTAAAAATATTTTCTTGTGTTGAATATATTTCGTCGTTTATTTGTTTAATTGTTAATATATTATTTGTTGTGTTACGTATGCGAAACAAAGGATCTGTAGGACTTGTGCCTTATGATCCCGAGTTTGAAGAAAATAAAAAAATAAAAATTCAGAAAGGACTAAAAAAACTAGAAGTGGAAATGGAAAACTTTCAAGATAATAAATTGGAAAATCATCATAAATTATTGAGGGATTGCATAAATCCTACGACAGATGAAATTCACTTAAGTATACAATACCCTGTCGTAGAAGCTGACTCATTTGAAATAAATTCTGAGATTATCCAACTGGTGCAGAACAATCAGTTTAGAGGAACTCCTTTGGAGGAACCCTATTTACACTTATCAAATTTTCTAGAACTTTGTGCTACATTTCATTATAACGGTATGTCAGACGATCTTTGTTAGACTAAGGCTTTTTCCTTTCTCACTAAGGGATAAGGCTAAAATATGGTTATATTCATTAGCACCTGGCTCTATTAAAAATTGGGAGGAGTTAAGTCAGAAATTCCTAGCTAAGTATTTTCCACCTTCAAGGACTACTAAACTTAGAAACTATATTATCTCATTTTGTCAATATGAAGGGGAATCAATATACGAAGCCTGGGAAAGATTTAAGGAACTCCTAAGAAAGTGTCCTCACCATGATCTGCCCAATTGGTTAATCATTCGAACATTTTATAATGGGTTAGTAAGATCCCTTAGGTCTATAATTGATGCTGTCGCTAATGGATCATTAATTTCAAAATCATTTGATGAAGCGTATGCATTAATTGAAGAAATGGCTACAAATGAATTTTAATGGCCCTCTACAAGGGTAAATCATAAAAATGTAGCTAGTGTTCATGATACAGATATAATTACAATTCTTGCATCTCAGATTCCTGCAATATCAAGGAAGTTGGACCAATTTGGAATGAACCGACCTCAATTTACTCCTGTAAGTGAGGAAAGTTCATTAGGGCCTATAATTGATTCTAAATTATCATATGAGACTTTAAATACCATAAACAACCAGTACTCTAACTTTTACAACCCAGGTTGGGAGAACCATCCTAAATTTAACTGGAATCCTACTACTGACGATGGAAACCAACAATGGGAAAATAATCATGCAAATCATAATGGAAGTTGGAATAATTACGGGAACATAAACTATAGACTTTCATATCTACCGGACTCTAACGATGATCAACAATTTGAGGATAAAAGAATGTCTATGGAAAAAGTGGTATTACAAATGGGAAACCAGTTGCAAAGTCAAAATGCTGCGATTAGAAACATAGAGAATCAACTGGGACAAATTGCTAATTCTCTTAGCAATAAACACCAAGGAACACTTCCTAGCAACAATGAGATCAACCCTAAAGAGAACACTAATGAACAAATAGAAGGCTGTCCAGATTAAAAAGTGGAAGAGATATAGAGGATGTGGTTAGAAAAGAGAAAGATATTGTGAGAGAAACAACGAAAATTAAAAGATCTGAAGAACATGTTTCTAAGGATCTGGAAAAATTAATATCTCCAACTAAAATCAATTTGGAAAAACCACCACCTCCATTTCCTCAAAGACTTACACAGCATGAATTGAATAAAAAATTTTCAGAGTTCGTGAAAGTACTTATAAAGTTAACGATAAATATTCCTTTCACTGAAGCTTTGAAACATATGCCAAGTTATGCAAAGTTTATAAAGGATATATTAAATAGGAAAAGAAAATTTGGGGATTACGAGACAGTTGCACTAAGTGAGGAGTGCAGCGCTATACTTCAGAAAAATTTTCCTCGAAAACTTAAAGATCCTTGTAGCTTTACAATTCCTTGTACAATTGGAAATGGTTATGTGAAAAAGCTTTATGTGATTTAGGAGTGAGCATTAATGTGATGCCTCTATCTATATTTAGAATGTTAGGTTTAATCGATATTTCTCCCACTACTATAACCCTTTACGTTAGCTGATCGATCTATCATTTATCCAAAAGGAGTTATAGAAGATGTGCTTGTTAAAGTGGATGAATTTATCTTTCCTTTGGACTTTATTGTATTAGATATGGAGGAAGATAAAGAAATTCCAATTATTTTAGGGAGACCTTTCCTTGTTCTTGGACAAGCTATGATAGATGCACAAAAAGGAGAGTTGAGTATGAATATTAGTGACCAAGAAGTTACTTTTGATGTATTAAAGACTATGAAATTTCCAGCTGAGAGAAAAGATGATGATTATTTTTGGATGGATAAAATTGATTATCTAAGTAAAGAACATTTCCAAGAATGTTTTGAGAGTAAGTTAACAAATGAGATTGAAATAAACTTTCATGATGAGTCGAAAATGTTATGTAAAGAAGAGCGTATGTATGTTCGGGAGAGGTGTGAAATGATGGACGCTACCAAAAATAGTAAACTTTTAGTTCTATCTCTTGAAAAATCTCATGAACTTAAGATGGATGTACCCCATACAATTTTAAAGCCTATCTATTTAGGGAATTCATCTACACAACCAGTCTTAATATCTTTAGATGCGACTCAATCACAAGAAAAACCTGAATTGAATGATGAACAAGATAAAATTATTGAACTAAGACTTGGAAGAGAATTTGAGGATATATTTCTAAAGAACTTTGAGTTGAGAAAAGAGGATAAGAATATTGAAAGACCATTGGAAGAAATTCCTAGGGAATTAGAAAAACATATTTCCTCAACTAAGATAGATCCTCCATCATTTAATAATTATAAAGGGGAAGAATTGGAAGATAACTTGAATCATAAGAGTGACATAGAAGAATTTGATCTTGAATCTGAATTATTTAAAGAGAATCTGATCTAAAATTTGGAAGATATTGAAGTATCTTATAAAGATCCATTTTTTATCAATTTCAAGGATGATATTAATATGCAATTTCAGAAAATCAATAGAAGAATATTGGATCTAGAAGGAAATATGAGGAACAATGATACAAATCCAACTGAAATTGAAGAGCTAAATGAAAAATTAAAATTTGAGGATTTTATAGGAATCCCTGGATCTGGAAATGATTAGGCGATTGATCGAGGATTACTTAAATGAAATTTTGACCCAGGTGGAATCATATGTCGGGCTAATGAAGTTAAACCAAGCGCTTTATGGGAGGCAACCCATAGTTATCAGTGTGTTTTGATTTAGTATGTTTTGAGAGTCATGATTGTTAGTGTTGTATGATGTTTGCTTTATAATGTATTGATAAGTTTGATTGATGATTGGTAGATGTTTAGATTGTTAGTAGTTTGATCTTTGTGTGTCTTGAGGGAGGTGATTCCTTAACTTCTTATTATAGTTTCATCTTAATTTGTTACTTCCTTTCTACAACTTTATTTTCATTAGGTAGGAGTCACGAACCTATTTGATGAATACCATAAGGATGATCTTACACTATCTTTATAATCGTTATAGGTGCTTAATTATAAGAATTTGATGATACTTGAGATTGGTGTACTGGAAACTAATTTATCGGGGATAATCTTATCTTTGAGATTATAATCTATAATATCATTTGAAAGTACCTAATTTACTTAGTGTAGTGATTCCGTTAGAAATTGAAGGTAACATAGTGAGATTGGATGAGTTAAAGGATGAAATATCCTCATTTATCATTTGTGTTTGTATTTATTATATGTGTGTTTATATTTGTGTTACAACTTTATTTAGGTCTTGAAGAACATTTTATATTCCCTTGCTGATACCTGCTATGCTAGTTAGACTTTGGTTTAGTTAATTTCATTCTGGCATGATTAGTTTAGATTTACTTTCTGCTGCATATTGTTCTGTCCTAATAAATACTTGTAAATGATTTTGATAGACATTTGTGGTATATAGAATTTCTAAATTATTTTCTTCCTACTTATATTTTCTGTACTAAATGCTATATATGTTTAAAATTAAGTTTGGGGGTAGGAAGAAAAATAAAATTTTGATATGAAAATACTTCCTTTCAGTGTAATTTTATTACAAGTATATTTTAGGCTAGATTTACTTTCTCCTGCAGTCATTTTATCCTGATTATGCATGAATATGAATTTGATAGAATGTTGTAGTAGTAAGTATATTCAATCTTTACTTTTTATTCCTGCTATATTTTATGAAATTAATTACAAAATATTTTACAATTTAAGTTTGGGGGAAGAAAAATATTAACTCTTATTTGTTCTCAATTGTTATATTTTCAAAAAAATTATTAACATAACTTCTGGCAATTGTACCTCGCTTGAGATAACTAAAACTTATTATTTTAATTGAATATTATGGAAGGATTGGATGAAATTTTTTTAGTAATAAAAGTTAATTTTATAAGGGTAAGATATTTGGTAATAAAGAATTTGATTATAGTTAACTATTTAAAGTAAAGAAAACTGTATTTTTGAAATATTAAGATACTTAAAGTATTATGTGTTAAGAAGAGATTGTGACTTTTTGATGAAAAATAAAGCTCATACATAATTATAAAGTAAGGATATGATTTAAGTTTGAACTTTAGAAAGAGGAGAGTGAAGTTCAAAATCATTACAGGCTCTCCAGATACAGTAATCCTCATATAAAAAAAAGAGAAGAGAGTGAAAAAAAAAGGATTGAAAGTGATCCCGAAAGAAAAAAAAAGAGAAAGAAAAATATTTATGAGGAGAAACTTGAGGAGATACCTAATAAAAAATTGGCTTCACTTGAGTCACTCTAAAGGGAGAACTTGATTTCATTTCTGAATTTATATTTAAAGTATTGGCCTACATTTTGAAAAAGTTTGCATGAAATCCTTTTTCACATAGTCTTTCAAGGCATTCTTAATGTAACAAATTATGGTTTATCTTGAAATAAATAGAAGACTAGAACCCTTAGACTTGATTGCTTAATATTCTTATACTTGTAGTGTTAACCCGAGTTACTAAATTTCTTTCTAAAAATATAACCATTATATTCTTTTAAATGAAAAATTTTAGTGTCTTACAGGTGAAAATTACATTGCCTTGAGTTATACTTTTATGTAGTAAAAGTGTTACTTGAGGACAAGTAACAGTTAAGTTTGGGGGTATTTGACACGCCTAAAATATATATGCTTTTTGCTATATCATTTTACTTATTTTTTGATGATATTACACTTTAAAGAAATGCATTTTGTATGTTTTTTTGGCTTTAGGTACAAGAAATGGTGATTAGAGCAAAAGAAAGCAAAAACGGTGCAATTTGGAGCAAAAACGAGCAAGAAATGAAATTCTGCCCTGACACCTTTCGATAAGTCTTTCGATGTTTAATCTCTTTTATACTTTTTGCATATTTTTGAATGAGATTATAGTTTAAAGAAAAGTTGTTTTTATTTTTATTTTGTAGGGCTATCTCTTACGAACGCAACACAACTGAAACGGGGCGAAACGGATTTAAAACGGGGCCAAACAGAGCGAAACGGTGGAGCTACTCAGAGCCATCTCGCCGACGGCGAGATTTTCCCGAGACCACCAAAAAGTGGCCAAAAAGCTAGCCGACAGAGAGCTCGAACTCGCCGACAGCACCCCGTACGACCACGAACCGACTTTTGGCTGTTTTGGGCCAATATTCGACGTATTTGGACGCTTTTTCGAAGGGGTGCATAAGGAAACTCTTAGGAATTCGTCCAAACTCTTTAAAAATGGCGAATATAGGTTAGAAAAAGGGAGATTAAGAGAAGATTAGAGAGAAAAAATTCGAGAAAAACTTAGAGCAATGTTTAGGATTCTTAGATTAAGAGTAGGAATGTAGATTTTTACCCTTTTGGAGAGATTGGAGAGGAGAATTTTGAGAGAATTTGTAAGGGATTGTACGAGCATTGCATGGATCGACGGGAGACTTTGTGGGAGAGATCTTCCTCTTTCTTTCAAAGGGAAAAAGCTAAGAATTGTTCTTCATTATTTTATGATTTTGTAAACTTTATGTAGTGGATCTGCTTTGTTTAAATGAAGTTTCATTTGTGTTTTCTTCGTGCTTTGTGACGTATCTCTCTTACTCTTTCTTCTTCTTTGGAAATAGTGGCATGAGATGATTATGCCATTGTTTTCAATTTACTTTTCTTTTCTAATGAGTAGAATTCATGCTTAAGATTTTGTGATGCATGTTAGAAGTTAATTTAGATATAAATGTGATGGTTTTTACTTGCACTTCATTTACATTGCAATTAAGGCCTGTTGTAATGTTAAAATTCATTGTGAAAACATACGATCCGAGAGGGCTATGCTTTCTACAACTAAGTACGAACCACATTTAAATTCCATGAATGGTGAAGTTCATAGAAGTTGAATGCAAATAAATAGGGAAATAATATTAATCGGGCGCGAATTAGAGATTTTAGAGTGACGGGCTAAAATCCTTAATTCGGTCCTATCGTTTGGGTGCTTGAAGTGTAGATGTTAGCCCTCGGGCGAGGGAACTTGGGAGCTCCGAAGTGGCGGCCGGTATCCTCCCGGCCTAGCCGTGGATTCGGTAACCAAGCATAGGATTAGTCGATGTTCTTTATGCCTGGACCAAAGGGTAAAGAATAGGATTGCTCCTATTTGGCACATACAATATTAAATGCATCTCAATCCTATACATTATCTGTTTCATTACATAAGAATAGTAGTTTTTAATATCTCAAAATTCTCCAAACCAATTCATCCAAAAAGGGTTATCTTTAAAATTATTATTTGCACTTAGTTATAATTACTATTACATTTAACACTTGCATTTAGGAGTAGTTTCTAGATAAAACATAATTTTAATCGACATTCCAAACTAAGGACTATTAGTAGTAGACTAGAATTTGATTAAAGACTTCTTACATCACTTCCTCGTGGGATCGATACTGGGGTTTTTAAAGAAAACTCTATATTACTTGAAACGATACGTATACTTGCGTAGTACCCCTAGTGTGTAAAATATTTTCTAATTTTTATATCATTTAAGACTTTGCACACTAGCCGCTATTTATAAATCGGGTCAAGTTTTTGGCCATCTTTTGGAAGTTAATTTACTGCGTAATTGCGGGTTGGGTCAGCGAATATGCAATGATTATAGAAAATTAAATCTTGCCACTAGGAAAGATCATTTTCCACTCCCATTTCTAGATCAGATGTTGGATAGACTGGCTGGGCATAAATACTTTTTCTTTCTGGATGGATATACTGGTTACCACCAAATTCAAATTGCTCCCGAGGATCAAGAGAAAACTACTTTTCCGAATCCTTATGGCACGTTTGCTTTTAGAAGAATGCCCTTTGGTTTATGTAATGCCCCTATACATTTCAGAGATGTATGATGGCTATTTTCAGTGATTTAATTGAAAAAGGGATAGAAGTTGTTATGGATGACTTTTTAGTGTTTAGAATTTCATTTGAAACATGTTTAAAATATTTATCTAAAGTTATAAAATGCTATGAAGAAACTAATTTAGTCCTTAATTGGGAAAAAATGACAATTTATGGTAGCAGGAGGAATTGTATTAGGACATCAAATTTCAGAAAAAGGTTTGGAGGTAGATCCTGTAAAAATTCAAGTTATCTCTAATTTATCTTTCCCGATCAATGTAAGAGAAATTAGAAGTTTTCTGGGACATGCTGGATTTTACAGGTGTTACATCAAAAACTTTTCCAAGATTACAAAACATTTATGCCGTTATTGGAAAATGATGCAATTTTATATTTTGATGATGATTGCCTAAAAGCTTTTGAAACATTAAAAGAAAAATTAATCACTGCACCTATTATAATTTCACCAAATTGGGAAAAACCTTTTGAATTAATGTGTGATGCTAGTGATTATGCTATTTGTGTTGTTTTGGGTGAGAAATATGATAAAATTTTCAAAGTTATTTATTATGCTAGTAAAATGACCCAACCCGCAATTACGCAGTAAATTAACTTCCAAAAGATGACAAAAAACTTGACCCGATTTATAACTAGCGGCTAGAGTGCAAAATCTTAAATGATATAAAAATTAGAAAATATTTTACACACTAGGGGTACTACGCAAGTATATGTATCGTTTCAAGTAATATAGAGTTTTCTTTAAAAACCTCAGTATCGGTCCCACGTGGAAGTGAAGTAAGAGGTCTTTAGTCAAATTCTAGTCTACTACTAATAGTCCTTAGTTTGGAATGTCGATTAAAATTGTGTTTTATCTAGCAACTACTCCTAAATGCAAGTGTTAAATGTAATAGTAACTATAACTACATACAAATAATAATTCTAAAGATAACCCTTTTTGGATGAATTGGTTTGGAGAATTTTGAGGTAATAAAAACTACTATTCTTATGTAATAAAATTGATAATGTATAGGAATGAAATGCATTAAATATTGTATGTGCCAAATAGGAGCAATCATATTTTTTACCCTTTGGTCCAGGCATAGAGAACATTGACTAATCCTATGCTTGGTTATGCGAATTTGCGGTTAGGCTGGGAGGATACCGGCTCTCACTTCGAAGTTCCGACATTCCTCTCGTCTGAGGGCTAACAATCTACACTTCAGCACCCAAACGATAGGACCGAATTGAGGATTTAGCCTGTCACTCTAAAATCTCCAATTCTATGCCCGATTAATATATTTCCCTATTTATTTGCACTCAACTCCCATAAACTTCACCATCCATGGAATTTGAATGTGGTTCCACTTTGTTGAGAATTACACCGCCCTTTCGGGTCAATGCAATTACAACGAATTATAACACTACAACGAGCTCTTTTTGTAATGTAAATGAAGTGCAAGTAAAAGCCATCACATTTATAATTAAATTCACTTCTAACATGCATCACAAAATCCTAAACATGAATTCTACTCATTACAAAAGAAAAGTAAAATGAAAACAATGGCATAATCTTCTCATGCCACTATTTCCAAAGAAGAAGAAAGAGTAAGAGAGATACGTCACAAAGCATGAAGAAAACACAACGAAAACTTCATTAAACCAAAGCAAATCCACTAGATAAATGTTTACAAAATCATACGATAATGAAGAACAATACTTAGCTTTTTCCCTTGGAAAGAAAGATGAAGATCTCTCCCACAAAGTCTCCCAGCAATCCATGTAATGCTAGAGAAATCCCTTACAAATTCTCTCAAAATCTCCACTTCAATCTCTCCGAAAGGGTAGAAATCTACATTTCTACTCTTAATCTAAGAATCCTAAACATTCTCCAAGATTTTCCTAACATTCCTCTCTTGTTTCTCTTCTTTTCTCCTCGTTTCTCTTCTTTTTCTCTTCTCGTTTCTACCCTAAATTCGCCATTTTTAAAGAGTATGGACGAATTTTTTAGAGTTCCCTTAAGCACCCCTTCAAAAAGCGTCCAAATACGTTGAAACTTTGCCTGAACCGACCTTCTTGCCATTGGCGGCCTCGTTGGCGCCGTCGGCGGGCTTCCAGAACATGGGCCAACTGCTAAGGCTTGCTGTCGGCGGGCTCGATCTCTCCGTCGGTGGGCTCCCTTATAATATTGTATGTATTCTCTGGAAAAATGCGCCGTCGGTGGCCTATTCCTCGCTGTCGGCGGCCAAGATCAACTTATGTCTCTTTTGGTCCTTTTTTATCCAGATTCGCTCATTTTTGCATATTTTTGCTCCATTGTCTATTAATCTTCATTCCTACAACAAAATATAGAAAATACATTTCTTTAAAGTGCAACATCATCAAAATCAATGTAAAATCAGTATGAAATTCTTTATATATTTTTCTTTGGTCATAAAACTCTTAATGAAGCTCAAATTAATTATACCACTACCGATAAAGAGTTATTAGCTATAGTATTTGACTTTGATAAATTTTGATCATATTTAATTGGATCTAAATGTGTGGTGCATACTGATCATTCCGCTATCAAATATTTAATGAAGAAGAAGGATGCGAAGCTGAGATTGATTAGATGGATTCTTCTTTTGCAAGAATTTAATTTTGAAATAGTAGATAGGAAGGGTTCCGACAATCAAATTGCTGATCATTTGTCTAGGCTTAAAAATGAAAGATCTCTCTGTGATGCTGAAAAAATTAATGAACATTTTCCAGATAAAAAATTATTCACTGTTAATGAGTGGTGTGTTCTGTGATATGCTGATATAGTAAACTTTATTGTCAGTAATATTACACACTATGGTTTGACATACCATGAAAAGAATATAATTCTGTCTGATGCTAAGACTTATTTTTTGGAGGACCCATTTTTATATAAACAAGGAAAGGATCTTATAATTCGAAGATGTATACTTTTGAAAGAGACTTATGAAATTATTCAAAAATGTCATGATTCTTATTATGGGGGACATTTTGGAGTTGAAAGAACTGCATATAAAATCTTATAATCTGGATTTTATTGGCCTACAATTTTAAAGGATATGAATGCTTATATTAAAAATTGTGATAGATATCAGCGAGTAGGCAATATTTCTAGAAGAAATGAGATGCCCCTCAATTATATGTTGGAAGTTGAAATATTTGATGTTTGGGGATTAGATTTCATGGGTCCATTTACACATCTTTCGAAAAAGTTTATATTTTGATAGCAGTAAATTATGTTTCAAAATGGATTGAAGCTATAGCTTTACCTTGATGTGATGCTCAAAGTGTTGCAAAGTTTTTAAGAAATAATATATTTTGCAAATTTGAAATACCAAGAGTAATCATAACAGATGGGAGAAGTCATTTTAAAAATGTGATTACTGAGAAGTTAGCAAAGAAATATCATATAAATCATCGCATTGTTATTGCTTATCATCATCAGACAAGTGGGTTGGTTGAATTATCTAATCCTGAAATTAAAAGAATATTAGAAAATACTGTTAATCAAAACAAAAAGGATTGGGCAATCAAACTGGATTATGCTTTGTGGGCCTCTAGGATTGCCTACAGAACCCCTATTGGAATGTCCTCATATAGGCTCATTTTTAGAAAAACATATCATTTGTCTATTGAACTTGAGCATAAAGCATATGTTGACCTCATTTTGACGAGGTCTTCTCTTCCTTTTTTTAGTACTCAGGATCTAGCCTTAGGCTTTTCCTTTGACTATCCTAGATGATTAGAATTGGGACCCACCACTTAGAAATTCAAACCACTTCTTAACTCCCTGCAAACTCCCCAAACTTGATTGTAGACCCCTAATCACCTAGAGGGTTGAGATCAAATGTGAAAGTTTAAAGGATGAGTTCCTATAGGACTCTTTGGCCTTAGGACCGCACCGGTGGTCCGGTCGCAGTGAGGGTCGACTTACACACACACTACACTTATACATTACACTTTCACACACCTCCTAAAACCACACCCATACCCAACTTGACCTCCTAACTCATGAAGGTGATTCACATGGATGGTCCTTAACCCCTCAGCCCTTGGCTGAGAGGGTTAGGAACAACATAGTGAATGCCTCAAATAAGTCCCTTCATGGCTCATGTGGGCTTGATATGGCTTCATGGCTCAACCAAAATGATTTCATTCCACTTACATTTACCCAATCTTCAATTTTATAAATTTTCAATTTTCTAAATTTTCAATTTTCTAAATTTTCAATTTTCTAAATTTTCAATTTTTGACCCCCGGGTCCCTGGACCCGCCTAGCCTACCCAAAACCCTTGAAATTACCTAAATTTTTTCAAAATTCTCCAAAATCATCCAAATTCCTCAAAATCAATCCTAAACATTCTCCAATAACTCAAATTGACCATTTTTACCCAAAATACCCAAAATTCCAGAAAATACCCCCAATACCCTCCAAATTACCAAAATGCCCCTCTTGATCCAAAAATCCAGAACTTCAGAAAATTCCCAGAAAATTCCAGAAAATCTCAAATATTCCTAATTGCATTTTGTTCAACTACAACATAGACCATTTTTTGTCAATTTACCCCACTTTTGTCAAACTTCCCAATTTGACCCATTTTAACCCAAAGTAAACCTAATGTCAAACCAGACCTACCCAATTGACCCAAATTTTGGTCCAATTCAATTCTAAACTTTAATTCAATATCCCCAACACCAATCTAGACAAAATCCAAGCCCAATTTGATTGACATTTGAATCCAATTTCACTTTTGACCTTAAAGCCTAATTTGGACCCATGACCCAAACTCAGCCCAAACTAACCCAATTCAGCTCCAATTAACCCCAAATATTTTCTAAAACTTCCCTAACATCCCCACAAATAAAACACTAACATAATTTGCCCAAAATTTGAACCCAACCCCCACTCAAATTCAACCCAAAACCAAAAATCCCAATTTTGACCTAAACCCAAACTTAACCCAAATAGGCCCAAACCCCAAAATCCAACCCCAATAAAAGTTGAAACCTATTTGAAACACTCCCATAAATATTTCCCAACATTAATTTTACATCAATTTCAACCCTAGCCCAACATTGGCCCAAATTAGCCCAATTTGACCTACATTGGCCCATGTACCAAATGAACCCAAATCCAACCCAATTCAAGCCCAAACCACCTAAAATTTATTTCAAATTACTCATGACACATCCCTAAAGCAAACCCAATAATTATTTGGCCCAACCTTCTACAAAAATTTCCATCCATAAAGCCCAAGGCCCACTTTCTTAAACCTTTCTAAAAAAGCCCATCAAAGACAAATTCAAAAGCCCAAAGTCCATGACAAAGCCCACATGAAATTTCTCTCATCATCCCTTTGATTTAAAACACTTCCTAAGTTCTAAAATCTATCACCAAATAAATCCAAATCAAGCCTTATGACAATTCTCCTTAAATCCATCAAAATTCCAACACCCTTCCTCATGAAAGTTGACTAAACTTTTCCCAAGCCAAAGATGAGCCATGAAGCCATGCATGAGCCACATGAGAGCCATGGGATCTACTTTCCACCTCACCATACCCAAGATGGCAAGATGAGGAGGCCCTTTCCACATTCCCTTAAGGGGATTAGCCACTTCCATGACTCCACTAAACCTTGCTTAAACTTAATTGTACTTGGATGGTGACCCTTCCCCACTAATTATGCTGACCTAAACCACTTTATCTTCAGCCCAAACTAGCCATGGGAAGGTGCACCTAGCCCAATCCATGCATTTGACCAATTTGAGCCAAAATACACCCTTACCCCATTCCACTTTGATTTAAACGCTTTACACATGGCAGCCACCAATTGACTTCACAAACATCAAGCCCTGACCCACCTGAACCTGAGGGTGACCCATGCCTGGCCGACCAGCCACCAGGCCACCGGAAAACACCATGGACGAAAGCTCACATGTGAGCCAACATTGAAATTCCCCCTTGCTGAGCTGCCCCAAGTCCAGTGGCCACCATGGCTGTTCTTCTCTTGCATGGAGAAGCTGATCCCAAGCCTTAAACCCCCCTGGGAGGCCCACCAGCCTCTCCTATTAAAACCTCACCCCTCTTGGCCATGACGAGGTGCTGAACCAACCTTAAGGAAACTCAGCCAAAATCACTCCAGACTCTCCCCCACACTTAGAGCATTTGATCCCCACTGTTCTCTTGCCCTAATCCCCACTAATTGAGCTAAATTTTGGAGCTCAATTCTCAGGCCAAAACAGGACACTCCCAAATCCTCCACCAAAGTCAAATTAAACTCACCCACACCTGCACAAGACCAAGAGAAGGAGTTCCCCAGTGAAAGCCCCCTCTCCAGGCCACCCATCTGTTCCAGACTCCAAAGGTTGAAATCGGGCTTGGTCAAAATCATACCTGGAAAATTCACCAGGCCAGGAGACTTCATCTGGAGCTTTCTTGGACTCAATCGAAGGTGACACAACCCGCAGATCGAAGCCACACTTCTCTGAGCAAAGGTATGGTCTCACTCTTCTTCCCGAGCTTCTGAGCATTCTCCATTTTTACTAAGTCAATTTCATGCCACATAAACCATATGGATGTGTTCGTCTTCTCGAGATGAATCCATAGAGCACAAGAACAAGAAAATCTGTTGAGAAATGAGTGAGTTCTTAGGGTTTTAGTGTGGACGACTCTCGGGTGAGAACGGCTGGGGATGATGAACAGATGCCGTCCATTCAATACACGCGCGGACGGACGGCTCAGATCAGGTCGGATCAGTGGATGATACGTGGAAGGTGGGACCCGGGCTGCTTACTCAAGTGGCGGTGTCGAACAGTAGCGCGACACGTAGCATTTCGGAGATGCCTAGGTTGAGCTGGCGCCGCGTCACTTAAGTAGGAAAATAGGGATTTTCTTATTTTTTAAATACCTGTAACTTTGAAAATTCATAACTTTGTGTAGAAAAATCCTAAAAATAAAATAAAAATACCCTCTTGCTCAGTGAATAGAGGAGAATAATTTGGAAAAGAAATCATCTAATTTCATTAAGTATTTTATTTTTAATGATTTATTTACTCTATGCACATTTTCAATTCTCCATGCATGTATACAATTCACCATGGCATGAGACCATAGGGCTTTTGAAGCCTCTGAATTTGGGGACATTCCATGAGTTTTCCAAAGTTAGAGGCCATCCCTATGAAGAGTTATTGATTTTTCAATTCTAGATCACTATTCTGAGTACTTTAATTCCAATAATTAGCATGTTGAGAAATAAATTCTAGAAAAATTTGAGGATGTTTCTAATGACCAGAGGACCCTAGGGAAAATAGGTTTTGAGTTGACTCACTTGTAATAACCCTAATTGGCTTAAACACCCAAAATGGAGCTTTAATTAATTAGAGCTAATCATACATCAAATTGACTTGAAATCAATTCTCTACTGACCTTTAGGATCAGGGGAACCCACCATAAAAGTTTGAAGTCGATTAGACTTGGTTAGCCCTATCAAATGGGTTGATTAAGCCATTTAGCCAAACTTAAACTTTAAAAATTCATAACTTTCAAAATACTTTTCAAAAATTCACCAAATTGGTTTTGGAGCCTCTCCGATATCAGGGGAATTTATGAAAATTAAAACTACAATTTTCTAAAAAGTTGATTTTTTGCATTATTTTAATATTTTTAATAATTAAAAATAATAAAAATCACAAAAATAATAAAATTCACCAAAATGTCACATTTTAAATTTTAATCACTTACGAACAAACCCAATATTTTTCTTAAGTCTCTATGATGAGATATTAAGTTTTAAAGCCCTAAGGTAATTTTAAAATTAAAAAAATGTATTTCCTAGCATTTTCACTAAAATAATTCTAATAAATCAAAGAAAAATTAGAAAATTATAAAAATTGGTTCTCTGGTTTCCTTGATATCAGAGAGATTTTTGAAAAATATAAAATTCATTTTTCAACCTTTGTTTTATTTTTTAATTAATTAATGCTCCAAAACTCAAAATAATTATAATAAAAAAAATATAATTCAAAAAATCACCAAAATTGGTCCAAATGGTCCTCTGGTCATTAGGAATGTCCCATAATTGTTTTAAGGACAGAAACTTTCCCTTAGTCATGTTATTGAATTTACCTTGAAAATCCCTATTTTCCACCAAAAATAATTACATAAATAAATTAAATACAAAAAAATCACATTTTCTCTCTAATGTCTTGATTGATATGTGAGTGAAGTCACATAAAAATTTCAAATTCATTTGAGCTCAATTTAGTGAGTTATGAAATTAGTAAGTTTAAAGGGCAAAATGGTAATTAAAATTTTAACCTATAATTAAAAATTTTAGGTTTAATTAAACGGGTGGGTAAAATATTTGATACTAAGTTAATTTTGGATGTTTGAAACTTAGGTAATTAAAGGGTGGAAACCTACCTAACAATTTGAAAATAATTAAAATAAATCTTAATTAAATAATTAATTAAATTTGGAAGAATAATGAAAAATTGGAATTATTAAAATAAGGATATTATTAGGAAGAGATTTATTCTTTAAAAATCCCTAAATTAATCACCTCAATAACATTTAATTCCTAATTAAAATGATGATCCAAACTCAAGATTTAAAATGTTAAGAGACTTAACCATTAAATTAAATTAAAGTTAAAACATTTAAATTAAATCCTTCCAAAATTTCAATTAAATTAATACTTTAACAATTAAATTAAATCATCTTTAAAACATAAAAAATAAAATATTAAATTAAAATTAAAATTTAAATTAAATTAAATTTAAATTAAATTAAATTAAATTAAATTAAAACATATTAAATAAAATTAAATTAAAACATATTAAGTTAAATTAAATTAAATAAAAAAATATATAATCAAGTTAAAATAAAATTAAAATCAAATTAAAAAAATTAAATTAAATTAAAATTAAAACTAAACCAAATTAAATTAAATTAAATATAACATCACCTAAGACATAAAGAATTCAAAATAAATCTAAAACAACTTGAACATTATTCCAAACTTAAACCCATTAATTAAAATTAAATTGAATCACAAATCACTTAAACATCAATTTGCCCTTAAAAGCTCTCGTTGTCATAACTCCTAAATGGAGTATTAAATGAAGTATTACTTCACTTATAGGACATTCAAACGTCCTAATTCACTGAGCAAGATAATAAAACTTAAAACTCCTGGATGATTAATTTCACTTGTATAATTAAATTCTCTTGGACTTAAAATAATCCTAGAGGTATTGAAAAGATGTTTAAGACTCGTCTTAAACACTTCCTCAATATGATAGGATATTTATAAGAACAATTGAACTTAATTATCCTTTAATGAAGAAAATCGTCCTTAAACCAAAACACAAAAACCTAGACGTCATAGGAGATGACTAGCTATAAGGATTAGGACTTTGGTAGACAACCAAAACCTTTCCCTTAGCTTTACCTAGGTACTTGATGAAATATTTAAATGCCTTAATATGTGTTTTAAGTGCAGCTTGGGATGACGGGAAGACCCTCCAGGTACACATTTATTTTATTGCAATTTACTTTATTGCAAATGTACTTTACTTTTCTTGCATGATAAACAACTATTGCATGAAAACCAAAACCTTTAGGATAGTCCCTAAAACTGAAACCAAAACTAAATTAAAAATCATTACAAGATAAAAATCACCGCCACAACATTTCAAAAATATAAAATAACTCAAAATTTAATCACAAACAAAACACAAAACTACAATTGCAACTAAATTAAAACGACTTGTTGGATGATCGGGAATACCTCGGATGATGTAACCTACGTGTTGCTAACGGGATTTCCCACGGTCTAAATGAAAGTGTGGAACTCATTTAGTTGAGTTTAGCAAATTCATCTGGACTAAGTGAATCCGATAAAAATAACGATGCCGGAAGGATGGAACCGTGGGATCTTAACCGGTGTTGTTATAATCAACTTTAAGATTTGTTTTAACTAAAACACTAAAAACACATGGATTTTAAGACTTCTCTAAACCAGAACACTTTTCTCATCTCTTGATTTTCACTTTCTAAAACTAAACCCTCTGCAACAACAAGGAGCTCGGAGCATGGTGGGCAGCACGGCCATCGTCATCAGCAAAACCTGAGTCTACTTCAGCAAAACTTGCTTAGAATTAAATAACCTAACCATAGGACTTCGAGGTAGTTTGCCTAGTGCAACATAAATCCTCAACCTTTTGTTAGGCATTTGCATTGAAAATTAAGCCCTAACCAGTCTTAGGATTCCGAGGTAGTCATCCGATATGACATAAACCCTCACATTTTCGAGGCTATTTGTGTGATCATATCATACGAATATAAGTCCTAATTAATTAAAAATTGGCAAGATCATAACGTTAAATAAACATTAGGGCCTTCCTAAATTCAAGTCAAATAATAGGATAGTTGGGAAATTACCGAAGTTCGCTTTGAATCTGTGATTTCTCCTACCTTTCTTCCTTTGAATTCCCAAAATAAAATGTTCCAAATTTGATCCATTTTCTATTCAATTTCCAAAATCCAATCCCTTGAAAACTTAAACTTTGAAATTCTTGAGAGCAAAACTACTTATTATTATCGAGAGTTTTCTTAGGTGATTCTTCTCACTTAAGATGTAATTAACTATAGGGGCTTGCCCTTATAGGGAATTTTAAGAACCCAGGTAATATAAACCCTGTTTAATGCTTTCATATTGAGCAGAAGAATTTGTCGGCTTATAAAATTGGTTCGTAAACCAAACGGTTGTCACAAATCTTCTAGTTTATTTAATCAAGCCCCATCATCAAACAGTGTGTCTATTCTTCGGGATAGATACAGGGTTTGTGATGTGGTGCTCGTTTATATAAACTATTTGGGATGTGAGATCGGTTTGATTTCATATCTTAAAACTTTTAAATTTAAAATTATTTTGAAAATCAAATATTACTTTTCAAATTACTTATCAAATTTAAATTAAAAATAAGCCGTACAATTTCTGGCGACTCCGCTGGGGATTGATTCCTCTCTCCATTTTTAATCAGATAGTTCTGCTTTCAAAAATCGGTAGTGTATCCATGTCCCTAGTGGATCAAACTACCCTTCTTTCCGTTGGAATACTATGTTCATTTCTACCTTGAACGAGTATAGCCAACATTCTCTCGGATTTAGGAGCCACTGTTTAGACACCCCTAAACAGAGAGGTTCTGAAATCCTTTTACCTCATTTCTGAGGTGGGGTGGACCCCTAATAGGTATTAGTTTAGGAGCGGTCTTGCGGTCGAGAAGTTTCTACAAGACTTTCTCTTCCTTTTCCAATTCCTAATCAATTCCTTTACCCTTCCTACAACTCTCCTTCTTTTAATAATTCTCCTTCCTAACGAACAAATCTTTTCGAAAACAATTATCTAAATAAATTTTCTTTTAAATACCACAAATACATTAAGATAAACGAAAATGTGTTCGGACTCTTTCTTTTTCGTCATAAGTTTTACGACAAGAAGAAGCATGATTCGAGGACTAACACTTGGAATCTGCCTTGCAGAAATGGAAACCCCAAAATTGATCTTCTCCTTCGTCAACAGACTGGACCTGGCTGCTTTCAAGGACGAACTGCCTAATAATGGAATCATTCGATTCGGACAAGGATTCGGGGACACCGACATCAAAATCCCCGACATCACTCTCTTTTCACTCACAAGCAAAGTACCGGAAACTGAGAAGCCGTTGATTGAGTTTAACCTCAAGTCAACTCATGAATTCCCTCCTCTGCAAAAGATTCCAACTGAGAGGAGTACTGTTGTTCGCAGAAGGACTGTTGTTGCTACTCTCACTGGTCTAGTTGTCACTGCACCTACCCCGGCTTCTGCCAAACTAAAGGGGAAGGAAATTCAGAACTGTGATGAACCTGTTACCGTGGAGGGTACAGATCTTCCTGTGAGACCTTCCGTTTTCGAGATCGGGTCCAGCTCGAGAATTCCACCACTGACACGGACTCAGAGGAGGAACATAAGTAGAAGGATTGCTAGAGAAGCCAGAGCTGCTGAAGTTGTTTTCCTGGAGGAAATCCCAGAATTGCCCGAGTATACACCGCTGCCTGAATACATACCACTTTTGGGAGGAAGTAGGTTTCATCCCCTCTCCGCCGCAGAGGACAAGGAAAATATCTGCAAGATTGCTTCTGCATTGCCTCAGCTGGCATATTACAACGACGACTGTAAAAAAAGGGCTAGAATTACGCCATTTGCTCGACTGCAAACCCTGATAGAAAAGTTAGCGAAGAAAAAAAGATGCCCTGTATCATAGATTTTAAGAAGGATAGGGCGGGTGCCGGCCAAATCCCGTCTTAGGCCGCGAGTAGAACCTGCTATCGCTGCAGAAAAGCCGAATAAGAGAATGAAAGCTAGTCCACCTGTCTTTGTTTCAGGACAACAAATCAGGGAGGATACCACCTTCCAGACATTTGGTCGACGGACCATCCGGTCCTAGACCTTCTCGTCGCTAGAAGGATGGTATGGCTTCCCACTACCGAACAATTAAGATTAAAACAACAACCTGAAAAGGAAAGTCTCGTCAGGAGACTTGAGTCCGAAGAAAGTGCTACCTCAATGAAGGGGACTCATGAGAAGGAAACCCAATAACTATCGCATGACAACTGCAAAGATGTACAGAAAAGACCACTAGAAGATGCTATGGAAAAGTTAAGAACTGATATTTAGCGATTAGCAAGAGAAAGAGAAGAAAAATTCGAAGATGAAGTCGACTCGTCGGAGTTCATGGATGATGAATATGCAGAAATTAGCATGGTTGAAACACGAGCTTCGTCAGCGTCACAAGGTGTTCCTGCAGCCGCAGAAAGAGAGGAGCCGGAAGTGATGAGGATACAGCTTCAAGAGAAAGATGATACGATCGCCCAAATGGCAAAAAGGATGGAAGAGATGGCTGCGGCCCTAGCCACTCTCCGCAGTCGGGTTCAACCCCAAAGAGAAACACCCCCGAAGTTATTCACATTGTAGACGGAGGAAAGGAGATTACATCCCTCAACGGGGATGATCAGTTAAAAAAGGATGCAATACAAAGCATGATTCCGGAAAACGATATCAAGAGCATGGTGGAACAGCAGGTGCGAGAAGCCTTGGCACAATCAAAGAGAGGGACATCCATTCGGACGGGTAGACCTTACCCCGAAGAATTCGATGCTGTCCAATATCCGAAAGGCTTCGTACCACCTCTGTTCAAGACCTTTGATGGAACCGGAAACCCTCGGCAGCATGTTGCACATTTTCGTGCCAGTTGTTGCAATGCCGACGGAAGTGATGCTTTACTCTTCCGACAATTTGTCAGCAGCCTGTCAGGGATCGTCTTTGATTGGTATGCGGAATTACCGAGCGGTTCGGTGAAGAAATTTTCAGAATTAGAGAACCTCTTCATCAAGCGATTTGCCGGAGCTCAGCACCACATCACTATAGGTGATTTAGTGGTAGAGAAGCGAAGCCGAACGAAACTTTGGTGGACTACATACTTCGATGGAGGAATCTAAGTATGAAGTGTGAGCCACGCCTACAAGAACAAGCATGCGATCGACATTTTACTTAAGAGCATTCATGGCCCGATAGCACTTCTCCTCAAGGGATTTACTATTAAGACTTTTGAGAAGTTGTTAAGCAAGGCCGAAAGCTTGCAAGAGGAGGCGAAGCAATTAAGTTTCATCGACAAAACAGACAATGCGTAAGTCCGTGAAAACTTTTGAAAAGAAGTCCGGGATCGTCGCAACGAGTCGATAAAGGCAAGCAACCAATACAAATACCGCCAGAACGGCCGTAGCAAATTTATCAGCAACCTCAACAGAATTACCAGCAACCCCGACCCAGCTATCAGTCATCTCAACAGTATGAACAACCGCCTCGTCCACAACGTACGTTAAAGGAGCTTCTGAGCAGGGAATATCCGTTCAAGAATGAGGCAGTGCCGAAAATGTTCTGCAGTCTGATGAAGACTCCAGATTTCCAACTGCCAGAGCCTGAGAAACCAGAAGAAGTCGACAAGAAAGGAGATCCCAACTTTTGCCCTTACCACCGGATGCTTGGACACAAGATAGAAGATTGTATTACCTTCAAAAGTTGGCTCAACGACAATCTTCGAAAAAGGGACATAACGATCCCGAAGGAATACATGAAGGAACCCCAGAAAGGAGGTTCCGTCAATGTATCTCGACGGATCTCATTGTTCCAATAGATCCCTATGCGACTAATGATGGATGGACTACTGCTTGGACAAAGTCTTCGAAGAAGATTTTGGATCGCATCCAAACCGCTTCGGTGCGAGCCTCAATTCAGAATTCGAAACCTGTCAAGTCGGCACTATCACTTGCGATATAAGAACCACCTCAACAAGAGACGATTGAAGAAAAGAAGAAAATTGATGAAGAAGAGAAGACCGAGGCTCCTGAGGCTAGACTAGGGGCTGCTTATCCTAGGATGGTTGTTTCCGATTCAGGGGAAAAATCCCTCGAACCTCTGACTCTGTATGATTATTTGCTCACTTCGGTGGGATCTTATAATGATAAGGGTTATGGCGTTGGCTACGTTTTGACTGTTTCTAACGATTACGTAACTAGCAACAACCAACCTAATCCGGACGTCGATTCCGATACAAATAAGAATTCTCAAATCATACACAATCTCGACGATAACAATGACAAAGAAGACATCCACCAAGGAGGCTACGAGAGTTCAACAAGCAACGAATCTATTTACGAGTTTCGAGTTGCTCCAGTCACAGTAGAGTTAGAGCCTTCAGACTCCGAAGCTAATCCAGAAGAACCTGTCATTCCGATTCAAAAGAAGACACCAGCAAACCCAATACTAGATTCAGAGGAAATCACAGAAGTCAACTTAAGAAGTGGAAGAGTTCTACCTCCGAGAATGGGTCCAAAGGACAAAGGAAAGAAGGTGGTTGTTCGGGAAGAACCAACCCCGACAGAAGAAATACCCATTCGGGAAGAAATCGAGACACATGGAAATAAAGTGGACGACAACGTGCTAGCCCATCTTAGGAAACTACCAGCCAAACTGAGCATCTACGACGCTCTCATCTTATCAAAGGAGATGAGAGAAGCTCTGATCAAGGCCTTACTTGATCCAGAAATTTGCTTAGCTCAAATCACCGGAGATTCCTTAAACGAAGTTTGCTCATTAAAGGAACAGCTAGGTGTTACCTTCATGGACAATGACCTACTACTTGGGACAACAGACCACAACCGACCGTTGTACATTTCAGTTACAATTGGGAAGTTTACACTCTCTAGAGTATTGGTGGATTCAGGAGCATCAATCAATATAATGAATCTTCGAACGCTAGCATACTTGGAAATTGATGCTCGCAAGCTCGAAGCGGACAAAATGTTATTAAGAGGATTCAACCAGAAAGGAGAAAGACCCCTCGGATCAATAACACTGCTAATGAAGACCGGTGACTTAACAAAGACAACCGCGAAATTTCACATAATTGATTCGAAACGTCATTCAACGCTCTACTCGGGCCGACCATGGATACATGAAAATCGGATGGTACCATCATCTCTACATCAGTGCATCAAATACTACAATGGAGGAGAACAGTGCATCAAAGGTGACTTACAACCATTCTCCATACATGAAATTGGAATCCATGAAGATGCAGCTTATTACGCACCTCCGAAGAAAACAATCTTCTCCAGAGATACCATAACGAATGAAGCAAAAGAAGTTCGGGATGATAAAGAACCTGAAGTTCTAGTCCAACAGTCACTCACCACTCCCTTACGGCGAGATGGTGAAGGTTTCTCCACAACTCGCATCCGAGGTCGAGGCCGGGGACGAGGTCGTGGCAGAGACATTAGGACAATTGGACAGAGGAAACCAGCCATCAATGTTGATTGGGACGACAGTTCTGAAGAAGAAAAAGAAATCAAACAAGAAGTAGCTACAATAAGCCGGAAGAAACCACAATTCAAGATTTCTCTCGAAGATGAAAAGAACGAGGAATATAAATAGATGTACGAAAATATTAACCACTATGTACATACTATGACCCTGATCCCGATCCATTCTAATAAGATCGAGGGTATGGTGGTCAAAGAGGTACGTAACGGCGGTGCAAAGCCCATCAAATTCTACCGTGGTGCTCCTTCCTCCAAAACTGAAAATAATGTACAATTTGAAGATGCTACTTCATCAGAATTAATGGAATTACCTTTTGAGTGGTACTCTCCCTATGTTCAAAATTTAATTCAACGTGGTTTCTTACTTCGACAATGGACAAAAGGTCAATCACAACATTTTGAAAAATTATGGAATAACTCCGGCCGTCCACCCAATTCAAGGCATGGTCTCGGATTCGGCACAGTAGGTTCAGTTGAAGATACTGAATTTTGCTTGGTTGTCACTTGCGAGTCTAATGAAAACTGCATGGAAGCTACAGAAGAACTTGAAGATTTACAAATTGGAAACGCTCCACCGTAGTTCGAAGAAGAGATCAAGTCTACAATAGATGAGTTAACGGAAGTTAACTTAGGTACTAGCAAAGAGCCTAGACCTACCTTTGTTAGCTCCTTACTCAATAAAGAAGACTCTGAAGAAATAATCAAGTTATTAATGGAATTTAAAGACTATTTTGCTTGGAGCTACGATGAGATGTCAGGATTAGCTCCAGAGGTCGCAGTCCATAAGCTAGGAGTGGATCCTACTTCGTTCCGATCGGACAAGGTTCCGTAAGAATGCGTTTAGAAATCAAACAACAAGTCATAGCCGAAGTTAAAAAGCTAATAGACGCCAAATTTGTCCGTGAAGAACAATACCCGACTTGGTTAACCAATGTGGTACCAATCGTGAAGAAGAATGGTCGGATCGAATTTGTCCGGATTTCGGAGATTTAAACAAGGCATGTCCAAAAGATGAATTCCCTCTACCGATCCTGCAATTAATGATCGACATTGCTTCAACACATGAAATATTCTCATTCATGAATGGATCTTCGAGGATACAACCGGATAAAAATGGCTCCGGAAGATGAAAAACTTACAACATTCGGAACGCCGATCGGAGTATATTGCTACACAAGTGATGCCATTCGGATCGAAGAAAGCAGGAGCAACCTACCGAGAGCGATGACAAGAATTTTTGATGATCTCATCCACAATCAAGTCGAATGCTACGTGGATGATGTGGTCATCAAAAGCAAAGTAAAGGAAAACCACTCGTATGATTCGAGAATTGTTTTTGAACGATTAAGATAATTTAACCTTAAGATGAATCCCTTAAAATGCGTCTTCGGCGTCACCTCTGGGAAATTCTTAGGATTCATTGTCCGACATCGTGGAATTGAAATCAACCCGAAAAAGATTAAAGCTATCTTAGAAATGCCCCCTCCCAAAACCTTAAAACAACTACGATCTTTTCAAGGGAAGTTGGCATATCTTCGACGCTTTATCTTGAACTTGTCAGGTAGGTGTCGACCTTTCTCGGCATTAGTTAAAAAGGACGCCAAATTTATTTGGGAAGAGAAATGCCGTAGGGCCTTCGAGGACATTAAACAATATTTAATGACACCTCCTGTCTTAGCAGCCCCGGCCTCAGGTAGACCGTTGATACTTTATACCGCGGCTTTGAACGACTCTCTCGGAGCCCTGTTTGCCCAGGTCAATGATGAGGGTAAAGAAAATGCTCTTTACTACCGAAGCCGTCATTTACTTCTGACGGAAGTAAGGTATCCCACAATTGAAAAGCATTGTTTGGCTCTGATCTTCGCCGCTCAATAGCTCAGGCCCTACATGCTTTCTCATAAGGTCAACCTGATCTCAAAATTTAATCCATTGCAATACTTGATGACCCGTCCAACGCTTTCTGGCAGACTCGCCAGGTGGTCAATGATATTATTGCAATTCGATATAACTTTCGTGCCTCTTCATGCCGTAAAGGGACAAGTCCTAGCAGACTTCCTCGCAAAGACACCCTTTGCCGGCAGAATCTCCTCTCAATGACAACTTGCCAGATGAACAAATAATGAGCTTAGAAGATCCTGATGATCGACGTTGGGAATTATATTTCGACGAAGCATCTTCAGCACACAAAGACAAAGAATCACAAGTGATAGTGCCTGGTAAGGCAGGAATTGGACTAATCTTTATAACACCGGAGAGGGGGTTTTAAGATACTCCTACCACTTAACAGAGCCGTGTACAGACAACGAAGCAGAATACGAAGCTTTCGTAACAGGATCCGGAATTAACTATTCAAATGGGGATAACAAACATCAACATCTACGGGATTCGCAGTTAATCATTCAACGGATCGTCTGACAAGATAGAATTTTAAAGCCAAGACTCGAGCAATACTTCCAGTATGTCATACAGTTGTTGGAACAAATTATGAATGTGATGATCTACAAAATTCCCAGAAAAGAAAAAGCTTTAGCAGATGCGTTAGCCCGCCTCGCAAAAGAATTTGCCTGCTTGCAAGATGAATCAGTGGAAGTGTCGGCTCACGGACGTCGAGTCCTATCACGACTCGACATGGACACAATACACAAATCGAAAAAGAAGAAGAATCAGCTGCAAGTAGTGACGGAAAACACGAAGATCGGCGACAACCATTAATAGTACTACCCGCAAACAGAAAACTACCGGATGATAGGTCGTTGGCCCATCAGACCAAGAAAAGAACTCTGTCCTACGCATTCATAAACAACACGTTATACAAAAGGTCTTTCGATCAAATGTGGCTAAGGTGCCTAAGCGGGTCCGAGGCCCGTGAAATTGTTAAAGAGGTGCATTCAGGACTCGTGGCGCTCACCGACCGGGTCCGAAGATGAAAATGAAAATTAAAAGACTAGGGTACTATCGGCCCTCGATGATGACCGACCGCATGAAAATCGCCAAGAGCCGTCACCAATGCCAAGTGCACGGAGTGGTTCTACACCAACCTCCAAATGTGCTACATCCGACAATTGCGTCGTGGCCATTCGAATGTTGGGGCACGGATATAGTGGGTCCAATAGAACCACCATCTTCAAAAGGACATCGCTTCATTCTTGCGGCTACGGACTACTTTTCAAAGTGGCAGCAGGCGAGCTCCACTCAGAGAAGTGAAAGCACACCACGTGCTACATTTTTTCAAGAACCAAGTTGTCTACCATTTTGGAGTGCCGCGCGAGATCATCTCGGATAATGGGTTAGCATTCGTAAGCACGCAAATCAACAATTTTGTCGGAGACACAGTAATCGACTGCAGTATTCAACAATTTACTACCCAAGAGAAAACGGCCCTGCCGAGGCTTTTAATAAAACTCTCGTTCAAATTTTAAAGAAATATTTGGACGATAATAAGAGAAATTGGCATGAGAAGTTATTAGAAGCCTTATGGGCCTACCGGACGACCTTCAGAACTCCTACTCAAGCTACACCTTACGCTCTGGTGTATGGGTCTGAGGCAAGTGTTACCCTTAGAGGTCCAGACTTCCTTCATTCGTAATTGCAGTTGCAAACAAAATTATGACGAAGAGAATGCCAAATTACGACTAGAGGAATTGGAAAGCCTCGAAGGGAAAGACTTGCGAGCACAGACAGAATTTAGAACTATACCAAGCTAAGATGGTTCAAGCCCATGACAGCATCGGTCCGCCCAAGAACCTTCAAAGTTGGTGACTTAGTTCTCGTTCTCAAGAGACCTATCCTTGCACACCGCAAGATAGGAGGAAAATTTTAACCCACTTGGGAAGGGTCGTTTGTGGTTGAGGCAGTCTACTCGGGAGGCTCCTACGAACTAGTGAATTGCCAAGGAGAACGACATATGCTTCCGATCAACGGACGATACTTGAAGAAGTAATACGCTACCTGATGTTTCGAAGGAATGAATTCTTCATCCCTAGAAGCACGGGTGAAGTAATTACTTATGGCTGGGTCCGAACCCAAAAATAATAAAACAAAACAAAATAAAAGAAAAAAAATATAATAAAAAAATGTGCTAAAATAAATAAAATCATGATAATAAAGTTTTCCTTGTTCTCTCTTCCAAATCAAAATCTTTTCCCGATCTTTTCCTACTTCATTCCTGTTGAATTTAAAAATACAAAAGAAAACTCTGTCTCTAATAAACATTTTCTTAATATTCTTGTTCTTAGTACAGCCCCTGATCCTTTTCCTTGTCTTTTCGCAGGGAAATGTCGAACGGGCGGTTGGTCCTGAACTTTAGAAATGGCGTAAGCCTTGCACTCGACGAAAAGAGGGTGAAAGATGGAGCGATAATAGAGATTGACTAAGACTTCGCACCGGCGAGCCCGCAATACGAGGAAGGTGACTCGGATCCCGGCTGACCGAGAGGAACCGCCCGGGCCGACGAGAATGAAAGTAGGTGGCCCAAGCCACCAACCCGGCAGCAAGAAAAGGAAAGCAAACACTGAGGAGGACAAGAGAATCAAGTCTGTAGTCGCTACAGCAGAGGGCAAGCTTGTCAGCGCCCACAGAGATTCAGGAAGTACGGAGAGCTACTCTTACAGCAACTCAGCGAAGAAATAAAAATCACCGAATCCGCAAGATGTTAACTAAACTAGCAGCGGATCAGCACAACGAGGCAGTCGCTACTAACAGTGCATATACTTCAAGAATACCGGTTCGCCAGGAACCTGAAGAAAGGAGGCCAGCTCCAAGGATAACAGAAGAGACCAGGGAAATCTCAAGAAGATCAAAAGAAGGAAGGCTACCATGCCACCAGATAAAGCTACCAGTAATGCATGACCTTGTTGCAAAAGCAACCCCGGAGGATGTCCCGACGGAGATCATCCCCGAGGAGCCAAGGTATGCACGAGAACGCGAAGGGATTGAGCCATATATCGCACAGTACATCACCAGGCCTCGCCATTTGCAGATTGTTCCAGAATACGAGCTAGAAAGAATGCAGAATGTCGAGAAGCAAACTTTTGAATACTTCGAGAGAATCAGAGGCAGGAGGATCAATATACTGAAGGCCTCGAGCTACATACAGACGTGTTCTCAGAATACGAACAACAACAAATCGTGGACTGCATCCGGGATTTGAAAAGAATGGGTCTAGCAGGCCGCCTAAGAGAAAACACTTACTCAGAACCCCGGAGATGGATGCCAGGGAAAGGAAGAATTAAAATACAATGTGGATGCTGCTACAACTTCGCAGAAGACAGGAAGGGAAACCCACCGGGGATACTCCGTCATGGCAAGGTAGATCCAATGCCATTAGTCATTAAAAGGATGGTAAAGAGAATGATAATGTGGAGGGTACTGCCAGCAGATTGCATACCCAACAGTTGCATCATTAACATTTACAAGAAGGGTGATTGCATACCCCCGCACATA
The DNA here is from genome assembly GCA_022702705.1 of Papilionanthe hookeriana x Papilionanthe teres. NCBI lineage: Eukaryota > Viridiplantae > Streptophyta > Magnoliopsida > Asparagales > Orchidaceae > Papilionanthe > Papilionanthe hookeriana x Papilionanthe teres. Next base: position 83,036,655 of record CM040422.1, on the reverse strand, counting down.
GGTCACCACGACTTTGTCAGACCTTTCTGCATAGTTTCTTTTCTGAAAGAGTGTAATATCATGTTCGGATCCGACCTCCGGATAGCAGGCCCGTGTGAGTTCCGAGGGCCGTAGAAGATACCATTACCGGTAGGTTCCGTCATGATACTAAAGGGCAACGGAGCAGATGTCGCTAAACATTGCATACCGAGAGTACCAATGAAGCGGATCTCAGATACTTTCAGAAGGATGGATGACAGGAAAGCACCTTACCATTTCCAGCCAGACCCAGAGCTAGAGAACCTCCGGCCTTCCGAACTGTGAGTTACATGGAAAGATATCACACCTCCAACGTACATCCATACGACATCCTTGCCAAGGATGGCTTGGAAGGTGATGTTATTGACCATGTACCTCACTATTCAGACATGGGTTTTTTACAGATGCCTTTTTTGGATAGATCGACAAAGATCATACATAGTCCGTTTTGAGTCTACATCGATTGTATGAGATGTATTCCAGATCGAGTTATATGATGTATCTTCAACATGATTGGAATGAAAGTGACCATGTCACATTTTGGCCTTCACCTCTTTTGTGCAAATTGACTGGGAAAAGCCATTAAAGTTAAATGAACTTCGAACAAAGAACAGAAAAGAAATAAAAAGAATAAAAGAAAACTTTCCTTAAAAACCTAAATAAAAAAAATGATGAACGCCAAATTCACATGAACATTAAATGAACGATAAAATAAATTTGAATCGTTAAAGGACAAATAAAATGAACCCAAATTTTAAATCAAATCTCAATCAAATTCAACCTTCCAGATTTCAAATCAAATCTCAATCAGATTCAAACTCAACATTCCAAATCTGAAATCCAATCCGTTCTACTCTCTCCCTTGTCTGGGATGGAAGCGGTCGATTCCATTGACACGGAGCCACGAGGTTTTCGATTCGGATCTGATGGCGAGGAATTGTATCCAATACAAACCAGCAACTTTCGATCAACTCTTTTGAATGGGATATGTAGCATCTACATATTCCCTCCTAATTTGTTTCTTTCCACAAAAACCTTTTACAACTTTCATGAAATTCTCGAAACACCAAAATTCCACACTTTTTAAATCAACATTACAAATCTTTGGAAAATCAATTACCATTCAAAATCAAATTCTTGGGGTTGAGGATTTTACATCCGATACTGCATTGCTTTAGGTTCTTTCCCTATCGCAATGAAATACATCAAAATCAAATTCTTGGGGTTAAGGATTTTACATCTGATACTGCATTGCTTTATATTCTTTCCCTATCGCAATGAAATACATCAAAATCAAATTCTTGGGGTTGAGGATTTTACATCTGATACTGCATTTCTTTAGGTTCTTTCCCTATCGCAATGAAATACATCAAAATCAAATTCTTGGGGTTGAGGATTTTACATCCGATACTCGCATCGCTTTAGGTTCTTTCCCTATCGCAATGAAATATATCAAAATCAAATTCTTGGGGTCGAGGATTTTACATCCGATACCGCATTGCTTTAGGTTCTTTCCCTATCGCAATGAAATACATCAAAATCAAACTTTTGGGGTCGAGGATTTTACATTCGATACTCGCATTGCTTTAGGTTCTTTCCCTATCGCAATGAAATACATTAAAATCAAATTCTTGGGGTTGAGGATTTTACATCCGATACCGCATTGCTTTAGGTTCTTTCCCTATCGCAATGAAATACATCAAAATCAAATTCTTGGGTCGAGGATTTTACATCCGATACTCGCATCGCTTTAGGTTCTTTCCCTATTGCAATGAAATACATCAAAATCAAACTTTTGGGGTTGAGGATTTTATATCTGATACTGCATTGCTTTAGGTTCTTTCCCTATCGCAATAAAATACATCAAAATCAAGCTTTTGAGGTTAAGAATTTTACATCCAATATCGCATTGCTTTAGGTTCTCTCCCTATTGCAATGAAGTACATCAAAATCAAGTTGTTGAGGTTAAGGATTTTACATCCAATACCGCATTGCTTTGAGATCTTTCCTCATTGTAATGGTTCAATCCAATCAATTCAATTTTTTTTTGAGGTTGAAGATGTTACATCTAAAACCACAAAATTCCAATTTTCATTTCAAGTTCAAATCCCTTCAAATTAATTTTAAACAAAACTTCAATCTAAATTGAAACTCAAACTAAATTATGAGCTCACACATCAAAACTTAAACTGAAACAAAATGAAATTTAAATCAAAATTCCCCCAGATCATGTGATTTGGGATTCACTTCCTTTTCCTTTCCCCAGCGAGAGTTGAGGAATCTCCAGTCTCAAAGATATACTTGACACTCCCCAGCGGAAACTCTTCTACTCTATCCCAAGTTTGTCACTTGGACTTCTGTGTTGGTTTTGTTGATCGCTTTGGTCAACACCAATACGCGCGGTCTGCTCCGTCAGCTCATCACGCCTATTGGGGGTCCATTTGTTGACCTCATTTTGATGAGGTCTTCTCTTCCTTTTTTTAGTACTCAGGATCTAGCCTTAGGTTTTTCCTCTGACTATCCTAGAGGATTAGAATTGGGACCCACCACTTAGAAATTCAAACCACTTCTTAACTCCCTGCAAACTCCCCAAACTTGATTGTAGACCCCTAATCACCTAGAGGGTTGAGATCAAATGTGGAAGTTTAAAGGATGAGTTCCTATAGGACTCTTTGGCCTTAGGACTGTCGTGGGTGGTCTGTTCTAGTGAGGGCTGACTTACACACACACTACACTTACACATTACACTTTCACACACCTCCTAAAACCACACCCATACCCAACTTGACCTCATGACTCATGAAGGTGATTCACATGGATGGTCCTTAACCCCTAAGCCCTTGGCTGAGAGGGTTAGAAATAACATAGTGAATGCCTCAAATAAGTCCCTTCATGGCTCATGTGGGCTTGATATGGCTTCATGACTCAACCAAAATGATTTCATTCCACTTACATTTATCCAATCTTCAATTTTCTAAATTTTCAATTTTTGACCCCCGGGACCCCGGACCCGCCTAGCCTACCCAAAACCCTTGAAATTACCTAATTTTTTTTAAAATTCTCCAAAATCATCCAAATTCCTCAAAATCAATCCTAAACATTCTCCCACCACTCAAATTGACCATTTTTACCTAAAATTCCAGAAAATACCCCCAATACCCTCCAAATTACCAAAATGCCCATCTTGATCCAAAAATCCAAAAATTCAGAAAATTCCCAGAAAATTCCAGAAAATCCCAAATATTCCCAATTTCATTTTGTTCAACTACACTATGGACCAATTTTGTCAATTTACCCCACGTTTATCAAAATCCCGAATTTCACCCATTTTAACCCAAAGTAAACCCAATGTCAAACCAAACCTACCCAATTGACCCAAATTTTGGTCCAATTCAATTCTAAACTTCAATTCAATATCCCCAACACCAATCTAGACCAAATCCAAGCCCAATTTGATTGACATTTGAATCCAATTTATCTTTTGACCTTAAAGCCTAATTTGGACCCATGACCCAAACTTAGCCCAAACTAACCCAATTCAACTCCAATTAACCCCAAATCTTTTCTAAATATTCCCTAACATCCCCAAAAACAAAACACTAACATAATTTGCCCAAAATTTGGACCCAACCCCTACTCAAATTCAACCCAAAACCAAAAAGCCCAATTTTGACATAAACCCAAACTTAACCCAAATAGGCCGAAACCCCAAAATCCAACCCCAAAAAAAGTTGAAACCTCTTTGAAACACTCCCATAAACATTTCCCAACATTATTTTTACATCAATTTCAACCCTATCCCAACATTGGCCCAAATTAGCCCAATTTGACCTACATTGGCCCATGTACCAAATGAACCCAAATCCAACCCAATTCAAGCCCAAACCACCTAAAATTTATTTCAAATTACTCATGACACATCCCTAAAGCAAACCCAATAATTATTTGGCCCAATCTTCGACAAAAATTCCCATCCATAAAGCCCAAGGCCCACTTTCTTAAACCTTTCTAAAAAAGCCCATCCAAGACAAATTCAAAAGCCCAAAGTCCATGACAAAGCCCACATGAAATTTCTCTCATCATCCCTTTGATTTAAAACACTTCCGAAGTTCTAAAATCTATCACCAAATAAATCCAAATCAAGCCTTATGACAATTTTCCTTAAATCCATCAAAAATTCCAAAACCCTTCCTCATGAAAGTTGACTAAACTTTTCCCAAGCCAAAGATGAGCCATGAAGCCATGCATGAGCCACATGAGAGCCATGGAATCTACTTTCCACCTCACCATACCCAAGATGGCAAGAGGAGGAGGCCCTTTCCACATTCCCTTAAGGGGATTAGCCACTTCCATGACTCCACTAAACCTTGCTTAAACTTAATCGTACTTGGATGGTGACCCTTCCCCACTAATTAAGCCGACCTAAACCACTTTATCTTCAGCCCAAACTAGCCATGGGAAGGTGCACCTAGCCCAATCCATGCATTTGACCAATTTGAGCCAAAATACACCCTTACCCCATTCCACTTTGATTCAAACCCTTTACACATGGCAGCCACCAATCGACTTCACAAACATCAAGCCCCGACCCACCCGAACCCGAGGGTGACCCATGCCTCGGCCGGCCACCACCAGTGCCGCCGAAAACACCATGGCCGAAAGCTCACATGTGAGCCAACATTGAAATTCCCCTCGCCGAGCCGCCCCAAGTCCAGTGGCCACCATGGCTGTTCTTCTCTTGCATGGAGCAGCTGATCCCAAGCCTTAAACCCCCCTGGGAGGCCCTCTAGCCTCTCCTATTTAAACCTCACCCCTCTCGGCCATGAGGAGGTGCTGAAACAACCTTAAGGAAACTCTGTCAAAATCACTCCAGACTCTCCCCCACACTTAGAGCATTTGATCCCCACTGTTCTCTTGCCCTAATCCCCACTAATTGAGCTAAATTTTGGAGCTCAATTCTCGAAGCCGAACAGACACTCCCAAATCCTCCACCAAAGTCAAATTAAACTCACCCACACCTGCACAAGACCAAGAGAAGGAGTTCCCCAGTGAAAGCCCCCTCTCTAAGCCACCCATCTGTTCTAGACTCCAAAGGTTGAAATCGGGCTTGGTCAAAATCATACCTGGATAATTCACCAGGCCAGGAGACTTCATCTGGAGCTTTCTTGGACTCAATCGAAGGTAACACAACCCTCAGATCGAAGCCATACTTCTCTGAGCAAAGGTAGGGTCTCACTCTTCTTCCCGAGCTTCTGAGCATTCTCCATTTTTATTGAGTCAATTTCATACCACATAAACCGTATGGATGTGTTCATCTTCTCAAGACGAATCCATAGAGCACAAGAACACAAAAATCCGTTGAGAAATGAGTGAGTTCTTAGGGTTTTAGTGTGGACGGCTCTCGGGTGAGAACGGCTGGGGACGATGAACGGATGTCGTCCATTCAATACACGCGTGGACGGACGGCTCAGATCGGGTCGGATCAGTGGATGATACGCGGAAGGCGGGACCCGGGTTGCTGACTCAAGTGGTGGCTTCAAATGGTAGCGTGACACGCGGCGATTCGGAGATGCCTAGGTTGAGCTGGCGCCGCGTCACTTAAGTAGGAAAATAGGGATTTTCTTATTTTTTTTAAATACCCAGAACTTTGAAAATTCATAACTTTGTGTAGAAAAATCTTAAAAATAAAATAAAAATACCCTATTGCTCAGTGAATAGAGAAGAATAATGTGGAAAAGAAATCATGTAATTTCATTAAGTATTTTATTTTTAATGATTTATTTACTCTCTGCACATTTTCAATTCTTCATGCATGTATACAATTCACCATGGCATGAGACCATAGGGCTTTTGAAGCCTATGAAGAGTTATTGATTTTTCAATTCTAGGTAAATATTCTGAGTACTTTAATTCCAATAATTAGCATGTTGAGAAATAAATTCTAGAATAATTTGAGGATGTTTCTTATGACCAGAGGACCCTAGGAAAAATAGGTTTTGAGTTGACTCACTTGTAATAACCCTAATTGGCTTAAACACCCAAAATGGAGCTTTAATTAATTAGAGCTAATCATACATAAAATTGACTTGAAATCAATTCTCCATCGACCTTTAGGATTAGGGGAACCCACCATAAAAGTTCGAAGTCAATCGGACTTGGTTAGCCCAATCAAATGGGTTTATTAAGCCATTTAGCCAAACTTAAACTTTAAAAATTCATAACTTTCAAAATACTTTTCAAAAATGCACCAAATCGGTTTTGGAGCCTCTCCGATATCGGGGAATTTAAGAAAATTAAAATTGTAATTTTCTAAAAAGTTGATTTTTTGCATTATTTTAATATTTTTAATAATTAAAAATAATAAAAATCACAAAAATAATAAAATTCACCAAAATCTCATATTTTGAATTTTAATCACTTAAGAACAAACCCCATATTTTTCTTAAGTCTCTATGATGAGATATTAAGTTTTAAAGCCCTAAGGTAATTTTAAAATTAAAAAAATGTATTTCCTAGCATTTCCACTAAAATAATTATAATAAATCAAAGAAAAATCAGAAAATTATAAAAATTGGTTCTCTGGTTTCCTTGATATCAAAGAGATTTTTGAAAAATATAAAATTCATTTTTCAACATTTGTTTTATTTTTAAATTAATTAATACTCCAAAACTCAAAATAATTATAATTGGTCCAAGCGGTCCTCTGGTCATTAGGAATGTCCCATAATTTCTTAAGGACAGAAACTTTCCCTTGGTCATGTTATTGAATTTACCTTGAAAATCCCTATTTTCCACCAAAAATAATTACATAAATAAATTAAATACAGTAAAAATCACATTTTCTCCTCTAATGTCTTGATTGATATGTGAGTGAAGTCACATAAAAATTTCAAATTCATTTGAGCTCAATTTAGTGAGTTATGAAATTAGTAAGTTTAAAGGGCAAAATGGTAATTAAAATTTTAACCTATAATAAAAATTTTAGGTTTAATTAAAAGGGTGGGCAAAATATTTGATACTAAGTTGATTTTGGATGTTTGAAACTTAGGTAATTAAAGGGTGGAAACCTACCTAGCAATTTGAAAATAATTAAAATAAACCTTAATTAAATAATTAATTAAATTTGGAAGAATAATGAAAAATTGGAATTATTAAAATAGGGATATTATTAGGAAGAGATTTATTCTTTAAAAATCCCTAAATTAATCACCTCAATAACATTTAATTCCTAATTAAAATGATGATCCAAACTCAAGATTTAAAATGTTAAGAGACTTAATCATTAAATTTAATTAAAGTTAAAACATTTAAATTAAATCCTTCCAAAATTTCAATTAAATTAATACTTTTACAATTAAATTAAATCACTTTAAAACATAAAAAATAAAATATTAAATTAAAATTAAAATTAAATTAAATTTAAATTAAATTAAATTAAATTAAATTAAATTAAATTAAATTAAAACATATTAAATAAAATTAAATTAAAACATATTAAGTTAAATTAAATTAAATAAAAAAATATATAATCAAGTTAAAATAAAATTAAAATTAAATTAAATTAAAATTAACACTAAACCAAATTAAATTAAATTAAAATTAAATTAAATTAAATATAACATCACCTAAGACATAAAGAATTCAAAATAAATCTAAAACAACTTGAACACTATTCCAAACTTAAACCCATTTATTAAAATTAAATTGAATCACAAATCACTTAAACATCAATTTGCCCTTAAAAGCTCTCGTTGTCATAACTCCTAAATGGAGTATTAAATGAAGTGTTACTTCACTTATAGGATATTCAAATGTCCAAATTCACTGAGCAAGATAATAAAACTTAAAACTCCTGGATGATTATTTTCACTTGTATAATTAAATTCTCTTGGACTTAAAATAATCCTAGAGGTATTGAAAAGATGTTTAAGACTCGTCTTAAATACTTCCTCAATATGATAGGATATTTATAAGAACAATTGAACTTAATTATCCTTTGATGAAGAAAATCGTCCTTAAACCAAAACACAAAAACCTAGACGTCATAGGAGATGACTAGCTATAAGGATTAGGACTTCGGTAGGCAACCAAAACATTTCCCTTAGCTTTACCTAGGTACTTGATGAAATATTTAAATGCCTTAATATGTGTTTTAAGTGCAGCTTGGGATGACGGGAAGACCCTCCGTGTACGCATTTATTTTATCGCAATTTACTTTATTGCAAATGTACTTTACTTTTCTTGCATGATAAACAACTCGTTGCATGAAAACCAAAACCTTTAGGATAGTCCCTAAAACTCGAAACCAAAACTAAATTAAAAATCATTACAAGATAAAAATCACCACCACAACATTTCAAAAATATAAAATAACTCAAAATTTAATCACAAACGTAACACAAAACTACAATCGCAACTAAATTAAAATGTCTTCATTGGATGATCGGGAATACCTCTGATGATGTAACCTACGTGTTGCTAACGGGATTTCCCACGGTCTAAATGAAAGTGTGGAACTCATTTAGTTGAGTTTAACAAATTCATCTGGACTAAGTGAATCCGATAAAAATAACGATGCCGGAAGGATGGAACCGTGAGATCTTAACCGATGTTGTTATAATCAACTTCAAGATTTGTTTTAACTAAAACACTAAAAACACTTAGATTTTAAGACTTCTCTAAACCAAAAAACTTTTCTCATCTCTTGATTTTCACTTTCTAAAACTAAACCCTTGTTGACCTCATTTTTGATGAGTTCTTCTCTTCTTCTTTTTAGTACTGAGGATCTAACCTTAGACTTTTCCTTTGACTATCTTAGAGGACTAGAATTGGGATCCACCATCTAGAATTTCAAACCACTTCTTAACTCCCTGCAAACTCTACAAACTTGACTATAGACCCCTAATCACCTGTAGGGTCGAAATCAAATGTGGAAGTTTAAATGATGAGTTCCTATAGGGCTCTTTTCGCCTTGGACTACCCCGGCGGCCCGGTCCGGTGAAGGGGCCGACTTACACACACACTACATTTATACACTACACTTTCACACACCTCCTAAAACCACACCCATACCTAACTTGACCTCCCGACTCATGTAGGTGATTCACATGGATGGTCCTTAACCCCTAAGCCCTCGCAAGCAGGGTTAGGAACAACATAAATGGATGCCTCAAATGAGTCCCTTCATGGCTCATGTGGGCTTGATATGGCTTCATGGCTCAACCAAGATGATTTCATTCCACTTACATTCTCCCAATCTTCAATTTCTCAAATTTTCAATTTTTGACCCTCGGGACCCTACACCCGCTTAGCCTACCCAAAACCCTTGAAATTACCCAAAATTTTCAAAAATTTCCAAATCACCCAAAATTCCCCAAAATTATTCCTAAACATTTCTCTCCACTCAAGTTGATCATCCATAGCCAAAAATACCAAAAATTCCAAAAATACCTTCCAATACCCTCCAAATACCCAAAATACCCCTCTTGACCCAAAAATCTAAAAATTCAAAAAATTCCCAGAAAATTCCAGAAAATCCCAAATATTCCTAATTTCATTTTGTTCAACTACACCATGGGCCAATGTTATCAATTTACCCTACTTTTGTCAAAACCCCCAATTTGACCCATTTTCACCCAAAGTGAACCCAATGTCAAACCAAACCTACCCAATTGACCCAAATTTTGGTCCAATTCAATTCTAAACTTCAATTCAACAATCCTAACACCAATCTAGACCAATTTCAAGTTCAATTTGATTGACATTTGGATCCAATTTCACTTTTGGCCTTAAAGCCCAATTTGGACCCATGACCCAAACCTAACCCAAACTCACCCAATTCAGCTCCAATTGACCCCAAATCTTTTCTAAACCTTCCTTAACATCCCTACAAACAAAAAACTAACATGATTTTCCCAACATTTAGACCCAAACCCCACTCAAACTCAACCCAAAGCTAAACGGCCCAATTTTGACCTAAACCCAAACCTAACCCAAATGAGCCCAAATCCCAAAATCAAAGCCCAACCAAAGTCAAAACCTCTTTGAAATACTCCCATAAACATTTCCCAACATTAATTTTACATCAATTTCAACCCTAGCCCAACATTGCTCCAAGTTAGCCCAATTTGACCTATATTGGCCCATTCACCAAAGGAGCCCAAATTCAACCCAATTCAAACCTAAATCACTCCCAATTTGCTCCAAGTCACTCATGACACATCTATGAGCTAAACCCAACAATTATTTGGCCCAAGCCTTTGCCAAAATGCTATCCTAAAATCCATTTTAAAATCCAAAAGCCCACTTCCCTAAACCATTTTAAAAGCCCATTTCCACCAAATACAAAAGCCCAAAATTGACCCTAAAGCCCACATGACATTTCCATTTGCTATCCATTTAATCAAAGCCATTCCCTAAGTTATAATCCCATCATAAAATAATTCCAAATCAAGCCTCATGCCAAATCACCCCTAAATACCAAAATTTTTCTTAAATCCATTTCCATGAAATTGACTCAACTTTCCCCAAGCCAAAGACAAGCCATGCAAGCCATGGACAAGCCACATGGAGCCATGGGAGGTTTGACATGTGATCAAGCCATTAATGGCAAAAGGAGGGCCCCCTTTCCTAATCCTTCTTAAACCCTTTTTACCTTAAGCATGTCACACACTAAACCATGCTTAGCCACCTCATCATGGATGGAGACCACACCATTTTCTCTGGCCGACCCAAGTGATCCATTTCAGCCCAAAACCGAGCCTCTGGGTGGTGAACCTAGCCCAAAATCATGGGTTGACTTATTTGAACCCAAAATGGCCTTCCCCCATTCCATTTCAATCCAAGCTCTTTACACATGGCATCGCCAATCGATCGCACTAAACCCCGACCTCGACCTCTCCGATGACAACAATGACCGACTCCGGCCGGCCGACCACCACAGACCACCGGAAACCACCAGGCCGAGAGCTCACATGTGAGCCCAAACTCGAATTCTCACCGCCGAGCCGCCCCATCCCAGTGGCCATTGCACTGTTCTTCTCTTGCCAAGAGCGAATCGATCCCAAGCCCTAACTCTACCCGGGAGGCCCTCCACCCTCTCCTATTTAAACACCACCCCCTCTCGGCCATGGGAGGTGCCGAACCGCACCTTATCGAAACTCGCCAAAATTGCTCCGGATCACTCTCCATACTTAGAAGCGTTGATCCCTAAGTGCCAATTCGCCCTAATCCCCACCAACGTAACTCAATTTCTCGCCTAAAATTCCACCCAAAACCAGGACACTTCTCCACAGTGAGCCAATCCTCAAATCGATCGGTCCTACACCTTCACCTGGACCAAGAGGAGAAGTTTCCCACCGAAAGCCCCATCTCCAGGCCACCCAGCTTGCTCCGGCCTCCAAGCTTTGTGATCGACCGTGGTCGAAATCCTACTCAGCAATTCACCGGACCAGGAGAATTCATCCGGAGCTTTACGGGATCCAATCGAAGGTGACACAACCCTCGGATAGAAGCCACACTTCTCCGAGCAAAGGTATGAGCTAATTCTTCATCCCGAGCTTCTGGAGATTCTCCATTTCAAATGCTTTAATTTCAATGCATGATCACCGTATAGATGTATTCGTCTCTTCAAGACTAATCCATAGAGTATAAGAACACAAAAATCCATTGAGTATTGAGTGAGATATTAGGGATTTAGTGTGGACGGCTCTCGGGTGAGGACGCTTGGGGACGATGAACGGATGCCGTCCATTTAATACACGAGCGGACCGACGGCTCAAATTAGGTCGGATCAACGGATGATACGCGGAAGGCGGGACCCGGGCTGCTGACTCAAGTGGCGGCGTCGAATGGGAGAGCGCCACGCGGCACTTCAGAGATGTTAAGGTTGACGCGGCGCCGACTCAGATAAATAGAAAATTAGGGATTTTCTGATTTATTTAATTCCCTAAACTTCAAAAATCCATAACTTTGTGTAGAAAAATTAGAAAAATAAAATAAAAATACCCTCTTGCTCAGTGAACAGAGGAGAATAATGTGGAAAAGAAATCATTTAATTTCATCAAGTATTTTATTTTTAATGATTTATTTACCCTCTGCATTATTTTAATTCTCCATGCATATATGAAATTCACCATGGCATGAGACCATAGGGCTTTTGAAGCCTCTGAATTTGGGAACATTCCCTGAATTTTCCAAAGTCAGAGGCAATCCCTATGAGAAGTTATTGATTTTTCAAATTCATGTTACTATTTTGAGTATTTAATTCCAATAATTAGCATGTTGTGAAATAAATTCTAAGAAAATTTGGTGATGTTTCTTATGGCCAGAGGACCCTAGGAAAAATAGGTTTTGAGTTAACTCATTTAAAATAACCCTAATTGGCTTAAACACTCAAAATAGCTCCTTAATTAATTAGAGCTAACCATATATCAAATTGGCTTGAAATCAATTCTCCATCGACCTTTAGGATCGAGGAACCCACCATAAAAATTTGAAGTCAATTGGACTTGGTTAGCCCTACTAAATGGGTTGATTAAGCCATTTAATCAATTTAAATTTCAAAAATTCATAACTTTCAAAATACCTTTCAAAAATTCACAAAATTGGTTTTGGAGCCTCTATGATATCAGGGGAACTTAAGAAAATTAAAATTCCAATTTTCTAAAAAATTTAATTTTTTGCATTATTTTAATATTTTAATAATTAAAAAAATAATAAAATTCATAAAGATAATAAAATTCACCAAAATGTCACATTTTGAATTTTAATCACTTAGGAACAAATCCCATATTTTTCTTAGGTTTATTTAATGAGATATTAAATTTTAAAACCCTAAGGTAATTTTAAAATTAAAAAATATATATTTCTAGTATTTCCACTAAAATAATTATAATAAATCAAAGAAAAATCAGAAAATTGCAAAAATTAATTCTCTGATTTCCTTGATATCAGAGAGATTTTTGAAAAATATAAATTTCATTTTTCAACCTTTATTTTATTTTTAAATTAATTAATACTCCAAAACTTAAAATAATTATAATAAAAATAATATAATTCAAAAAATCACCAAAATTGGTCCAAGTGGTCCTCTGGTCATTAGGAATGTCCCATAATCTTCTTAAGGACAGAAACTTTCCCTTGGTCATATTATTAAATTTTCCTTGGAAATTCCTATTTTCTACTAAAAATAATTATATAAATAAATTAAATACAGAAAAATCATATTTTCTCCTCTCATGTCTTTATTGACATATGAGTGAAGTTACATAAAAATTTCAAATTCATTTGAGCTCAATTTAGTGAGTTATGGAATTATTAAGCTTGAAGGGCAAAATGGTAATTAAAAATTTTAACCTTTAATTAAAACTTTAGGTTTAATAAAATTCACAAGTAAAATATTTGATCTTAATCTGATTTGGATGATTGAAATTTAAATAATTAAAGGGTAGAAACCTACTAAACAATTTAAAATAATTGAAATAAACCTTAATTAAATAATCGATTAAATTTGGAAGAATAATAAAATTGGAATTATTAAAATAGTGGATATTATTAGGAAGAGATTTATTCTTTAATTTAAAAATCCCTAAATTAATCATCTCATTAATATTTAATTCCTAATTAAAAATGATAATTCAAATTTAAGTTTTAAAATGTTAAAGGACTTAATCATTAAATCAAATTAAAAAAAATAATAAGTTAAATTATTAAACTCTTTTTAAATTTTCAATTAAATTAAAATTAAAATTAAAATTAAATTAAAGATTAGATTAAATTAAATTAAATAAATAAATTAAATTAAATTAAATTAAATAAATAAATTAAATTAAATTAAATTAAATTAAATTAAACTAAATTAAATTAAAAAATGTTAAATTAAATTAAATTAAATTAAATTAAAACATATTAAATTAAATTAAATTAAATTAAAATTAAATCAAATTGAATTAAATTAAAGGAAATTAAATCAAATTAAACTAAATTAATTTAACATCAAATCAAACTAAATTGAATTAAATTAAATTAAATTAAAATTAAAATTAAATTAAATTAAATTAAAGTTAAATTGAATTAAATAAACATCACTTAAGACATAAAGAATTTAAAGAAATTCAAAATGAAGTAACTTGAACACTATTCCAAATTTAAACCCATTAATTTAAATTAAATCATTTGAACACCAATTTGCCATCAAAAACTTTGGTTATCATAACTCCTAAACAGAACATTAAATGAAATGTTACTTCATTTATAGGATATTCAAATGTCCTAGTCATCGAGCAAGATAATAAAATTTGAATTCTCAGACGATTAATTCATTTGGACTTAAAATAATTCTAGTAATATTGAAAAGATATTTAAGATTCTTCTTAAGCACTTCCTCAATATGATAGGATACTTACAAGAACAATTGAACTTAATTATTCTTTGATGAAGAAAATCGTCCTTAAACCAAAACACAAGAACCTAGACGTCATAGGAAATGACTAGCTATAGGATTAGGAATTTGGTAGAAAACCATAACCCTTCCCTTAGCCTTTACCTCGGAACTTGCTTAAATATTCTAATTGTGTTTTAAGTGCAGCTTGGGATGACGGGAAGACCCTCCGTGTACGCTCTTATTTTATCAGCAATTTCTTTAATCGCATCGCAATTACTTTTCTTGCATAATAAACAACTCGTTGCATAAAAACCCACACCTTTAGGATAGTCCCTAAAACCGAAACCAAAACTAAGTTAAAAGTCATTGCAAGATAAAATTCACCGCCACAACATTTCAAAATATAAAACAACTCAAAATTTAATCACAAACGTAACACAAAACTACAATTACAACTAAATTAAAACGTCCCGTTGGATGATCGGGAATACCTCGGATGATGTAACCTACGTGTTGCTAACTGGATTTCCCACTGCCTAAATGAAAGTGTGGAACTTATTCGATTGAGTTTAGCAAATTCATCCGGACTAAGTGAATCCGATAAAAGTAACGATGCCTGAAGGATGGAACCGCGGGATCTTAACCGGTGTCGTTATAATCAACTTTAAGATTTGTTTTAAATAAAATATAAAAAACACTTGGAAATTAAGATTTTCTCTAAACCAAAACACTTTTCTCATCTCCCGATTTATGACTTCTATAACTAAACCTCTCGCAACAACAAGGAGCTCGGAGCATGGTGGGCAAGCACGACCATCGTCGTCACAGAAACTCCGAGTCTTCTTCAAAGAAAACTTTCCTAGAATTAAACAACAAAACCATAGGACTTCGAGGTAGTTTGCCTAGTGCAACATAAATCCTCAACCTTCTGTTAGGTATTTGCATTGCAAATTAAGCCCTAACCGGACTTAGGATTCCGAGGTAGTCGTCCGATATGACATAAACCCTCACATCTTCAAGGCTATTCGTATGATTCTATCATATAAATATAAGTCCTAATTAACTAAAATTGGCAAGATCAAAACATTAAATAAATATTAGGACTCTCCTAAATCCAAGCCAAATAATAGGATAGTTGGGAAATTATCGAAGTTCGCTTCGAATCTATAATTTCTTATACTTTTCTTCCTTTGAATTCCCAAAACAAAATGTTCCAAACTCGATCCATTCCCTATTGAAATTCCAAAATTCAATCCCTTGAAAACTTAAACTTTGAAATTCTCGAGAGCGGAATTATTGATTATTATCGAGAGTTTTCTTAGGTGATTCCCGTCACTTAAGATGTAATTAACTATAGGGGCTTGCCCTTATAGGGAATTTTAAAGAACCCGTGTAATATAAACCCCGTTTAATGCTTTCATATTAGCTGGGGAATTTGTCGGCTTATAAAATATGTTCGCGGACCAAACGAATGTCACAAATCTTCTAGTTTATTTAACCGAGCCCCATCATCAAGCAAGTGTGTCTATTCTCCGGGATAGATATACGGCTTGTGGTGCGGTGCTCGTTTATATAAACTATTCGGGATGTGAGATCGATTTGATTTCATATCTTAAAATTTTCAAATTTAAAATTATTTTCAAAATAAAATACTACTTTTCAAATTATTTATTTAAATTAAATTAAAAAATTCGCCGACAATTTCTGTTAGGCGACCCCCCTTTTCAAAATACAACACACAACCAAAAAATATGCCGACAATTTCTAGCGACTCCGCTGGGGAGGATTCCTCTCTCCATTTTTAATCAGACAATTCTGCTTTCAAAAATCGGTGGTGTATCCATGTCCCTAATGGATCAAACTACCCTTCTTTCCGTTGGAATACTATGTTCATTTCTATCTTGAATAAGTATAGCCAACATTCTCTCGGATTTAGGAGCCATCTGTTTAGACACCCCTAAACGGAGAGGTTCCGAGATCCTTTTACCTCATTTCGAGGTGGAGTGGACCCCAATAGGTGTTAGTTTAGGAGTGATCCTCCGAGTCGAGAAGTCTTGCATAAGACTTTCTCTTCCTTTCCAAGTCTGAATCGGACTCCTTACCTTCTCTACACCTTTGAACATTTCGTTCTAAATAAACAAACCCTTTAATGAATGATTCTTTTAACAAATAACTCCTTCTTATAAATACATGAACAAGAATGTGTTCGGACTCTTTTCGATTCCTTTCTTTTCGTCCTGATGAGAAGAAGCATAACTTGGGACTAACAATCGGGATCCGCCTCGCGAAATGGAGGCCCCAAAGCCGATTTTCTCCTTCACCAATGGACTCGACTTCGCCGTTTACAAGGATGAGCTGCCCGACAATGGGATCATTCGGTTTGGACAAGGATTCGAGAACACAAATATCAAGATCACCGATGTTTCCCTTTTCGCACTAACAAACAAAGTATCTGAAGCTGAGAAGCCGCTGATCGAGTTCAACCTTAGGTCAACCCAAGAGTTTCCTCCCCTGCGAAAGATCCCGACTGAGAGGAGTACTGCTCGTCCGCAGTGAGGACCGTTCTTGCTACCCCCACCGGTCTAGTTATCTCCGCACCTACCCCGCTCCGCCGGATTAAAGGGAAGGAAATCCGTAACTATGGTGAACCCGTTATCGTGGAGGGTACGGACTTTCTCGTGGGACCTTCCGTTTTGAAATCGGGTCCAGCTCAAGAATTCCATCACTAACACGGACCCAAAGAAGGAACGAAGTAGGAAGATTACCGTGAAGGCCGTAGCCGCCGAAGTTGCTTTCCGGAGGAAATCCCGGAAATCCCCGAGTACACACCACTACCCGAATACATACCATTGCTCGAAGATACACCCTTTTGGAAGGAAGTAGATTCCATCCCCTTTTAGCCGCGGCTGACGAGGAAAATGTCCGCAGGATTGTTTCTACATTACCTCGACCAGCATACTACAACGACAGCAGAAAGAAAAGGGCTAGGATCACACCATTTGCCCGACTACAGACTGTGATCGAGAAGCTAGCAAAGAAAGAGAAATGCCCCATATTAGAGATTCTAAGAAGGATAGGGCGGGTGCCGACCAAATCCCGTCTTGGGCCACGAGTGGAACCCGCCATCGTTACGGAAAAGCCAAATAAAAGGATGAAGGCTAGTCCGCCTATCGTTGTTTCGTGGTTGCAGATTAGGGAGGATACCACCTTCCAAGCATTTAGCCGACGGACCATCCGGTCCTGGACCTTCCGTCGCTAGAAGGATGGTATGGCGTCCCACTATCGGACGACTAAGATCGAAACAACGAGCTCGAGAAGGAAAGTCTCGTCGGAGACTCGAATCCGAAGAAAGCGCCACCGCAAGAAAGAGGACTCGTCGAAGGGAACCCGACGCCTATCGCAAGACAACTGCGAGGATGCACGAAAAGACCGCTAGAGGACGCTATGGAAAAGTTGAGGACTGATATTCGACGACTAGCAAAAGTAAGAGAAGAGAAATTCGGAGACAAGATTGATTCATCGGAATTCATGGACGATGAGTATGCAGAAATCAACATGGTCGAAACACAAGCTTCGTCAGCTTCACAAGGTGCTCCTGCAGCCGCAGAAAGAGAGGAGCCGGAAGTGATGAGAAGACAACTTCAAGAGAAAGACGATACGATCGCCCAAATGGCGAAGAGGATGGAAGAGATGGCTGTAGCCCTAGCCACTCTCCAAAGTCAAGTGCAACCCCAAAGAGAGACGCCCCCAGAGGTCATTCACATTGTGGATGGAGGAAAGGAGATTACATCCGTCAACGGGGATGACCAGCTAAAGAAAGATACAACACAAAGCATGATTCCAGAAAAGGATATCAAGAGCTTGGTGGAACAGCAGGTGCGAGACGCCTTAGCACAATCAAAGAGTGGGACATCCATTCGGACGGGTAGACCTTACCAGGAAAAATTCGACGCTGTCCAATACCCAAAAGGCTTCGTACCACCTCTGTTCAAGACCTTTGATGGAACCGGAACCCCGACAGCATGTTGCACACTTTCGTGCCAGTTGTTGCAATGCCGGCGGGAGCGATGCATTACTCTTCCGACAGTTCGTCAGCAGCCTGTCAGGGATCGCCTTTAATTGGTATGCAGAATTACCGAATGGTTCAGTGAAGACGTTCTCAGAACTAGAAAGCCTTTTCATCAAGCGATTCGCCGGAGCTCAGCACCACATCACTATAGGTGATTTAGTGATGTAGAAGCGTAGCCGAACGAAACTTTGGTGGATTACATACTTCGATGGAGGAACTTAAGCATGAAGTGTGAACCACAACTACAAGAATAACATGCAATCGGCATCTTACTTAAAAGCATTCACGGCCCGATAGCACTTCTCCTCAAAGGATTCACTATTAAGACTTTCGAGAAGTTGTTAAGCAAGGCCGGGAGCTTGCAAGATGAGGCGAAGCAATTAAGTTTTGCCGACAAGACAGACAAGCAAAACCTTGTGAAGACTTTTGAAAAGAAATTCGGGATCGTTGCAGCAGTCGACAAAGGCAAGCAACCGATACAAATATCATCCGAACGGCCGCAGCAACCTCAACAGAATTACCAGCAACCCCGATCCAGCTATCAATCACCTCAACAATATGAACAACCGCCTCGTCCGCAATGTACATTAAGGGAGCTTCTGAGCAGGGAATATCCATTCAAGAATGAAGCAGTGCCGAAAATGTTCCGTAGTCCGATGAAAACTCCAGATTTCCACTTGCCGAGCCTAAGAGACCGAAGAAGTCAACAAGAAAGGTGATCCCAACTTTTGCCCTTATCACCTGGATGCTTGGGCACAAGATAGAAGATTGCATTACCTTCAAAAGTTGAGCTCAACGACAACCTTCGGAAAGGGAATATAACAATCCCAAAGGAGTACATGAAGGAACCCCGTAAAGGAGGTTTCGTCAATGTTGTCTCGACCGATCCCATTGTTCCGATAGTATCCCTATGCGACCGACGATGGATGGACTACCGTCGGACAAGGTCTTCAAAGAAGATTTTAGACAAAGCATCCAAACCGCTTCGGTGCGAGCTTCAATTCAGAGTTCGAAACCCGTCAAGTCGGCACTATCACTTGCGATGAAGAACCACCTCAATAGGAGACGGTCGAAGAGGAGAAGAAAATCGATGAAGAAGAGAGGACCGAGGCTCCTAAGGCTAGGACTAGGGGCCGCTTATCCTAGGATAGTTGTTTCGGATTCGGGGAGAAATCCTCGAACCTCGACTCGTATGATTATATGCTCACTCCGGTGGGATCTTATAATGATAAGGGTTATGGCGTTGGCTACGTTTTGATCGTTTCTAACGATTACGTAACTAGCGACAATCCGGACATCGATTTCGATACCAATGACAATTCTCAAATCATACACAATCTCGACGATCAAAATGACAAAGAAGACATCCATCAAGGAGGCTACGAGAGTTCAACAAGCAACGAATCTATCCGCGAGTTTCGAGGAGCTCCAAATCACAATAGAGTTAGAGCCTTCGTACTGCGAAGCTGATCCGGAAGAGCCCGTCATTCCGATTCAGGAAGAAACACCAGCAAACTCAACATTAGAGTCGGAAGAAATTACAGAAGTTAACTTAAGAAGTGGAAGAGTTTTACCTCCGAGAATGGGTCCAAAAGACAAAGGGAAGCAGGTGATTGTTCAAGAAGAACCAACCCCGGCAGAAGAAATACCCATTCGAGAAGAAGCCGAGATACATGGAAATAAAGTGGACTACAACGTGCTAGCCCATCTTAGGAAACTACCGACCAAACCGAGCATCTACGACGCTCTCATCTTATCAAAGGAGATGAGAGAAGCTCGATCAAGGCTTTACTTCGATCCGGGAATTCGCTTAGCTCAAATGGCCGGAGATTCCTTAGATGAGGTTTGCTCGTTAAAGGAACTGACGAGTGTTACCTTCACGGACAATGACCTACTGCTTGGGACAGCAGACCACAACCGACCGTTGTACATTTCAGTTATAATTGGGAAGTTTACACTCTCCAAAGTATTGGTGGATCCAGGAGCATCAATCAATATAATGAGTCTTCGAACACTAGCATATTTGGAAATTGATGCTCGCGAGCTCGAAGCCGACAAAATGTTATTAAGAGGATTCAACCGAAAAGGAGAAAGAGCCCTCGGATCAATAACACTACTAATGAAGACCGGTGACTTAGCAAAGACAACCGCAAAATTTCACATAATTGATTCAGAAACGTCGTTCAACGCTTTACTGGGTCGACCATGGATACATGAAAACCGGATGGTACCATCATCTCTGCATCAGTGTATCAAATACTACGATGGAGGGGAACAGTGCATCAAAGGTGACTTGCAACCATTCTCCGTACATGAAATTGGAATTCACGAAGATGCAGCTTATTATGCACCTCCGAAGAAAACAATCTTCTCCAGAGATACCATAACAAATGAAGCGAAGAAAGTTCGGGACAACGAAGAACCTGAAGTTCTAGTCCAACAGTCACTCACCACTCCCTTACGGCGAGATGGTGAAGGTTTCTCCACAACTCGCATCCGAGGTCGAGGTCGGGGACGAGGTCGTGGCGAGACGTTAGGACAGGTTGGACGAGGAAACCAACCATCAATGTTGATTGGGAAGACAGTTCTGAAGAAGAAAAAGAAATCAAGCAAGAAGCAGCGATAATAAGTCGGAAGAAGCCGCAATTCAAGATCTCTCTCGAAGATGAGAAGAACGAAGGATACAAATCGATGTACGAGAAGATTAACCACTATGTACATACTATGACCCTAACCCCGATCCATTCTAATAAGATCGAGGGTATGGTGGTCAAAGAGGTACGAAGCGGCGGTGCAAAGCCAATCAAATTCTACCGTGGTGCTCCTTCCTCCAAAACTGAAAATAATGTACAATTTGAAGATGTCACTTCATCAGAATTAATGGAATTACCGTTTGAGTGGTACTCTCCCTGTGTTTAAAATTTAATTCAGCGTGGTTTCTTACCTCGACAATGGACAAAAGGACAATCACAACATTTTGAAAAATTATGGAATAACTCCGGTCGTCCACCCAATTCAAAGCATGGTCTCGGATTCGGCACGGTAGGATCGGTCGACGATACCGAATTTTGCTTGGTTGTCACTTGTGAGTCTAATGAAAACCGCATGGAAACTACGGAAGAATTTGAAGATTTACAAATCGGAGACGCTCCACCGTAGTTCGAAGAAGAGATTAAATCTACAATAGATGAGTTAACGGAAGTTAACTTAGGTACTAGCGAAGAGCCTAGACCTACCTTTGTTAGCTCCTTACTCAATAAAGAAGACTCCGAAGAAATAATCAAGTTATTAATGGAATTTAAAGACTTTTTTGCTTGGAACTACGATGAGATGCCAGGATTAGCTCCAGAGGTCGCGATCCATAAGCTAGAGTGGATCCTACTTCGTCCCGGCCGGACAAGGTCCCGGAAGAATGCGTCTAGAAATCGAACAACAAGTCATAGCTGAAGTTAAAAAGCTAATAGACGCTAAATTTGTCCGTGAAGAACAATACCCGACTTGGCTAGCCAATGTGGTACCGATCGAAAGAAGAATGGTCGGATCGGAATTTGTGTGGACTTCGGAGATTTAAACAAGGCATGTCCAAAAGATGAATTCCTCTAGCGATCCCAGAACTAATGATCGACATAGCTTCAACACATGAAATATTCTCATTCATGGATGGATCTTCAGGATACAACCAGATAAAAATGGCTCCAGAAGATGAAAAGCTTACAACATTCAGAATGTCGATCGGAGTATATTGTTACACAGTGATGCCATTCGGACTGAAGAACGCAGGAGCAACATACCAGAGAGCGATGACAAGAATTTTTGATGATCTCATCCACAATCAAGTCGAATGCTACGTGGACAATGTGGTCATTAAAAGCAAAGTAAAGGAAAACCACTTATATGATTTGAGAATTGTTTTCGAACGATTAAGGCAATTTAACCTTAAGATGAATCCCTTAAAATGCGCCTTCGGCGTCACCTCCGGGAAATTCTTAGGATTCGTTGTCCGACAACGTGGAATTGAAATCGACCCGGAAAGATTAAAGCTATCTTAGAAATGCCGCCTCCCAAAACCTTAAAACAACTACGATCCATTCAAGGGAAGCTGGCATATCTTCGATGCTTTATCTCAAACTTGTCAGGTAGGTGTCAGCCTTTCTCGGCACTAGTTAAAAAGGACGCCAAATTTATTTGGGAAGAGAAATGCCAGAAGGCCTTCGAGGACATTAAACAATATTTAATGACACCTCCCGTCTTAGCGACCCCGGTCTCGGGTAGATCGACGATACTTTATACCGCGGCTTTAGACGACTCTCTCGGAGCCTCGTTAGCCTGGGTCAATGATGAGGGTAAAGAAAATGCTCTTTACTACTTAAGCCGTCGTTTACTTCCGACGGAAATAAGGTATCTCGCAATCGAAAAGCATTGTTTGGCTCGATCTTCGCCGCTCAAAAGCTCGGGCACTACATGCTTTCTCATAAGGTCAACTCGATCTCGAAATTTAATCCATTGCAATACTTGATGACTCGTCCAACACTTTCCGGCGGACTTGTCGGATGGTCAATGATATTATTGCAATTCGATATAACTTTCGTGCCTCTTCGTGCCGTAAAGGGACAAGTCCTAGCAGACTTCCTCGCGAAGACACCCTTTGCTCGGCAGAATCTCCTCTAAATGACGATCCGCGGATGAACAAATAATGAGCTTAGAAGACCCCGATGATCGACGTTGGGAATTATATTTCGACGGAGCATCTTCAAGCACACAAAGACGAAGAATCGCAAGTGATAGTGCTCGGTAAGACAGGGATCGGACTAATCTTTATAACACCGGAGCGGGGGATGTTAAGATACTCCTACCACTTGACGCAGCCGTGTACAAACAACGAAGCGGAATACGAAGCCCTCATAACGGGACCGGAATTAACTATTCAAATGGGGATAACGGACATCAACATCTACGGGGATTCGCAGTTAATCATTCAACGGATCGTCTGGACAAGACAAAATTTTAAAGCCAAGACTCGAGAAATACTTCCAGTATGCCATACAGTTGTTGGAACAGATTCTGAATGTGACGATCTACAAAATTCCCAGAAAAGAAAATGCTTTAGCAGATGCGCTAGCCCGTCTAGCAAAAGAATTTGCTTGTTTGCAAGATGAGTCAGTGGAAGTGTCAGTTCACGAACGTCAGGTCCTATCACAGCTCGACATAGACACAATACACAAATCAGAAAAGAAGAAAAATCAGCAGTAACAACGGATGACGAAAACACGAAGATTGGTGACGACCATTAATAGACTACCCGCAAACAGGAAAACTACCGGACGATAGGTCGCTAGCCCATCATATCAAGAAAAGAACTCCGTCTTACGCATTAATAAAAAACACGTTATACGAAGGTCTTTCGATCAAATGTGGCTAAGGTGCCTAAGCGGGTCGAGGCCCGTGAAATTGTTAAAGAGGTGCATTCGGGACTCGTGGCGCTCACTACGTCGGGTCCGAAGATGAAAATGAAAATTAAAAGACTAGGGTACTCATCGGCCCTCGATGATGACCGATCGCATGAAAATCACCAAGAGCTGTCACCAATGCCAAGTGCACGGAGTGGTTCTACACCAACCTCCAAATGTGCTACATCCAACAATTGCGTCGTGGCCATTTGAATGTTGGGGCACAGACATAGTGGGTCCAATAGAACCACCATCTTCGAAAGGACATCGCTTCATTCTTGCGGCTACAGATTACTTTTCCAAGCGGGCAGAGGCGGCTCCACTCGTAGAAGTAAAAGCACACCACGTGCTACATTTTTTCAAGAATCAAGTTTTCTACCGTTTCGGAGTGCCGCACAGGATTATCTCAGATAATGGGTCAGCATTCAAAAGCACACAAATCAACAATTTTGTCAGGAGACACGGAATCGACTGGCGGTATTCAACAATTTACTATCCAAGAGCAAACGGTCTCGCTGAGGCTTTTAATAAAACTCTCGTTCAAATCTTAAAGAAAACTTTGGACGATAATAAGAGAAATTGACACGAGAAGTTATTAGAAGCCTTATGGGCCTACCGGACAACCTTCAGAACTCCTACTCAAGCTACACCTTACGCTCTGGTGTACGGGTCCGAGGCAGTGTTACCTTTAGAGGTTCAGCTTCCTTCACTCAGAATTGCAGTTGCAAATAAGATCACGACGAAGAGAATGCCAAATTACGACTAGAGGAATTAGAATGCCCGGAAGGGAAAAGACTTGCAACGCAGACGAATTTAGAATTATACCAAGCTAAGATGGTTCAAGCCCATGACAGACTGGTCCGCCCAAGAACCTTCAAAGTTGGTGACTTAGTTCTTGTTCTCAAGAGACCTATCCTTACACACCGCAAGATAGGAGGAAAATTTGAACCCACTTGGGAAGGGCCGTTTGTGGTTGAGGCAGTCTACTTGGGAGGCTCCTACCAGCTGGTGAACTGCCAAGGAGAACGACATATGCTTCCGATCAACGGACGATACTTGAAAAAGTATTACGCTACCTGATGTTTTGAAGGAATGAATTCTTCATCCTTAGAAGCACGGGCGAAGTAATTACTTATGACTGGGTCCGAACCTAAAAATAATAAAAAATGTGCTAAGATAAATAAAATCATGATAATGAAGTTTTCCTTGTTTTCTTTTCCAAATCAAAATCTCTTTCCTGATCTTATTCCACTTCATTCCTGTTAAATTTAAAAAAAAGAAATAAAAAAATGTCTTTAATAAACATTTTCTTAATGTTCTTGTTCTTAGTACAGCCACTGATCCTTTTCCTTGTCTTTTCGCGGGGAAATGTCGAACGGGCGGTTGGTCTTGAACTTTAGAAATGGCGTAAGCCTTGCACTCGATGAAAAGAGGGTGAAAGATGGAGCGATAATCGAGATTGACTCGGACTTCGCACCAGCAGACCTGTAGTACGAGGAAAATGATTGGGTCCCAGTTGACCGAGAAGAACTGCCCGGGCAGATAGTGATGAAAGTGGATGGCCCAAGCCACCAATCCAGCAGCAAGAAAAGAAAGGCAAACACTGAAGAAGATAAGAAAATGAAGTCCGTCAGTCGCTACGGCGGAGGGCGAGCTTGTCGGCGCCGCGCCCACGGAGATTCGGAAGTTCGAAGAGCTACTCTCACAACGAACGCAATGAAGAAAAAAGAATCGCCGTATCCGTAAGATGTTAACCAAACTAGCGGCGGGCCGGCGTGACGAGGCGGTTGCTACGCCGGCACATACACTTCAAGGACATCGGTTCACCGGGAACTCGAAGAAAGGAGGCTAGCTCCTAGGATAACGTAAAGGACCAGGGAAATCTCATGAAGATCAGAAGAAAGAAGACTACCACGCTACCAGATAGAACCACCAGTGATGCATGACCTTGTTGCAGAAGCAACCCCGGGGGATGTCCCGACGGACATCATCCCCTGAAGGGATTGAGCCGTATATCCCACAATACGTCACCAGGCCTCGCCATTTACAAATTATTCTGGAATACGAGCTGGAAAGAATGCAGAATGTCGAAAAGAAAACCTTTGAATACTTCGAGAGAATCAGAGGCAGAAGGATCAATATACTAGAAGGCCTCAAGCTACATACAGACGTATTCTCAGAGTATGAACAACAGCAAATCGTGGATTGCATCTGGGATCTGAAAAGAAAGGGCCGAGCGGGCCGCCTAAGGGAAATTACCTATTCAGAACCCCGGAGATGGATGCCAGGGAAAGGAAGAATTACAATACAATGTGGATGCTGTTACAACTTTGTAGAGGACAGGAAGGGAAACCCACCGGGAATACTCCGTCATGAGCAAGTGGATCCAATGCCATTAGTCATCAAGAGAATGGTAAAGAGATTGATAACATGGAGGGTACCGCCGGCGGATTGCATACCCAATAGCTGCATTATTAACATCTACAAGCGAGGTGATCGCATACCCCCGCACATAGATCAACACGATTTTGTCGGACCTTTCGCACGATCTCTTTCCCGAACGAGTGTAACATCATGTTCGGATCCGACCTCCGGATAGCAGACCAGTGTGAGTTCCGAGGGCCGGTGAAGATACCATTACCGGTAGGTTCCGTCATGATACCGAAGGGCAACGGAGCGGATATCGCTAAGCATTGCATACCGGGAGTACCAGTGAAGCGGATCTCGGTTACTTTCGGAAGGATGGACGACAGGAAGACACCTTACCATTTCCGACTGGACCGGAGCTAGAGAGCCTCCGGCCTTACGAGCTGTAAGCTACATGGAAAATATCACACCTCCAATGTACATCCATACGGCATCCTTGCCAAGGATGGCTTGGAAGGTGATGTTATTGACCATGTACCCCACTATTCAGACATGGATTTTTGACAGATGCTTCTTTGGATGGATCGACGAAGATCATACATAGTCCGTTTTGAGTCTACATGGATTGTATGAGATGTATTCCAGATCGAGTTGTATGATGTATCTTCGACATGATTGGAATGAAAGTGACCATGTCACATTTTTGGCCTTCACCTCTTTTAGTGCAAATTGATCTGGAAACACCATTAAAGTTAAATGAACTTCGAACAAAGAACATAAAAGAAATAAAAAAAAGAGAATAAAAAAAAAACTTTCCGTAAAAAAAATCTAAAAATGATGAACACCAAATTCACATGGACATTAAATAAATAAAATAAATTCGAACCGTTAAAGACAAACAAAATGAACATAAATTTCAAATCAAATTTAAATCAAATTCAAATTCAATCTTTCCAGATTCCAAATCTAAATCAAATTTCAAATTCAATCTTTCCAGATTCTCAATCAAATTCAAATTCAATCTCAAATCAAATCTCAAATCAAATCTCAATCGAGTTCAAACTCAACCTTCCAAATCTGAAATCCAATCTGTTCTATTCTCTCCCTTGTCTAGGATGGGAGTGGTTGATTCCATTGATGCGGATCGAATCTGATGGCGAGGAATTATATCCAATCCAAACCAGCAACTTTCGATTAACTCTTTTGAACGGGGTACGTAACATCTACATATTCCCTCCTAATCTATTTCCTTCCATGAAAGTCTTTTACAACTTTCATGAAATTCTCGAAACACCAAAATTCCACACTTTTCAAATCAACACTACAAACCTTTGCAAAGTCAATGACTATTCAAAAATCAAATTCTTGGGGTTGAGGATTTTACATCCGAGACTGCATTGCTTGAGGATTCTTTCCCTATCACAATGAAATACATCAAATTCAAACTTTTGAGGTTGAGGATTTTACATCCGAGACTGCATTGCTTTAGGATCATTTCCCTATCGCAATGAAATACATCAAATTTAAATTCCTGGGGTTGAGGATTTTACATCCGAGATTGCATTGCTTGAGGATTATTTCCCTATCGCAATGAAATACATCAAATTCAAACTTTTGAGGTTGAGGATTTTACATCCGAGACTGCATTGCTATAGGATCATTTCCCTATCGCAATGAAATACATCAAATTTAAATTCCTGGGGTTGAGGATTTTACATCCGAGACTGCATTGCTTTAGGATCATTTCCCTATCGCAATGAAATACATCAAAATCAAACTTTTGGAGTTGAGGATTTTACATCCGAGACTGCATTGCTTTAGGATCATTTCCCTATCGCAATGAAATACATCAAAATTCAAACTTTTGGAGTTGAGGATCTTACATCCGAGACTGCATTGCTTTAGGATCCTTTCCCTATCGCAATGAAATACATCAAATTCAAACTTTTGGAGTTGAGGATTTTACATCCGAAACTGCATTGCTTTAGGATTCTTTCCCTATCGCAATGAAATACATCAACATCAAAATCAAACTCTTGGGGTTGAGGATTTTACATCTGATACCACATTGCTTTAGGTTCTCTCCCTATTGCAATGAAATACATCAAAATCAAACTCTTGAGGTTAAGGATTTTACATCCAATACCGCTTTGCTCTAAGATTTCTCCTCATTGTAATGATTCAATCCAATCAATTCAATTTTCTTTTGAGGTTGAAGATGTTACATCTAAAACCACAAAATTCCAATTTTCATTTCAAATCAAATCCCTTCAAATTAATCTTAGCAAAACTTCGATCTAAATTAAAACTCCAAACTAAAATCTAAGCTCACACATCAAAACTTAAACCGAAGGAAAATGAAACCTGAATCGAAATTCCCCGGATCATGTGATTTGGAATTCACCTTCTTTTCCTTTCCAGCGCAGAGTCCGGGAATCTCCGAGTTTCGGAGATATACTTGACACTCCCAGCAGGAAACTCTTCTACTTCGTCCTAAGTTTGTCACTTGGACATGCTGTGTTGGTTTTGTTGATCGCTTCGGTCAACACCAATACGCGCGGTGTGCTCCGTCAGCTCACCACACCTATTGGGGGTCCATTTGTTGACCTCATTTTTGATGAAGTCTTCTCTTCTTATTTTTTAGTACTGAGGATCTAGCCTTAGGCTTTTCCTTTGACTATCTTAGAGGACTAGAATTGGGATCCACCATCTAGAATTTCAAACCACTTCTTAACTCCCTGCAAGACTCTACAAACTTGATTATAGACCCCTAATCACCTGTAGGGTTGAAATCGAATGTGGAAGTTTAAAGGATGAGTTCCTATGGGGCTCTTTGGCTTTAGGATCTACCCTTGGTGGCACTAGTCGCAGTGAAGGGGCTAACTTACACACACACTACATTTATACACTACACTTTCACACACCTCCTAAAACCACACCCATACCTAACTTGACCTCCTGACTCATGTAGGTGATTCACATTGATGGTCCTTAACCCCTAAGCCCTTGGCTAAGAGGGTTAGGAACAACATAGTAGATGCCTCAAATGAGTCCCTTCATGGCTCATGTGGGCTTGATATGGCTTCATGGCTCAACCAAGATGATTTCATTCCACTTACATTCACCCAATCTTCAATTTCCCAAATTTTCAATTTTGACCCGGGACCCTACACCCGCTACATTCTACCCAAAACCCTTGAAATTACCCAAATTTCTCAAAAATTTCCAAATCACCCAAAATTCCCCAAAATCATTCCTAAACATTTCTCTCCACTCAAGTTGATCATCCATAGCCAAAAATACCAAAAATACCTTCCAATACCCTCCAAATACCCAAAATACCCCTCTTGACCCAAAAATATAAAAATTCAGAAAATTCCCAGAAAATTTCAAAAATATCAAATATTCTGAATTTCATTTTGTTCAACTACACCATGGGCCAATTTTATCAATTTACCCTACTTTTGTCAAAACCCCCAATTTGACCCATTTTAACCCAAAGTGAACCCAATGTCAAACCAAACCTACCCAATTGACCCAACTTTTGGTCCAATTCAATTCTAAACTTCCATTCAACAATCCCAACACCAATCTAGACCAAATCCAAGTCCAATTTGATTGACATTTGGATCCAATTTCATTTTTGGCCTTAAAGCCCGATTTGGACCCATGACCCAAACCTAACCCAAACTCACCCGATTCGACTCAATTGACCCCAAATCTTTTCTAAACCTTCCTTAACATCCCTACTAAACAAAACACTAACATGATTTTCCCAATATTTAGACCCAAACCCCACTCAAACTCAACCCAAAGCTAAAAGGCCCAATTTTGACCTAAACCCGAACCTAACCCGAAATGAGCCCAAATCCCAAAATCAAAGCCCAACCAAAGTCAAAACCTCTTTGAAATACTCCCATAAACATTTCCAAACATTAATTTTACATCAATTTCAACCCTAGCCCAACATTGGTCCAAGTTAGCCCAATTTGACCTATATTGGCCCATTCACCAAAGGAGCCCAAATTCAACCCAATTCAAACCTAAATCACTCCCAATTTGCTCGAAGTCACTCATGACACATCTATGAGCTAAACCCAAAAATTATTTGGCCCAAGCCTTTGCCAAAATTCCATCCTAAAATCCATTATAAAATCCAAAAGCCCACTTCCCTAAACCATTTTAAAAGCCTATTTCCACCAAATACAAAAGCCCAAAATTGGCCCTAAAGCCCACATGACATTTCCATTTGCCATCCATTTAATCAAAGCCATTCCCTAAGTTATAATCCCATCATCAAATAATTCCAAATCAAGCCTCATGCCAAATCACCCCTAAATACCAAAATTTTTCTTAAATCCATTTCCATGAAATTGACTCAATTTTCCCCAAGCCAAAGACAAGCCATGCAAGCTATGGACAAGCCACATGGAGCCATGGGAGGTTTGACATGTGATCAAGCCATTAATGGCAAAAGGAGGGCCCCCTTTCCTAATCCTTCTTAAACCCTTTTTTACCTTAAGCATGTCACACACTAAACCATGCTTAGCCACCTCATCATGGATGGAGACCACACCATTTTCTCTTGGGCTGAACCAAGTGATCCTTTTCGACCCAAAACCAGGCCTTGGGTGGTGAACCTAGCCCAAAATCATGGGTTGACTCATTTGAACCCAAAATGGCCTTCCCCCATTCCATTTCAATCCAAGCTCTTTACACATGGCATTGGCCGATTGAGCGCACTAAGCTCCGACACTGACCTCCACGATGACAACGAGTGACTGACCACTGGCCGGCCAGCCACCACGGCCGCCGGAAACCACCGGGCCGAGAGCTCGCATGTGAGCCCAAACTTGGAATTCTCACCTGCCGAGCTGCCCCATCCCCAGGTGGCCATTGCAGCTGTTCTTCTCTTGCCAAGAGCGGCTGATCCCGAGCTCCTAACTCTCCACAGGAGGCCCTCCACCCTCTCCTATTTAAACACCACCCCCTCTCGGCCATGGGAGGTGCTTGAACCGGACCTTACCGAAACTACGCCAAAATTGCTCAGATCACTCTCCATACTTAGAGCGGTTGATCCCCAGTGCCAATTTGCCCTAATCCCCACCAACGAACTCGATTTCTCGACCAAAATTCCACCCTAAACCGGGACACTTCTCCACGGTGGAGCTAATCCTCAAATTGATTGGTCCTACACCTTCATTGGACCAAGAGGACAAGTTTCCCATCTAAAGCCCCATCTCCAGGGCCACCCGGTTGCTCCAGGCCTCCAAGCTTTGTGATTCGCGTGTGGTCGAAATCCTACCTGAGCAATTCACCGGACCGGAGACTTCATCCGGAGCTCGTCGGGATCCAATCGAAGGTGACACAACCCTCAGATTGAAGCCACACTTCTCTGAGCAAAGGTATGAGCTAATTCTTCATCCCGAGCTTCTGGAGATTCTCCATTTCAAATGCTTTAATTTCGATGCATGTTCACTGTATAGATGTATTCGTCTCTTCAAGACGAATCCATAGAGTATAAGAACACGAAAATCCATTGAGTATTGAGTGAGATATTAGGGATTTAGTGTGAACGGCTCTCGGGTGAGGACGCTTGGGGACGATGAACGGATGCCGTCCATTTAATACACGCGCGGACGGACGGCTCAGATTAGGTCGGATCAACGGATGATACGCGGAAGGCGGGACCGGGCTGCCGACTCGAAGTGGCGGCGTCGAATGGGACCAGTGCCACGCGGCACTTCGGAGATGTTAAGGTTGACGCGGCGCCGAATCGGATAAATAGAAAATTAGGGATTTTTCGATTTATTTAATTCCCTAAACTTCGAAAATCCATAACTTTGTGTAGAAAAATTAGAAAAATAAAATAAAAATACCCTCTTGCTCAGTGAACAGAGGAGAATAATGTGGAAAAGAAATCATTTAATTTCATCAAGTATTTTATTTTTTATAATTTATTTACCCTCTGCATTATTTTAATTCTCCATGCATATAGGAAATTCACCATGGTATGAGACCATAGGGCTTTTGAAGCCTCTCAATTTGGGAACATTCCCTGAATTTTCCAAAGTCAGAGGCCATCCCTATGAGAAGTTATTGATTTTTCAAATTCATGTTACTGTTTTGAGTATTTTAATTCCAATAATTAGCATGTTGTGAAATAAATTCTAGGAAAATTTGGTAATGTTTCTTATGACTAGAGGACCCTAGGAAAAATAGGTTTTGAGTTAACTCATTTAAAATAACCCTAATTGGCTTAAACACTCAAAATAGCTCCATAATTAATTAGAGCTAACCATATATCAAATTGGCTTGAAATCAATTCTCCACTGACCTTTAGGATCAGAGGAACCCACCATAAAAATTTGAAGTCAATTGGACTTGGTTAGCCCTACTAAATGGGTTGATTAAGACATTTAATCAATTTAAATTTCAAAAATTCATAACTTTCAAAATACCTTTCAAAAATTCACCAAATTGGTTTTGGAGCATCTCTGATATCAGGGGAATTTAAGAAAATTAAAATTCCAATTTTCTAAAAAATTTAATTTTTTGCATTATTTTAATATTTTAATAATTAAAAAAATAATAAAATTCATAAAAATAATAAAATTCACCAAAATGTCACATTTTGAATTTTAATCACTTAGGAACAAATCCCATATTTTTCTTAGGTTTATTTAATGAGATATTAAATTTTAAAGCCCTAAGGTAATTTTAAAATTAAAAAAATATATATTTCTAGTATTTCCACTAAAATAATTATAATAAATCAAAGAAAAATCAGAAAATTGCAAAAATTGATTCTCTGATTTCCTTGATATCAGAGAGATTTTTGAAAAATATAAATTTCATTTTTCAACCTTTATTTTATTTTTAAATTAATTTATACTCCAAAACTTAAAATAATTATAATAAAAATAATATAATTCAAAAAATCACCAAAATTGGTCCAAGTGGTCCTCTGGTCATTAGGAATGTCCCATAATCTTCTTAAGGACAGAAACTTTCCCTTGGTCATATTATTAAATTTTCCTTGGAAATTCCTATTTTCCACTAAAAATAATTATATAAATAAATTAAATACAGAAAAATCACATTTTCTCCTCTCAGGTCTTTATTGACATATGAGTGAAGTTACATAAAAATTTCAAATTCATTTGAGCTCAATTTAGTGAGTTATGGAATTATTAAGCTTGAAGGGCAAAATGGTAATTAAAAATTTTAACCTTTAATTAAAACTTTAGGTTTAATAAAATTAACAAGTAAAATATTTGATCTTAATCTGATTTGGATGATTGAAATTTAAATAATTAAAGGGTAGAAACCTACTAAAAAATTTAAAATAATTGAAATAAACCTTAATTAAATAATTGATTAAATTTGGAAGAATAATAAAATTGGAATTATTAAAATAGGGATATTATTAGGAAGAGATTTATTCTTTAATTTAAAAATCCCTAAATTAATCATCTCATTAATATTTAATTCCTAATTAAAAATGATAATTCAAATTTAAGTTTTAAAATGTTAAAGGACTTAATCATTAAATTAAATTAAAAAAAATAATAAGTTAAATTATTAAACTCTTTTTAAATTTTCAATTAAATTAAAATTAAAATTAAAATTAAATTAAAGATTAGATTAAATTAAATTAAATAAATAAATTAAATTAAATTAAATTAAATAAATAAATTAAATTAAATTAAATTAAATTAAATTAAACTAAATTAAATTAAAAAAATGTTAAATTAAATTAAATTAAATTAAATTAAAACATATTAAATTAAATTAAATTAAATTAAAATTAAATCAAATTGAATTAAATTAAAGGAAATTAAATCAAATTAAACTAAATTAATTTAACATCAAATCAAACTAAATTGAATTAAATTAAATTAAATTAAAATTAAAATTAAATTAAATTAAATTAAAGTTAAATTGAATTAAATAAACATCACTTAAGACATAAAGAATTTAAAGAAATTCAAAATGAAGTAACTTGAACACTATTCCAAATTTAAACCCATTAATTTAAATTAAATCATTTGAACACCAATTTGCCCTCGAAAACTTTGGTTATCATAACTCCTAAACAGAACATTAAATGAAATGTTACTTCATTTATAGGATATTCAAATGTCCTAGTTCACTGAGCAAGATAATAAAATTTGAATTCTCGGACGATTAATTCATTTGGACTTAAAATAATTCTAGTAATATTGAAAAGATGTTTAAGATTCTTCTTAAGCACTTCCTCAATATGATATGATACTTACAAGAACAATTGAACTTAATTATTCTTTGATGAAGAAAATCGTCCTTAAACCAAAACACAAGAACCTAGACGTCATAGGAAATGACTAGCTATAGGATTAGGAATTTGGTAGAAAACCATAACCCTTCCCTTAGCTTTACCTTGGAACTTGTTTAAATATTCTAATTGTGTTTTAAGTGCAGCTTGGGATGACGGAAGACCCTCCGATGTACGCTCTTATTTTATTGCAATTTCTTTAATCGCATCGCAATTACTTTTCTTGCATAATAAACAACTGTTGCATAAAAACCCACATCTTTAGGATAGTCCCTAAAACTGAAACCAAAACTAAGTTAAAAGTCATTGCAAGATAAAATTCACCGCCACAACATTTCAAAATATAAAACAACTCAAAATTTAATCACAAACAGAACACAAAACTACAATTACAACTAAATTAAAACGTCCTGTTGGATGATCGGGAATACCTCGGATGATGTAACCTACGTGTTGCTAACGGGATTTCCACTGGCCTAAATGAAAGTGTGGAACTCATTCAGTTGAGTTTAGCAAATTCATCTGGACTAAGTGAATCCGATAAAAATAACGATGCCGGAAGGATGGAACCGTGGGATCTTAACCGGTGTCGTTATAATCAACTTTAAGATTTGTTTTAAATAAAATATAAAAAACACTTGGAAATTAAGATTTTCTCTAAACCAAAACACTTTTCTCATCCCCTGATTTATGACTTCTATAACTAAACCTCTGCAACAACAAGGAGCTCGGAGCATGGTGGGCGGCACGACCATCGTCGTCGGCAAAACTCGAGTCTACTTCGACAGAAACTTTCCTAGAATTAAACAACAAAACCATAGGACTTCGAGGTAGTTTGCCTAGTGCAACATAAATCCTCAACCTTCTGTTAGGCATTTGCATTGCAAATTAAGCCCTAACCGGACTTAGGATTCCGAGGTACTCGTCCGATACGACATAAACCCTCACATCTTCAAGGCTATTCGTATTATTCTATCATATAAATATAAGTAAAATTGGCAAGATCAAAACATTAAATAAATATTAGGACTCTCCTAAATCCAAGCCAAACAATAGGATAGTTGGGAAATTATCGAAGTTCGCTTCGAATCTATAATTTCTCCTACTTTTCTTCCTTTGAATTCCCAAAACAAAATGTTCCAAACTCGATCCATTCCCTATTGAAATTCCGAAATTCAATCCCTTGAAAATTTAAACTTTGAAATTCTTGAGAGCAAAATTACTGATTATTATCGAGAGTTTTCTTAGGTGATTCCCGTCACGTAAGATGTAATTAACTATAGAGGCTTGCCCTTATAGGGAATTTTAAAGAACCCAGGTAATATAAACCCTGTTTAATGCTTTCATATTAAGCAGGGGAATTTGTCGACTTATAAAATTGGTTCGCGGACCAAACGGATGTCACAAATCTTCTAGTTTATTTAACCGAGCCCCATCATCAAGCGATGTGTCTATTCTCGGGATAGATATACAGTTTTTGGTGCGTTGCTCGTTTATATAAACTAATCGGGATGTGAGATCAGTTTGATTTCATATCTTAAAATTTTCAAATTTAAAATTATTTTCAAAATAAAATACTACTTTTCAAATTATTTATTTAAATTAAATTAAAAAATTCACCGACAATTTTTGTTAGGCGACCCCCCTTTTCAAAATACAACACACAACCAAAAAATATGCCGACAACCCTCTGCAACAACAAGGAGCTCGGAGCTTGGTGGGCAGCACGGCCATTGTCATCAGCAAAACCTGAGTCTACTTTAGCAAAACTTTCTTTGAATTAAATAACCAAACCATAGGACTTCGAGGTAGTTTGCCTAGTGCAACATAAATCCTCAACCTTTTGTTAGGCATTTGCATTGCAAATTAAGCCCTAACCGGTCTTAGGATTCCGAGGTAGTCATCCGATATGACATAAACCCTAACATTTTCGAGGCTATTTGTGTGATCATATCATTCGAATATAAGTCCTAATTAATTAAAAATTGACAAGATCAAAACGTTAAATAAACATTAGGGCCTTCCTAAATTCAAGTCAAACAATAGGATAGTCGGGAAATTACCGAAGTTCGCTTCGAATTTGTGATTTCTCCTACCTTTCTTCCTTTGAATTCCCAAAATAAAATGTTCCAAATTTGATCCATTCCCTATTGAAATTCCAAAATCCAATCCCTTGAAAACTTAAACTTTGAAATTCTTGAGAGCAAAACTACTGATTATTATCAAGAGTTTTCTTAGGTGATTCTTGTCACTTAAGATGTAATTAACTATAGGGGCTTGCCCTTATAGGGAATTTTAAGAACCCAGGTAATATAAACCCTGTTTAATGCTTTCATATTGAGCAGGGGAATTTGTAGGCTTATAAAATTGGTTTGTAAACCAAACAGATGTCACAAATCTTCTAGTTTATTTGATCAAGCCCCATCACCAAACAGTGTGTCTATTCTTCGGGATAGATACACGGTTTGTGGTGTGGTGCCCGTTTATATAAACTATTTGGGATGTGTGATCGGTTTGATTTCATATCTTAAAACTTTTAAATTTAAAATTATTTTTAAAATCAAATACTACTTTTCAAATTACTTATCAAATTTAAATTAAAAATAAGCCGTACAACATATTGGACTATTAAAGAGTTCAATTATAATTTGAAAGATGCTTTTGAGAAGAGATTATTACAATTAAATGAGTTTGAAGAGATAAGGAATTAATCATATGAAAATACTAAGATTTATAAGGAAAAGATGAAGTTATGGCATAATCGGAAGATTCTTACTAAAAATCTTGTGTCATAACAGAAAGTTTTGCTGTATAATGCCAGATTGAGAATTTTTTCTGGAAAACTTAAGTCCAGGTGGATAGTTCCATTTATTGTGATAAAAGTTTTTTCCTATGGAGCTGTGGATATTCAAAATCCTAAGATTGAAAAAATATTTAAATTTTACGGTCATAGATTTAAATCTTATTTTTCAGTCAGTCAACTTAAATCTGATGAGCATCTGATGTTGGGTCACTCAGAATGAGTTTTGGGTATGTCAGGCGAAAGACGTTAAACCAAGTGCTTTGTGGGAGATAACCCATAGTTATCAGTGTGCTTTGCTTTATGTTTTCTTTGTGTGCTTTGTTTGGTTTGTTTTTTATGTTTTGGTGGTAATATTTTAGATTTTTTATATTATAGTATTGTTTATTTGAACTTATTCTATTACTTAGACGAGTTGGAATGAAATTTTGGACATTTGGCAGACCTGTGCTAAATTGAGCACAGGCAGCTAAGCGCCGCCTAATTGTTGCTTTGGCGTTGGAGTTATGAAACATGTGATAAATGAGGTTCTAGAAGCCTAAATCATGGTGAAGTGGTTTTGGAAGTTATTTTGGAGTTTTTAAACGTTAAAGGGAGGGTTTATGCACTTCTAAAGTCTATAAAAGTCCCTGGATTAAGAGAAACACTTGCTCCAAGTCCTATTTTCATTCCTGAGTCTTAAGAAGAGTGTTTTGAGTGCATCATGTCTTCCTGGGTGAATGAGATCAAGAAGAAAGAGGAGTCTGACAAGAGTAAGTTTATTAGTGATAATGCTAAAGAGTTATTCAATGGATTTCTTGTCGTTAGTATTCAGGGAATTGCGGAAAAGATTGCAATAATCGAAGTTCGAGTGACTTCAATTGAAGCAAAGATTAATGAAACTAACGCACATTTGGAGCATATGGGATTGCAACTCAAGATGCAATTCAATCATACAAGTCACATGGAAGAAATGGATAAGGCGATGTTCCTGAAGAACAAGTGGTTAGAAGAAGGAGATGTAAGAGTGTTCAACCATCGTCCTTTCTATCAGATTTATATTCCAGAAGGGTCAAATGGAAATAATAGTGGTTCTGGATAAATTCCGCCTACTGGAGAGTGGAATTAAATGTTGGTTTTATCTTGTGGTTTGTTTTGAGTATTTTATGTTTTATGTGTTTAATGTTTTAAAGTGTTTAATGTTTTATGTTTATGTTCTATTGCACTTTAATGTGTGTTTGTTGCATCTTAGTGATGTAAACTTATCATTATGCTTATTGAGTTCGTTTGTATTTAAATAATTTCATCCAAAGTGTTTGGATAGAAATTTTTAGTTTGTATTAAGTGTGGTTTGATTTTAATGAATATAAGTTTGTGTTTGTGTGAAATTTGATTGGAATTGATGGATATTAAAGTTTGAAATTGGATTATTGGAGATTATGGAGTAAGAGACAATTATTTTGAGATAATTAAGGGTAATTAACTAAGTGGTTTAGTGCATTTTATGAATTGTGAAAATCTTGGCACTGGCGGCTAAGCGCGCGCAGATTTCACGACTAAGCGCCGAAGGCCTCGCGTTTAGGCACCGGTTCGCAAAAATTTGTTTTCAGCAGTTAAAACCCGAAAGTCTCTATTTCTTAACTTACCTGTAGTCTTCAACCTCTAACTTTCGCGAAAAGGATCCTAGGGTATCAACATTTTGGATTGTTTGAAGGCCGATTTCAACAAAAATTGTTAGATTTGGATTCCTTAAGGTAAGAGCACTACTCCTAAGTAAAAATTTTTTATTTTCACCATGTATTTTGAGTACATTTTGGAAAATTATAAAATCACTATTCATGGTGAAAACTTGAGGAAAAGGATGAGAAATTGCTTGAATATAGTGGAAATTACTTTTGGAAGTTAATTTAGCAAGATTAGTTTGATTTTAGAATTTATGGTGAATTTTTCATGAATTTTTAGAAATGGCTCCAAAGTCAAAGCGTTCGAGAGAAAAGACGAGATTTGATTCTGACAAGTTTGTTAGTGCAAGGGCTGAGGAACGATACGTTGACGCACTGCAGTCACGTAAATTGATTCCTGAATGTGTGTTTAGAAAGTCAGGAAGGTTATTGAGGAGATGATTACTAAAAGGAATTGGGAAAATTACTGCTGCTTCTCTGTTGTTGCTGTTGTTTTTGTGGTCAGAGAGTCTTATGCAAACTTACCTGCAACAGAAGAAAATTTAGTGATGGTGAGAAAGCAAGAAGTACATTTTACATCTGCGGTAATCAATGTTTTTTTTTTCGACTGCCTCCTGGTATGTTTTGTTTTTATTCGAACTATCATCCTACTGAGGGAGAGTTAGATGAGATTATGGCATTTTTGACTGACGGAAGAGGTTTATGGAAGATCACAAATGATAGAAAAGTAAATTTTCAAGCCTCTAAGTTAAATGTCATCTCTAAAGCATGACATTATTTTATCTCATCTAAGCTATTTCCTTCAAGCCATTCTAGTGAAGTTATAAGGGAGAGAGTTGTTCTGAACTATTGCATTCATCAAGAGAAGCCTATATATATTGGAGCAATCATTTATTATTACATTTTAAATTGTGTCAGATCTACCACTACTGCAGGTATGGGATTTCCTTCCTTGATCCATTCATTATCTGAACGATCTGAAGAGAAATTTGAAACTTGTGAAGAAGTCCTTCAGCCTTTGAAACCAATTACCAGAGTAAATATTGGAGCTTACACTGTACATTCAGAATTTGGCTGGAGAGGAGGATTTGGTAGGGCTTCTACTGCTTCTGTTTCTGCTTCTGCTGCTTCTACTTCCCATTCTACTACTTCGAGAGTTTCATCATCTACAGATTCACAGACTGGTTTTTTAATAAAGATTTTGAAAAAGGTGAGTCTTACTCGTGAGCATATTAGAGACATGGATGGTAAAATGGATAATATGGAAAGATATATTATAAAACATGATGAATATGAGGAGAATTATCAGCATTACTTGGATAGATTGATCAGAGGTGTTATGAGTGCTGAGAAGCCCCTCATCCATTCAACATACCTTGTATGTCATCCAGAGATTGGAACAAGCAATATGATGATGATGATAAGAATGATTAGTTAATTAGTTTTATGTGTTATTGAGTTTTTGTTGATGCGTTGAATGTCTGTTGATTTATTTTAACACTGTGTTTGTTGCGTGAACTCTAGTAATATGCTGATTGTAGTTGTATTATTTTTGCATATTCAGATGTATCTGTGTTGGATTGATATTTTATATGTTGTTTTGTGTGATATATGTGTAGTAGTAAATGCTTTAATGTGTATGTTGTGTCAGAGTTTTTATAGTTTATACTTTAATTCCAAAACTATTAGGAGAA
Organism: Papilionanthe hookeriana x Papilionanthe teres; assembly: GCA_022702705.1. Lineage (NCBI taxonomy): Eukaryota > Viridiplantae > Streptophyta > Magnoliopsida > Asparagales > Orchidaceae > Papilionanthe > Papilionanthe hookeriana x Papilionanthe teres. The sequence goes on along the minus strand of CM040422.1, from coordinate 82,995,899 downwards.
TATGGAACACTATTAAAAACTATTATTTCAAACTGCATGTTTAAAACTTTTCAAAATCTACAACTACCATTTGTTAGATAGTATTTGTGTGATTTCAGTTATTTTCACTTGGTTTGTATTTGCTTTTAAAACCTCCACTCTTGTATAAGTTCTTTGAAATTTTGAATTTCCATTTAATGAAAAACTGAAAATTTTGAATTTGATTTCTTTTTACTCTTATTTTTAAATTGTTATACTTGCACATTTAGGATATAAAGATTCCTACAAGTATGTTATATTAGTTTTTAATTCTCAGCCATGTATCGTTTCTTATGCTTAAATGTTTTATCCTAATTAAAAATTAAAGTTTGGAGGGAATTTTAAAAACAAAAATTTTTTAAAAACCTAAAATTTTATTTTTTTCTCAAGAAAACTTAAAATTAATTTGATTTTTTATTGAAAACAATTATGTATACAAAGTTATATTAGGGGAACAAAATTTTGAATATAGAAATGAATATGAGAATTTAGTTAAAATTTTTAGTAATAATGAAAAATTTAAAGTTAAAATTTTCTTAGTAAAGCAGTGTTAAATATAGTTTAACTATCTTTCGTAAGAAATATCGTATTTTTGGATAAATAGAAGATTTGACTTTTATTCTTCAAAGCTTAAATTTCCTTATTGAGGAGTAATTTTCAAATATTGTTATTATGATTTTTAAGTGAAAGATGTATATGAGACCTTTATTTTAAATGGAAGGGTTGAATTCAAAATCATTAAAAGTCTATCCAGATATAGTAATCCATGCCTTATAAAAAGAAGAAAAAAAGAAAAAGAAAAGAAAAAGAAAAGAAAAAGAAAAGAAAAAGAAAAAAAGTGAGAAAAAGTGAAAAATGGTATGTAAAAAGGAAGGAGAAGCTTGAGGATTTAAGGGTCTAATAAAAAATTGGTTCCATACCTAAAGTATAAAATATAAGTTCTGAGAAAATCTAAAGCTTAAGGTTATAATATAGTAAGTAAAATTATTTTCAAATAAAGATTTTTAAGTGAGAAAAATAAGTGTGTGAATTCTATATTTTGAAAAATCTACAAGTATTTCTGAATTAGATAGAAAACCTATATTATATATTACCCATTACCTAAGAACTTTCTAAACTATAATTTCGTCTTAATTACTGAAATTTTTTCTAAATTGGACTATTCCATTTCTAAAACAAAATTTAGTCATCTTCCTAAGAAACTCATTACATAATTTGCATGCTAAAATTTTCTAGGTGATTAAGAGTCGCTTGAGGACAATTAACATTTTAAGTTTGGGGGATTTTGATACACCTAAAATATATAGTGTTTTTATGCACTTTTTTATACCTATTTTTGATGATATTGCACTTTAATGGAAGGTATTTTGTGTTTTTCTTGCAGGTATAATGAAAAAAAGTGAATATGATGAAAGGAGCAAAATTGAATCAAATTTGGAGCAAAAAAATGAAAAAAATGTAAAATTGGACCTTGGTGGCTAAGCCCCGCCTGGTCGGCGCTTAGCCGCCATAGTTAAAAATCAAATTTTCTTCATTTTTTGAGCCAATTTCAAGAGATGTTTGAGGCAACTTTTGGTGGTGACTTCGTTAACTTCCCATGGGCGACAAATTTGAATGAAGGGATGCATCTTTTGGTGCATACTTTGAATCAGGACATAATTTGAAGAGACACCAAGGAACCTTTTGGGTTATTATTAAACTTATGTCATAAGAGTGATTAGAGAGTCTTTTTAGTGAGTCTAGTTTTCAAGACTCATCTTCTAGTTTCAAAGAGTTTTTCCAAGTTTTACTTTCAATCTTTTATTGTTTATAGTTTAGTTAGTTTAGTTTTAGAGGAGAAAGGGTTGGTGTGAAACTTTCTTTCCACCAATTTTTCTTTCATCCATTTATCTAGTTTTTATTGAAGTCTAAAGTTAGAGTTGGAGTCAACAGAGTTGGGCGCCAACCTCTGTAGTGTTGTTTTATGGAAAGTCAAGTTTAAAAGGAACTTCTGGAGTCTTCTGGAGACGATTTTCAGATAAGTGTTTACTACTATTTTCTATATTTAGTTTTTCTTGTTGTGTTTTCTTTATGATTTCTATTTTTAAATTAATGTGTGCTTGTATTTTCTCCATGAATTCTGAGTAGTTTTCTTTATCTTTTTCTTTCTTAAATGAAGAAGTAATTAAATTATGTAGGATTGTTGTGGAATGTATAAGTGTTTAAAGTTGGAATAAGTTGTGAAGATTTAATTCCATAAACTTAATCTACTTCTTAATTAGGTCAGTTAAGATGTTAAATTTGTTGTGAGATTATGTAAGATCCAATGCGGTATTGTCTCAAACAACAAATGATATAAATCACATGCAATTATATGGATGAGAATTGTAGTCATATAATTGAATGCTTAGGAGATATACTTTTAATGGTGAGTAAAATTAGAGGACTTTAGAGTGACAGGCTAAAGCCCCCTAATTGGTTTGATATTTTAAATTTTGTTATGAGAAGTTAGCCCCCATGTGGAGGGAATCTAGGGAACTCTATAGTGAGAGCTGGTATCTTCCTTGCCTAACCATGTTCAGGATTTTTAAATTTCAAATTAACCAATGTTCTTTATAGAACCAAGTAAGGGTAAAGAATAAATTTTCTCCTATTTATCACAACATATTTAAATACTTCCACAACAATACTTTCTTAATTAATACTGCTTTATAGGAGAAAGAAAAAGATATTTTATTTCCTAGTATTTTATGCCGCATTTTAAAGTTCTGACAATTTTCATTTCCTGCTTAGCTTTTATTAAAAATACCAAAAACAATTTTCAAGCTTTTCAAATAAAAACATACTTTCAAAAGTCATTAAAAAAGTAAAAAATATAATTTTTTTAATTCTTTAAAAAGTTTTTACATTTCTCTGTGAGTTCGATATCTCGGGGCTTAATCAGAAAGTCTTATATTACTTGATAAACGATACGTATACTTGCGTAGTATCCCATATTATAAAATCAAATTTTCATATCTAAATCATTAGCACATATATTCAGTGTAGAGTCAAGTTTTTGGTGCACTATATTTATCGGGGATCAGACCTCTTTCCCACTCCAGACCTCCTCAGGCAATTTACAGTCTAATGGAACAGATGGCCCCTTTTGATCAAATATATTGCAGTGCTGACTGCACTTGCCCTAAAAGTAAGTAATAGTCTGACGTGTAATCTCATACTTCTAGCCCGCTCATTAATAGGCTTGTTCACTCAATCTACAAAACCATTTTACTGCGGTGTTCATGAAATGGTCTTCTTTATTTTGATGCCCTGAGCTGCACAATATTCCTTGAACCCACCATCAATGTACTATCCACCATTAGCAGACCTCATACATTAGCTTTAAGCCTATCTCTGTCTCAATCATTACTTTCCAAGTCTTGAACACATTAAATACATCAGATTTATGCTTCAAGAAATAAACCCATACCTTTCTGCTATGATCATCAATGAATGTTACATAGTAACGAAAGCCTTCAAGAAATGCTACTGGAGAAGGTCCCCACACATCTGTGTGTACTAGATCCTGCATTCCTACATTTGGGGTTCTACCACTTTTCAAAAAATTGACCTTCCTCTGTTTTCTCATAATGCAATTGTCCACATGCTGAGATCAACAGACTTCAGTTCTAGTAGCTTGCATTTGGACTGAAGTTCCTTCATACCTCTCTAACTCATGTGGCCAAGTCTGCAATGCCACAACTCTATTGTGCTCTTTGCAATAGTAGTATCGATACTGTTAATTAAACCAGTAGTAATATACAACGTACATGTTGTCTTACCTTGATTCAGTACCAGTGCTCCAATTCGTACCAGGTGCTATCTGAGAACACTACTGAATGTCCACACTCATCGAGCTGCCTAATAGAAATGAGGTTCTTCTTCAGTTCAGGAATGTATCTGATCTTTTGTAGAGTCCACTTGTTCTTGTTAGGAAGTGCAATGCTAATTTCTCCAATTCCTACCACATTCAAAGCTTCTCCATCTTCCTTATATACTTTCCCAAAGTCACTGCAACATAATTCTGCATCAATTCCCGATGGAATGTTGTATGCAAAGAAGCCCATGAATCTAGTATCAAGTTATCAATAGAACTATGAACTGCCACCAGTAGTGCATCCTGTACTCCTTCAGTTACCACATCTATGCCATCATTTTCTATCTTCTTGGGATTTCTGTAGTTCCTCTTTAAGTGGCCAGTTTTGCCATAATTCCAGCAAGTTACTTGTTTACCAGGCCTTGACTTACTCTTGCCTCTGTGCACATATCTCATCATCAAATTCAATTTCAACAGATTATAATTGGTTTGTGATAGTATGAAAATCATTCAGGTGTTGTACAACGAACATACCTTCCGACATCTTCAAATTGAAAAACTTTTTCATCAGATAAACCTTGTTTTTTGCTGACGGCTTTCCATGCATACCTAATAGGGCTTCCATAAGATCTGCAGTAGCCCTTTCCTTGATGATGTTGTGTGCAACGGACCTCGACAATGTCAGTCAAATAACCCCCATAACTTGTCAATCCAAAAAATTCCATTCAGCCTCATCCATCAATTCCAGTCTTTTTCCCAATAATGGAAGATAAAGTTTATTCCTATAAAGGTAGACCACTATCTGCATTCTCCAATAACCAAAATTCGTGTCATCAAATTTCTTGATCCCTAAAACATTCACTTCATCTCCTGCCATCATTCTTCCTTAGATCCAAACTTTGGCTCTGATACCAGTTTTGTGGTATATATTTAAAATAGAATGACCAACGACGAAGTAAAAAATAAGAACGGGAAAATTCACACCAGAAAAGGAACACACAGATTTATGTTGTTTGGTAATTTTTTCCTATGTCCACAAAGTTACAGAGGATTTTTTTCTTGAATAATTTACACCGTCGACCACGTTGACTTACAAGAAAGAGGTATATCTCCTCTCTTTCTCACTTATCCTCGAGATCCATGAAGATGAAGAAGGAAAAAGAGGGAAGCACCATAATTAACGTACAAGAGAAATCCAATTTCTCTTTTGCCACAAGCCATCAAGGAAGAACCAACCGAAGTCACGCCGGGGAAAGGGAACACCATGTGAAGCACCGGACTTGCAATTCGCTCTGCCTTTGACACTGCAATACTCTTCACGCCAAAAAGGAAAAAAGAGAAGGGGAGAGCAGCTACATTTTTCTTATTTTTTAATTCATACCCTAGCTGTAACTTTTTTTGCATGCATAAAAAGATGGTGGGAGTGGTTATTTGTGAAGAGGTGTGACTCTCCAAGTCAAAAGAATGATTAATTGTTGTCTTAATTATCAGTAAACCGGGCTCCACAAACATAACACTATGAACCCCTGGTTGAACTTTCCCTTTTTGTTGGCAATCATCATAGCTCTCAATCTCAAACAAAGTGAACCAAGATCGTAGGTTTATCCATAATATCAGAGAAGTAACTCATGAGAACATAATATCCTACAAATCAAAATAAAAGAACTAATATTCGAATCTCTGAACTTCCAGCTGAAGATGACCAGTATAAATTAAACCAAGAGAAGGATAATAAAAAATATGTAAGAAGAATTAAATATAAATCCCATCAAAAAGTAAAATCTAAAAAAATGTTGAATGAGCAGCAAATAACCATAACGCCTCAACCACCTTATTGCAATCACCAGAGATTGAAAAGACATTACAAAATATCTAGATTAAGGGAGTAAAGTAGCCAAAAAAATCTTCACCACTATAACCTTAGTGTTAAAAGCAACCAAATAGTCAACAAAGAAGCTCAAATAAGAAATCCCCCAAATCATCTACCAATAAAGTAAAGCCTTTATATAGAATCAGGAAGCACCCCTTTAATATGCCAAAGCTTGCTTTTGAGTCATATAGGATAAATAATATTAATAATCTCATCACAAGAATTTTTTAAAAGAATTTTCACATTTCCTTCTATCCTTAAATAATAAGCCAGAGTATGAATATATAAGGAGAAAAAAATTTTAAGAATATTGTGATTAAAAGAATAAGAATAATCAAAGAATTCAACAAGATCGTGCCCCATATGAAATAATTCCTTATTTTGAATAAATCTTTAGAATTTTAATGGACATTAAAAAAAGAGAGGGAAGTGAGACTCATTTAAACTTTTGCAAAGTACACAAGAAGTATTCACCATCCAGTTTTTAACAATTATAGTACCTTTAGTCTTAAGTCCCTCCAACATTATTTTTCAAGTAAATGAAGCAAATTTCAACGAATATCCCTTAAACCAAATGAATTTTCACCGATTATTATTAGGATAATCTCATTAGGAAAATCATATATAATTTTATGAGAAATGTTTCTTCCTTGCCAAAGGCATTCCTGAGAATCATCATGAATTGTATCAATAAGAATAAAGGACAAAACATGAGCAAAATTGCATCTTACATTGTCAAACTTCCACTCTTTGTTGCATAAACAGTCACAAACCTTAGTGTTAATACTACTGTTAAACCAACTCATAAAAGAAATATCAAATAATTCATAAATAGAGCTACCATTATGCCATGGGTCAAAAAGAAATGAAAAATTGTTACTAATAGTAACCTTAAAAGAATAACCACTTCTCAAGTTAGCAACAATTTGCATGAGATTTATCATAATGGAATTTTTTTTTAGTTAATAACAAGGAGAAACATAAAGGTTGTGATACCATATAGAAAGAGCAGAATTTGTGTTGAAGAATCTCTTAAGAACCTTAGCTTTACATAAGGCATTAATGGTATCCATACTTGGAATAGGTTTGGTAGTAAAACGCCAAGGTATCAAATGCATTTTATTATCCAAATTATTGTGAAACAAGAAATTTTTAATCATGGAAGAAAGCTTTTTCCTAATGTTTTTAAGAAGAAAATTAGCTCTAAATCAATTATAAATATTAGTCCAAAAAGAAGATTAAGTCAAATAATATCTACTACCAAAAGAAAAAACTTATTGTTTTTAACCACTTAACTAAGTGGTCATTTTAACCAAAATCTAAGAACAATTATAAAATTTAAGCTTAGTGGAATTAATAGTAATTCCCAAAATAATCCCTAGGAAGGGCCTTATAAGAAAACCTAAGAATTTTGCAAATGTCACTCCTAGTTTTCTCTTGAACACACTTTGAGAAGAAAATAATAGAGTTCAAAGGATTAACACATAGATTAAAAAGTTGATTAAAAATATAAGGAACATTAGCCAATTCCCAATATAAGAATATCATCATCATAGATGAGCTGACTAATAGAAGGAATACTAATCTTTTGAGACTCACTTTAAATATTAGAATTTATATGTCTAGAAAGGCATCCATGATGACAGTGAAAATGCCTCAATCCATACCATGTATTAAAAACACAAAAGCTTTTTGAAGCTCAATCTTGGCACAAAAATACTTTAAGATGATTAATATTATTAAACCCTCGAAGTAATTCATTTGCTGATATGATGTTATCCATAATATCTCTTTCACGCACTAAGTGCTGCAAAGCACGTGCGACAAGTATACGCGACGTACTAGTAATACCGGTATTCGAGTCCAGATTGTTGATCCCACAGGGAACGAGATGAATTCTATTAGAAAAATTTTTATCCTACAGTTGATAATCCTAACCTGAAGTTTTATATTGGTGCAAGTTCTATAAAATCAATCCTAAATTAACCACAAACAAGTTGAAGGGTTCAGCTTCTAAAGTTTCTCTCTTGAAATGGTTTAATAAGAATCTTGAATATAAAAGCATCTAGAATTAAACATGGTAACAAATAGGAGCAAGAATCTTCTTTACCTCCTTTTTGTGCCATAAAGAAGGTTGGCTAAACATAGGTTTATTCCCATAAATCCTATTACTAACTCAATCACAGCATTTCTCCCATATAGTTGCATCAACCTAAAGTTTAAATCCTTATTCCAACACCATGGTGCCATGCTTTTAGGTTATAGTTGGTTTCTGACCTTATTTTGGTGCTAAGCGCCAATGTTCGGGCGCCTAGGCGCCCAAAAGCTGATATTTTCTTCAATTTTCATTAAGTTCCATTTCGATTCATGTGATCCTCTACCTAGTATAACTTGTAAAATAAACACAAAAAAACTTTATAAAAAGTTAAATTTCATTAATTAAATTATATAAATGCAAATAACATTAATTGTAAAATTTTTAACGTATCAAATATCCCAAACCGAAGGGTTATTTATTCCAAAAGAACATCAAATATTAAATGCTTGATTTTGTTAAGCCTGATAGGAGTAGGTTTTCATATGGGACTACTTACAATCAAATTTTCAAAGATACATAGTTAGTGAACATTTCTATTGAACTATTTTGTCACATGTGCTTCAAGAAACTTTGAACCCTTCAAATGTTATGTAATTTTATATTCAATTCAAGAGAATTAATAAATGCTAAACTAATACACACTAAATGTGAAATTAAAGAATATAGCCTATATTAGGTAGTCTGTTGATAATTCTTAATATTTACACTAAAAAAATAAGAAATGATAGAGTTTTTAATTTAAAAGAAATTTTAACAAAACCAATTTTTGTTAAGGCCTCTCCTCAAGCTTCTCCACAATGTTTTTCATTTAAAACATCTATTTCTTTTGTTTTTTTTAAGGATGAATAGTTCAATCCCTTTCATAAATTTTTTTTATTCCAAATGACTACTATATTTGGATTAGCTTTTAATGATTTTGAATTCTACTACAATTTCCCTAAATTAAAATACTCCAACATTCCTTTTCTATGTAAGATTTATCAATTATGAATTATTAACATAAAATTAAAATTAGATAGAGTTTATATTCTTATAAAGATAAACATATAAGTTCATCTAACTTAGCAAATAACTAACTCTTTCTGAAATTAAATGTTTTAATTAATTAAACATTTATTGAATTTAAAAGATTAATTTGCACCATTTCAGTTTAATTCAAATAGAGTCTAAATAACATTTAATTATGTTTTTCTTTTTTAAAGCTTAATATAGTCCTAATTTCATACCCACTTTCCTAATATCAACAAAAAGCAAACATTAATATTTTGTTCACAAAGGACAAATAATTTTGAACATGACATAATTCTTTCCTCCCAAACCTTATCTTATACAACTATACAAATACAACAACACATTACATTTTGCAGGGAAGTCCATATTAAGTACATCTGGGAATATTAATGAAAACAACTATATAAATAGGTAAGTCTAATCCACAGTATTACACATCACAGAAGCAAATTATAACATTAAATCAACAGAAATACAATAACAAGCAGCAACTAAAGAATGGATAAATAACATAAACATCCATGAACCAGTCTAATCACTCATCTCTGTCATCTTCTTATTCCTCTTCTTCTTCCTCTTCTTCTTCCTCTTCATCATCTAGATCCTCCTCCATGGGCTAGAGGGCGTTCTCATAAGGAACATACGGAGAATATACGAAAAACTCAATCAGATTCTCACCTCCAATATATTAGTTCTTCTTATACATCTCCAACTAAGAAGCTTGGAAACTGACAATCTAATCGAATTGGATTTTGTTTAGATAATCCATGTGTACTACTTAACCTGATAGATCATAAAACTTCACCTGCATAATATAGGTATCCTACTGTAGCCACTCCAATCTCTCTGCTATATAAGCTATCGATGAGGAAGTTCAGGGTCTGGAAGAAGTAAAATGTCGAGAAGGGCTCCCACCTTGCTCAAATATTGTCCCTCCTATAAGTCCTAATTTTTTATCTTTAAATGAGCTTCAAGGGATGAAACTGCTCCTCCCAACTCTTATAGAAAAATGCAGAATTTTAGCAAAGGGTGAATACAGTAGCCAAGACCAATAGTGGACCCCCGCCCCTTGTAGTCATATTAAAAATAGATTGGTGGATTATGGATCCCACATCTATAGATTTTAATGTTTGCTTGCAAAAGTTTAAAGATGCTCTATCCCTAGTAACTTCACTCAGATTTTTGTGGACTGGATTGGTAATCCACCGATATTTATGCTTACGATATATATGCATATATATATATATATATATATATATACATACATACATATATATATATATATATATATATATATATATATATATATATATATATATATGTATGTATGTATATATATATATATATATATATATATATATATATATGTATGTATGTATGTATATATATATATATATATATGTATGTATGTATCTACATACATATACATATACATATATATGTATATGTATGTATGTATATATATACATACATACATATACATATATATATATAAATATATATATATATATATAAATTGATACTCCTTTTTAATGATATTTTAATGTGGATACTACGCAAGTATATGTATCGTTTATCAAGTAATATAGGACTTTCTTATTAAGCCTCAAGATATCGAACCCACAGGGAAAGTGATAAATAAAGGAAATATATTCTAGCACAGAAAACAAGAAAATTAACTTTTTACTTTTTAGAAAAGATTTTACTCAAACAACTTTTTCTAAACTTTTGTAAGATGAAAACTTATGCAAATGAAATATCTTTTTCCTTTTTATGAATCAGTAACAAGTTATAGAAATTATTGTTGTGGAAGTATATAAAATGTGTTGTGCCAAATAAGAGCAATTTTATTCTTTACCCTTACTAGAGATGCTAGAAAGAAACATAGGTTAATCTAGTATTTGATACACCTAAAATATATAGTATTTTTTATGCACATTTTTATACCTATTTTTTAATGATATTGCGCTTTAATGGAAGGTATTTTGTGTTTTTCTTGCAAGTATAAGGAAAATGAGTGATTATGATGAAAGGAGCAAAATTGAATCAAATTTAGAGCAAAAAAATGAAAAATGAAAATTTAGGCACTGACAGCTAAGCGCCGCTGAGCCGGCGCTTAGCCGCCACAGTTAAAAATTGAGATTAACTTGAATTTGGTGCCATTTTCAAAGGGGATGGGTTGTAACTCTTGGTGGTAACTTCCATAACTTCCTTTGGGCAGTAAGTTTGAATGAAGGGGTGCATTCTTTGGTGGATACATCGAATCTGGACACATATTAAAGAGATACCAAGGCACCTTATGGTTTAACTTAATAAAGAGAGTCTTAGAAAAGATTAAGGGGCTCTTCCATTGCATTTTGAAGAGAGTTTTTACAGAGTTTTTATTGTATTTCATTAGGAGTAGGAGTAAAGAGTATAAAAGAGAAAAGGGTAGGATTGAAGCCTTCTTCTTCCCACTTCTTTTCTTTCCTTTAGTTTAGTTTTTATTGAAGTCTGAAGTCTGTTTCTGAGTCATAGGAGTTGGGAGACTTGCTCTGAGGAGTAGTTTAGTGAAGAGTCAAAGTTTCAGAGGAACTTCCTGAGTCTTGTGGAGAGGATTTTCAGATAAGTGTTTACTTTTGTTCTTACATTTAGTTTTTAATTAATACTTGTTGTGTTTGTTGTTTTTCTTATGGTTTTTAATTTCAAATCAATGTATTTTTGTATTTTTCCAATGCATTCTGAGTAGTTTACTTTATCTTTTTCTTTCTTAAATGAAGAAGTAAGTAATTCATGAAGAATTGTTGTGGAATGTATATATGTTTAAAGTTGGAAGAAGTTGTGAAGATTGATTCTATAAACTTTAATTACTTTTTAATTTGCCCTATTAAGATGAAAAATTTTTGGTGAGATTATGTGAGATCCAATGTGGTATTGTCTCATAAAAGTTAGTAAGAATCACATGCAATTATATGGGTGAAAATTGTAGTTCATATAATTGAATGCAGTATATTAGAAGATGTTTTAAAGGGGAGTAAAATTAGAGGATTTTTAGTGTGATAGGCTAAAAGCCATTAATTTGGTTTGAAGTTTTGAATTTTGTTATGATAAGTTAGCCCCCAGGTGAAGGGAAATGAGGGAACTCTAGAGTGAGAGCTGGTATCTTCCCTGCCTAACCATGTTCAAAATGATAAAATTTCAAATTAACCAATATTCTTTATAGAACTAAGTAAGAGTAAAGAATACATTTGCTTCTATTTATCACAACAAATTTAAATACTTCCACAACAATACATTCAAAATTATTACTATTTTATAAAGGAAGAAAAAGATATTCTAGTTAATAGTGTTTTTCATACTGTGTTTACAGTTATTATCATTTTAATTTCTTGTTTGACTTGTATAAGAAAATTTAAAGAGTGAAATCAACTATCAAACTTTTCAAAATCAAAACATACTTTCAAAAGCCAATTAAAAAAGTAAAAAGATAATTTTCTTATTTCTTTAAAGATTTTTCACTTTCCCCGTGGGTTCGATATCTCGGGGCTTAATCAGAAAGTCCTATATTACTTGATAAACGATACGTATACTTGCGTAGTATCCACATTATAAATAAAAATCATAAGCATATATATATCCGATGAGATCAAGTTTCTGTCGTCGTTGTCAATTTTCATATCATATTTGTAAGTATAAATATCAGGTGGATCAATGTTTTAAAAATCTTAAAGACAGCTTAGGCAAGAAAAATACTAGCTCTCACTCTAGAGTTTCCTCGATTCTCTCCACCTGAGGGCTAACATCTCGTATCAAAAATATAAATCAATAAACCCAATTGGGGGCTTTAGCCTGTTACTCTAAAGCCCCCCAATTTTACACCCATCAAAGTAAATCTCCATATTTATTTGCACTCAACCATATAGATTACATTCTCACCCATACAATCTCATATGATTCTTTTCTATTGTTGATTGAGACACTACCATACTGGTTTTTACATGTTCTCACAAAATTTTAATAACTTAATTGGTCAAATCAAGAAGTAAATGGAGTACAAGGTTTTAAATCACACATCTTTTTCCAACATTGAAATCCTATACATCACACAACATACTTCCATAACTTTATTACGTCATCATTATAAGAAAAAAGATAAAGAAAGCTACTCAGAATTAATGAAGAAAATACAAACACAACTTGGTTTAAAAGTAGAAATTATAGTGAAAACACAAGAAGTCTTAATTAAAAAGCAAATGTAATAACAAAGATAAAGACTTATCTGAAAATCCTCTCCACAAAATTCTTGAAGTTCCTTTGAAAACTTTGTTTTCCCTTGCAATACTCCTTAGACATTGGCGCCCAACTCTAATGGTTCTAAATCTCACTTCTAATCCTAATACAAACTATAATAAAGTAAAGTAAAAATGGTGAAGTGGAGAGGTGTGTTCTAAAATAACATTCTAACATAAACCACACCGTCCAACATCAACCAAACCCTTCAACATCAACCCTTTTTGTGATCTTCAAGTCCTCTTTTTATACTTTTTCAAAAGGTGTCTTCGTATCTCTTCAAATTGTGTCCAGATTCAACGTATCTTCCAAGAGATGCATCCATTCAAGAGAGACTTAATTTAAATTTGGTGTCACTAGGAAGTTGCCCATGTTCTTACAAAGAGGTGCCTCGAAAACCTCTTCAAAATGGTGCTTAAAATTAAACAACTCCTCTTTTAAAACTCCCGCGCGTAAGGGCGGGATACTGACTCTTAGCCACAATCCTGTTGGCGCATAAGCTCCAGATCTGGGCACATAGCTGCGGGACCTTCGCTCGTAAGTGCGGGTTCCGCTACTTAGCCGCTACAGATTACTTTTTCAATTTTCTTCACTTTTGCTCCAAATTGGATCCTTTTTCACTTCTTTCATCACAACCATCCATTTAATGATACCTATAAAAAGACACAAAATACTTTCCATTAAAGTGCAATATCATCAAAAATAGGTATAAAAATGTGTATAAAAATATTATATATTTTTGGTGTATCACAATCCCTCATACTTGAAATGTTACTTGTCCTCAAGTGACACTTTAATCATATAAAAATCATACAAGTAAATTATGTGATGAGTTTTTTTAGGAGTGCTTAAAATTTTGTTCTAGAAATATAGTAGTCCAATTCAGAAAAAATTTTAGTAAATGAGACCAATTTAAAGTTTACAATCTCTTAGGTAAAGGTTAATGAAAAATATTAGTTTCAATCTTATTCAGACATACTTGTAGATTCTTCAAAATATAGGGCTTAGGCATTTTGTTTTCTTTACTTCAAAAATTTTTATTAAAAATAATTGTATTAACCATATTATATTTATAAGTTTCAAGATTTTCATCAAATTTTATATTTTAAAAAGATCAGGCGTGGAACCAATTTTTTATTAGTCCCTTAAATCCTCAAGTTTCTCTTTCCTTTTCACATATATTTTTTTCACTTTTCTTTTCTTTTCTTTTCTTTTATTTTTCTTTTTTTTTTCTTTTTTTTATACGGTAAGGATTACTGTATGTGGATTGGCCTTTAATAATTTTGAATTCCACCCTTTCTTTCCTAAAGCATAAGGTAGATATATATCTCTAACTTAGAAATATAATAAAAATTTTGAAATTTATTTTCAATAAAAGAAATTTAAGTATTAAAAACTAAAAAGTCTAATCCTTAATTTTTTTTTCTAAGAATACAAGTTTTCTTACTAAAGATAGTTACAGAATATTCATCATTTATTCACTAAGAAATTTTTAACTTAAAATTATTCATCCTTACTATAGATTTTAACTAAAGCTCTTACTCATTTCTATATTCAAAAATTTATTCCCCTAATATAACTTCATTCACATAATTATTTTTCAATCAAAATTAAATTTTTAGTAAATTTGAGAACAAACAAAATTTTAAGTTTTTGAAATTTTCTTCCTTCCCCCCAAACTTTAAAATTTTCATTATGATAAAACATGTAAGCATAGTAACAAAATACATGGGTAGGAATAAAAAAAAATATAAGTATTAAACTTGCAGGAATTTTTATATCTTAAATATGCATGTATGATCCAAAATTTTAAAAAATTTTCCTTTATAAAAGAAAATCAAAAGACTTCTAAAGTTGTGGAGGACATAAAAACATATTCATACACTTAAACAGAAATCCATAACTAAGACATATATATATGATAGTAAATTGAAAGTTAAGTATGAAATTTAATTAGTGGATTTTAATAGAATTTTAAAACCTTCCTAAATAGTTTCTGGAATTAATTCTAAACTAACAAATAAAATACACTAACAAATTACTAACACATGAACTACCACAAACTTTCACATCACATATCACAAAAATATAACATCCACAACTAAAATAAACACAAACTAAAGTGTCTCAACAACTATTATAACAAAATGAAAGACGTAGAGTAGTCCTCTTTAACATCCACAAATAAAAATAAACCACACAACAAAATAAAAACTCCACACAAACATCTCATAACATAACATCACTCATATGAAATATCAATCCTAATCATCTTCTTCTTCCTCTGCATCATCCCCTTCATTCCAGGTATGGGTAGGCACATATGGGCTATATTGTGGATGAGTGGGTAGCACAGCACTAAAATCACCTCTAATCAATCTATCTATATAACCGTGATAATTTCTCTCATACTTACTATGTCTCTGAAGATATTCCCCAATATGGTCTACTTTCCCCTTTATATCGTGCACTCGATCCGCAATATAATTAATATTATCTTTCATCTTATTCAAAAACTCAATCTGTGAATCAGAAAATTGACTTGAAGATGCCTGAGATGTGGAAGCACGAGATGTAGATATGACCTCCGGCTGCAAATATAAGAATTCAGCCTCGGGGGAGAGCAGGGTAGAAATTTGAAGGATGTATATAATTTTTAAACTTAATAAAGTTATGTTGACCTCATTTTTTATGAGGTCTTCTCTTCCCTCTTTAGTGCTTAGGATCTAGCTTTAAGCTTTTCCTTTGACTATCTTAGAGGACTAGAATTGGGACCTATCCTTTAGAAATTTAAACCACTTCTTGTCTCCCTGCAAACCCCACAAGCTTGATTGTAGACCCCTAATCACCTAGAGGGTTGAGATCAAAAGTGAAGGTTTAAAGGATGAGTTCCCTATAGGACTCTTTGGCCTCAGGACCACCCTGGGTGGCTTGGACTAGTGAGGGTTGACTTACACACTCACTACACTCATACTCTACAATCTCACACACACAATCCAAATCCTAAAACCACACCCATACCCAACTTGACTCCTTGATTCATGTAGGTAATTCATATGGATGGACCTTAACCCCTAAGCCCCTGGCTAAGAGGGTTAGGAACAACATAGTGAATGCCTCAAATGAGTCCTCTCATGGCTCATATAGGCTTAACATGGGTTCATGTCACAATCAAAGTGATTCCATTTCACTCATATTTGATCAATCTTCATTCTTCCAAAATTTCAATTTTTGACCCCGGGGACCCTACACCTATCAAACCTACCAAAAGCCCTTAAAATTGCCCAAATCCTCCAAAATTTTCAAATCACCCAAAATTCCCCAAAATTAACCTTGAACATTTTCTCACCAATCAAATTGATCATCCATAACCAAAAATACCAAAAATTCCAAAAATACCCCCCAATACCCTCCAAATACCCAAAATGCCCCTCTTAGCTAAAAAATCCAAAAATTCAGAAAATTCCCAGAAAATTTCAGAAAATCCCAAATATTCTCAATTTCATTTTTTCCAACTACACCATAGGCTAATTTTGTCAATTTACCCCACTTTTACTAAAACCCCCAATTTAGCCCATTCTTAACCCAAGTGAACCCAATGTCAAACCAAATCTACCCAATTGACCCCAATTTTGATCCAATTCAATTATAAACTTCAAATTAATATCCACAATATCAATCTAGACTAAATCCAAGTCCAATTTGATTGACATTTGAATCCAATTTCACTTTTGACCTTAAAGCCCAATTTGGACCCATGACCCAAACTTAGCCCAAACCAAACCAATTCAACTCCAATTGACCCTAAACCTTTTCTAAACCTTCCCTAACATCCACACAAACAAAAAACTAACATAATTTGCCCAAAATTTGGACCCAAACCCCACTCAAATTCAACCCAAAACCAAAAAGCCCAATTTTGACCTAAACTCAAACCTAACCCAAATAAGCCCAAGTCCCAAAACCAAAATCCAACCAAAGTTAAAACCTCTTTGAAACACTCCCATAAACATTTCCCAACATTAATTTTACATCAATTTCAACTCTAGCCCAACATTGGCCCAAATGAGCCCAATTTGACCTACATTGGCCCATATACCAAATGAACCTAAATTCAACCCAATTCAATTCCAAACTACGTCAAATTTGCTTCAAATCATTCAAGACACATCCTTAAACTAAACTCAACATTTATTTGGCATGGCCCTTTGCAAAATTTTTCATCTAAAAGCCCATTGCTAAACATAAAGGCCCACTCCATTAAACCTTCCTAAAAGCCCAATCCTACCAAATTCATAAGCCCAAATCCATCCTAAAGCCCACATTACAATCACATCTCATCCTCACTTAATTGATATCATTCCCTAAGTGCTAAACCCATCATGAAAATCAAACCAAAAATGGTATTATGCCAAATCCCATCAAATAACCCCAAATTTTCCAAAAATTCCTAAAGCCCTTTCCATGAAAGTTGACCAAGCTCTTGCCAAGCCATATGTGAGCCAAAGACAAGCCATGTACAAGCCATATGAAGCAATGGGATGTTTGACATGTGACCATACCCAATGTAGCAAAAGGAGGGCCCCTTCCTTAAACCTTCATTAAGCTTTTTAACCCCTTCCATGTTACACACTAAACCAAGATTAGCCACATCACTTTAGATGGGGACTTCACCACCCTTTTCTAGCTGATGCAAATGATCCTCCCTCAGCCCAAATCAGCCATGGGGAGGTGAACCTAACCCAAAATCATGGCTTGGACCAAATCAAGCCAAAATTGACCTTCCCCCATGCCATTTTAATCCAAGCTCTTTACACATAGCATTGGCCAATTGCTTGCACAAACCTCCATCCCTGACTCACCTGAACCTGAGGGTGACCCATGCCTGCCGGCCAGCCATATGGATCACTGGAAAACACCATGGCCGAGACCTTGGGAGGAGCCAAATTTTGGAATTCCACCTTGCTGAGCTGCCTCACTCCAAATGGCCATCTGCACTGTTCTTCTCCTCACCGAGCAACGTCGATCCCAACCCTTAAACCCCCCTGGGAGGCCCTCCAGCCTCTCCTATTTAAACACCCCCTCCTCTCGGCCAAGTAAGGTGCTGAAATAAACCTTAAGGAAACTCTGCCAAAATTGTTCCAGACTACTCCCCACACTTAGAGCAATTGATCCCCATTGACAATTTGTCATAATCCCCACCAACAGAACCCAATTTCTCAGCCAAAATTCCACCCAAAACTAGGATATCCCCAAATTCTCCACCAAAATCAAATTAAACTCACCCACACCTGCACAAGACCAAGAGAAGGAGTTCCCCAGCGGAAGCCCCCTCTCCAGACCACCCAGCTGTTCCAGACTCCAAAGGTTGTGATCGGGCTTGGTCAAAATCATACCTAGCACAATTCACCGAGCCAAGAGACTTCATCCGGAGCTTGCTTGGACCCAATCGAAGGTGACACAACCCTCGTATCGAAGCCACACTTCTCTGAGTTAAGGTATGAGCTAACTCTTTATCCCGAGCTTCTGGAGATTCTCCATGTCAAATGCCTTAATTTCAATGCATGATCACTGTATAGATGTATTCGTCTCTTCAAGACGAATCCATAGAGCACAAGAACACAAAACTCCGTTAAGTATTGAGTGATATATTAAGGATTTAGTGTGGACGGTTCTCGGGCTAGGAGGCTTGGGGACGATGAACGGATGCCGTCCATTTGATACACGCGCGGGTGGACGATCCAGATTGAGTCCTATGAGGAGACGGAATTATACAGCGGGCCCCTGGAGCGCTGAATCGGATGGCGGCGCCGAATCAGAGCGCGCCGCGTGGCCTTTCGGAGCTGTCGAGGATGGCATGGCGCCGCGTGGATAAGTAGGAAAATAGGCTATTTTTCTATTTATTTAATTACCAGAACTTGAAAAATACATAACTTTGTGTAGAAAAATCCTAAAAATAAAATAAAAATACCCTCTTGCTCTGTGAACAGAGGAGAATAATGTGGAAAAGAAATAAAGTAATTTCATTAAGTATTTTATTTTTAATGATTTATTTACTCTCTGCATTATTTTAATTCTCCATTAGCATAGGCAATTCATCATGGCATGAGACCATAGGGCTTTTGAAGCCTCTGAATTTGAGAACATTCCCTGAATTTTCCAAGGTCAGAGGCCATCCCTATGAGAAGTTATTGATTTTCCAAGTTCATGTTACTGTTTTGAGTATTTTAATTCTAATAATTATCATGTTGAAAAATAAATTCTAGAAAAATTTGGTGATGTTTCTTGTGACTAGAGGAGCCTAGGAAAAATAGGTTTTGAGTTAGTTCACTTGGAATAACCCTAATTGACCTAAACACTCAAAATTGAACTTTAATTAATTAGGGTTAATCCCACATCAAATTGACTTGAAAACTATTCTCCACTATCCTCTAGGGATAGAGGGACTTTACATAAAAATTTGAGATCAATTGGACTTGGTTAGCCCCACCAAATGGGTTAATTAAGCCCCATGAATAAAATCAAACTTTAAAAATTCATAACTCACAAAATACTTTTCAAAAATTCACAAAAATGCTTTTGGAGCTTCTCTGATATCAGGGAAACTTAAAAAAATAAAAATTGCAATTTTCTAAAAAAGTTGATTTTTATCATTATTTTAATATTTTTAATAATTAAAAAATAATAAAAATCACAAAAATATTAAAAATCATCAAAATGGCATATTTTTAATTCTAATCATTTAGGAACAAACCAAATATTTTTCTTAAGTCCCTAGGATAAGATATTGAATTTTAAAGGCCTAAATTAATTTTTGAATTAAAAAAAATGAATTTTCTTAACATTTCCTAAAATTATTTTAATAAATTAAAGAAAAATCAAAAAATTATAAAAACTAGTTCTCTGGTTTCCCTAATATTAGAGAGATTTTTGAAAAATATAAAATTCATTTTTCAACCTTTATTTTATTTTTAAATTAATTAATACTCCAAAATTCAAAATAATTCTAATAAATAAAATAGAATTCAAAAAATCACCAAAATTAGTCCAAGTGGTCCTCTGGTCATTAGGAATGCCCCATAATTTTATTAAGAATATAACAATTCTCTTGGTCATCTTATTGAATTTTCCTCGAAAATCTCTATTTTCCACAAAAAATAATTATATAAATAAATTAAATATAGAAAAATCACATTTTCTCTTCTAATATCTTAATTGACATGTGAGTGAAGTTACATAAAAATTTTAAATTCATTTAAGCTCAATTTAGTGAGTTATGGAATTATTAAGCTTGAAGGGCAAAATGGTAATTAAAATTTTAACCCTTAATTAAAACTTTAGGCTTAATAAAATGAGAGAGTAAAATATTTGATCCTAATCTGATTTGGATGATTGAAATTTAAATAATTAAAGTGTAGAGACCCATCAATCATTTTTAAGATTAATTAAAGTAAACCTTAATCAATTAATTAATTAAATTTGGAAGATTAATAAAAAAATTGAAATTATTAAAATAGGGATATTATTAAGAAGACATTTATTCTTTAATTTAAGAGTCCCTAAATTAATAATATTTAATTCCCAATTAAAATGATAATCCAAACTCAAGATTTAAAATACTAAAAGACTTAATCATTAAATTAACTTAAAATTAAAACATTTAAACTAAATTAAATCAAAATTTCAATTAAATTAATACTTTAACAATTAAATTAAATCATCTTTAAAAACATTAAAAATAAAAAAATTAAATTAAATTAAAAATAATTTAAATCACAATTAACTCAAAGTTAATTCAAGTTAAATTAAATTAAATTAAAACATATTAAATTAAATTAAATTAAATTAAAAATAAAATCAAATTAAAATAAAATTAAAATTTAATTAAAATTAAACTAAACCAAATTAAATTAAATTAAATTAAATTAAATTGAATTAAATATAATATCACTTAAGACATAAAGAATTCAAAATAAATCTAAAACAACTTGAAAACTATTCCAAACTTAAACCCATTAATTAAAATTAAATTAAATCACAAATCACTTAAACATCAATTTGCCCTCAAAAGCTCTTGTTATCATAACTCCTAAGTAGAGTATTTAGTGAAGTGTCACCTCATTCATAGGATATTCAAACATCCTAGTTCACTGAGCAAAAGAACAAAACTTAATTAAACATCGGATGATTACTTCACCTGATTAATTAAATCCATTTGGACTTAGAACAATTCCAGCAATATTGAAAAGATGTTTAAGATTCGTCTTAAGCACTTCCTCAATATGACGGGGTGTTTTATAAGAACAATTGAACTTAATTATTCTTTGGTGCATGAAATCATCCATAAACAAAATTGAAAACCTAGACGTCATAGGAATGACTAGCTATAGGATTAGGATCTTGGTAGAAAACCAGAAACCTTGCCCTTAGCTTTACCTAAGTAATTGCTATAAATACTTAAATGCTCTAACATGTGTTTCAAGTGCAGCTTGGGATGACGGGAAGACCCTCCAGGTACGCTTTTATTTTATTGCAATTTACCTTCTCGCAATTTAATTAATCGCATTGCACTTTCTTTTTTGCTTGATAAACAACAGTTGCATGAAAACCAAAACCTTTAGGGTAGTCCCTAAAACTGAAACCAAAACTAAATTAAAAGACACCTCAAGATAAAAATCACCGCCACAACATTTCAAAATATAAAACAACTCAAAATTTAATCACAAACAGAACAACAAAACTACAATTGCAACTAAATTAAAACGTCTCGTTGAATGATCGGGAATACCTCGGATGATGTAACCCACGTGTTGCTAACGAGATTTCCCATGGTCTAAATGAAAGTGTAGAACTCATTCAGTTGAGTTTAGCAAATTCATCTGGACTAAGTGAATTCGATGAAAATAATGGTGCCGGGATGACGGAACCGTGGGATCTTAATCGGTTCTGTTTAAACAACTTTAAGATTTGTTTTAATTAAAACATTAAAAAAACACTTGGATTTTAAGATTTTCTCTAAACCAAAACACTTCTCTCATCTCATGATTTATGACTTCTAAAACTAAACCTCTGCAACAACAAGGAGCTCGGAGCATGGTGGGCAGCACGGTCATCGTCATCAGCAAAACTCGGATCTACATCAACTAAACTTTCTTAGTTTTAAACAACAAAGGATAGAATTTCTAGGTAGTTTGCCTAGTGCAACATAAATCCTCAACTCTTTGTTAGGCATTTGCATAATTATGTTATGTAAATTAAGCCCTAACCAGTCTTAGGACTCCGAGGTAGTCGTTTGGTACGACATAAACCCTCACATTTTCTAGGCTGACTGTATGATTATGTCATACGAATATAAGTCCTAATTAATTAAAATTGGTAAAAATTGAAATATCAAATAATATTAGGATTTTCTTAAAATCGAGCCAAACAATAGGATAGTTTGGGAAGTTGTCAATATTCTTCTTGGATCCTCAGCTTCTCCTACTTCTCTTCCTTTGGATGCTCAAAAATAAATTGTTCCAAATTTTGAGTCATTCCCTTTTGAATTTCCAAAATCCAATCCTTTGAAAACCTCAAACATTGAAATTCTTGAGAACAAAACCACTGATCATTATCGAGAGTTTTCTTAAATGATTCCCGTCATTTAAGATGTAATTAACTATAGGGGCTTGCCCTTATAGGGAACTTTAAGAACCTAGGTAATATAAACCCTACTTAATTCATTTATATTAAGCAGGGGAATTCGTCGGCTTATAAAATTGGTTCGCAGACCAAACGGATGTCACAAATCTCCTAGTTTATTTAACCGAGCCTCATCATCAAGCAGTGTGTCTATTCTTCGGGATAGATACACAGTTTGTGATGCGGTGCTCGTTTATATAAACTATTTGGGATGTGATATCGGTTTGATTTCATATCTTAAAATTATTTTCAAAATCAAATACTATTTTCTAAACCATATATACATATTTAAATTAAATTTAAAATCTAAAACTCGCCAATAATTTCTGTAGGCGACCCATTTTCAAAATACAACACACATAACCTAAAAATATGCCGACAAGTTATAAATGTTTTTTAGAGTAAAATAGCAATTGTACTCTCTCCCCTTTTAATCAACGCAAGTATAGGTATCGTTCAAGTAATAAAGGGCTCTATTGGAGTCCTAGATATCGATCCTACAGGGAAATTAGAGATTTAAAGACTAACTTTTAGTAAAAGTCGATCACTAATCTAATTTAGTATACTATACGAAATATGAAGAACGCTTAAACTTAAAACTATTACTTAAAGGCAGAATATATAAGTCAATTTAGAAAAGTATATTTCTCCTTGTTAAGAGAGTTGAGTGAATGAATAATTAAATGAGTTTAGAATTATATTGTGCCAAATAGGAACATTCTTATACTTTACTCTTTGGTCCAGGTGCAAAGAACATTAACTAATCCTATGTTTGGTTACTGAATCTGTGGCTAGGCTGGGAGGATACTGGCTGCCACTTCAGAGCTCCCACGTTCCCCTCGCCTGAGGGCTAACATCTACACTTCAGCTCCAAAATAATAGGACCGAATTGAAGATTTTAGTCTGTCACACTAAAATGTTCAATTCTTCACCCGATAATTTATTATTTCTCCATTTATTTCCACTCTCCTTCCAAGGCTTTTGAATTCTCTGAATCTTGGATGTAATCTTTACTATAGTTGAATAATTTAACATATGTTAACAATTTAATTGGCCAAATTGAAAAGTAAATTAAGATTTAAGTGAAAGATTATCACAATCTCTATTTAATATTATTAGGCACAACACATTTAATTCTTCATTTCACAAAACCTCAACAGCAAGGAGAAAGATAAAGAAAACTACTCAAAATTCATGGGAAAAATAACACAGATCTTGGATTTCATTTAAAGTTATAAAACAATAAACAAATATACTTATCTCAAATCTTCTCCCCAAGCGGATTCCTCAAAGTTCTTTTGACTCTTCCTTCTTGTACAACACACTTAGAAACTCACCAAGACACTAAACACTAACTCTTACTACAAAAGGAAACACTAATTTGACACTTAACGACACACACACACACACACATACATAAATCATTTCTATATATAGAAGGAGTCATATTTCCAAAGGTTGCTTAAGCACCTCTTCAAAAAGCGTCCAGATTCAACGTATTTCGCTTGAATCAACTGTCTCGCCGTTCGCGGGCTCAATCTCGCCATCGGTGGGCTTCTAGAAGAATGAATAACAGCTAATGCTCGCTGTCGGCGGGCTGGATCTCACCGTCAACGGGCTCCTTTGAAATATTTTCAAATGCTCTCGGGAAATCTCGCCGTCGGCGGGATAGTTCAAGTTTCATCTATTTTAGTCCTTTTTGTTCCAGATTCGCTCCTTTTTGATCTTTTTTCTCCCATTACCTATAAATCTTCATTCCTGCAATAAAAAATAGAAAATACCTTTCTTTAAAGTATAATTTCATATAAAATGGGTTTGAATTTCTTAATATATTTTCTTGTGGTCAAAATCTCCCAAACTTAACTATTACTTGTCCTCAAGTAATTTTGGTTACTCCATAAAAGTAATGATTATTTGTAGTAAAGTTTTAATTCAGAATTACTATGAATTTGATTTAAATAAATATTATAGTAAAGTTTATTAGAAATATTTTTAGACAATCAAACTAATACTATAGATATAAGGCTATTTGGATATTTCTCTTCCTAAATTTGAAACTTGAAATATTTCTTTAGCTTATATGTATTTCATAGTTTTTATTTTATTGAGTTTCAATCTTTTCTTTCTCAACTAAATACCTTAGAATTTAATATTTTAAAATATATTTTTCTTTACTTTAAATAGTTAACTATATTCTTATTTTTTATTCCAAATATCTTAATCTACAAAATTGGTTAATTATTAAAAATATTTCTTTTAATTTTCTTATAATAATTAAATAAATTAATTCTAGTTTACTGAATTAAAATTACTACAGAAAATATGTTATAAATTTTTGAAAAATATAAGTTGAGAACAATTTAATAATTAAATTTCTGTTTTTCCCTCCCCCAAACTTAAATTTTCTATCCATACAGGGTGAAAAGAAAATAAACTATAAATTTAAATCATACCTTTGTGCTTTAGGTATTTCTCCTTTTTGAAGTTCTGCAGGTTCTTTTGATCATTTAATTAACATGTACTGTTAATATCTTTCTACACACATAATATTAAAAGAAATAGTTGGGTAAAGAAGTTTTGAAATAAGTGCAAAATATTATCACAACTTATATTTAATCTAATGTTAAACACACACAATTGACTATTTCAGTTTAAGGTTACAATAACAGTCTGAAATTTTAAAATTTACAAACTATATAACATTAACAAAAATATTTAAAAAGTCTAACACCAAATCTCAATCAAGTTCATCAACTAAACATTAATACTGATGTTTTAAGAAAGACATAATATCAATCATAACATCATAACAATCAAAGTTTATAAATTAAACAACTAAACAAATTTAACTTAAATAAACATAAAATCTAATCTTCTGCATCAAAGTCTCAAACTATATCATTGTTTCCTTGATCAGCAGGTGGAGTAGGCTGGTAATGACTGTAACTAGGGCACTCAAGAAATATAACATCAAACTCTCCTCTCCTGTAACGATTTTCAGCATCATAATAAGCTATCTCAAACTCTGAATGTCTCTGGAGATACTCGCTATCATAATCATGCCTTCACTCTAATCCTCCAATTCTCTGATCAATATGCTCCAATCTTTCCTCAATCTTTTCGAAACTCTTGCGTTGCAGGGTCATTTCATTCATCAAGTCATGAAGGGTAGGAGAACTATAAGTAGGAGGATCATAACTGGTAGAGGGAATATCCCTACTAGTTGAAGGTATGTAACTCCTAGTCCCAGATCTCAATCCTTCGTGGGACTCATAGGTTTTTATATTAGCATGGGTAATGGGTTTCATAGGTTCTACCCATTCCTCATCATCTCTTGTCTCTACTCCAGATAACTGGCAGAGTGCATAAATTAGACCAGGATGTCCTAGTCCTCCTCCACTCTCACTTCTTGTAGTGGCTAATACATTCTTGTAAATAATACTTCCTACATTAATACTTCTTTGGTTCTGAATATAGAAATTCAGAACTGCTCTATCTCTTGTTACTTCACTATGTGATAGGTAGGTAACAAGGTAGAACAAATAAAATAGTGCCAAGCTTTAGATATTGCATTCAGCATAGAAAGATGGAAGTTTACCAGTTCACGCTGCTTGATTTTCCAAACCCCTTTCCCATCAGTGAGAAAGTTGATTACTTCTTCCAAATGGTCCTTCCATTGCTCCAAAAGTATCATACTCGCTGGTATGCAGGTCACGTACTTCGTAGAAAAAATTGATTCTTGCAGCATTGAAATCGACTAAAAATTCTATAACCTTTATTGGTGCATCTTCTATTTCTGTTAAGTTGGCATAAAATTTCTTCACCACTTCCACTGCAGCTTTATTTTTTGTATAACAAAAATTTTTTCACCTCCTCTCTTTTATTGTTCGTTCCACTTCTCCTCCTGGATTCTTAAAAACGCGATATTGTATGCACTTCCTTGCTTGGATATTGTGGAAGTATCTTGATTGTTGTGCTCGAGCACTTACAAATCTTATTTCTTCATAATCCATTCGCCTCTTTTGTCGCGGAGCCATTTTTCGATCTATCAATTTTACAAAATTCTCAACTAATCTTCAAAATATTACTAAAATGGCTTCCAAAGATGACTAAAAATCACTCTAAATCATGTTCCAAGAACTTCTTCCAAATCTTTTCCCCATATTTTAAATTTTTCCAAAATTCCTCAATGTGGAAGAAATTCATGGTGAAAATCAAAAATTTTTACATAGGAGGGAAGCTCTTACCAAGGGAAGATGAAATCCTGTGTCAATATGTGTTGAAATTGCTCCAAATCCACGATCTATCAAGCCTTAGGTCAGTTTTTCAAAGTTTTGAGGAAGGGGATGATGAATAGTGACGGTTGACTGGTCAAAATATAGTGTTTTACGGAATCTCGCTGTCGGCGAGAAATTTCTCGCCTTCAGCGAGCTAATTAATTATATAGGTCTAAAGTTTCTGGAAAATCTCGCCGTCGGCGGGATTTTCAAATTTTTAATTTTTAATTAATTTTTTTAAGATTTATAATATTTTCAATTCATTTTAAGCCTTATTTTATGTCCGGTCACTTTATTAAATAGACTTTATCATGATTAGATTCTATTTTAACACATACATTTACACAACACAAACATTATAACATTATATATGAAATCCAGGTGATTACAAATTTTACACATTACATTACTAACAAATTGCTTTAAAAATCACACACACACACACAATTCAGCGTCACAATCCACACTACAATACTCAAAACGCTAAGACTAAACAAATAACACATAATCTTATCTAGACTGAGATTAGCTATATAAAGTGAAAATGAAACTAAATTCAAACAATCTCACACAACTAAGTACGAATGAATATCTTCTACTCATCAAGATCTGAACTTAATTCTTCTCAGATATTTCCGATATAACGTAAATGCACGAACAAATTATAGAAAGGCCTGAAAGGGAATTCTACAGTAGAATCTTCTTCAATCCATCCCTTCCTTCTGAAAAGTCGTATAAAACTAGCCTCCATATGTCCTGAATGATCAAAGTGCTCTTTCATTCTCCAGTCAATGTGATCAAATAAATCAGAGATATTGTTAATGGAATTCATCACATTTTGTATTTCATTCTTCAATCCCTTAAGTTTCTGTAAGATCATGTTAGTTCTATCAGTCAAGGGTCTGATTGAAGAATTGTTTTGAGATGCTTGATCCGTAATAATGGCTGTCTCATTATCATTATCCAAAGTAGAAAACATATCAGTAGGATCTAATGGTTTCTAAGGAAATATTACCTTTTCCCAAGCTTCATAAAAAACTTGGTATTGACTACATAATGCAAAAATTGTTGAAGGATGTCCGAGCCCGTGAATAGATCCATGCACAATTAGGCCTAAGGCAGACTTCACAATAATTGTTCCAACATCGATAGGTAATCCAGTTTGAATACAATAATTTAAAATCGCACATTCCTTAGAGAGTTTATTTACCCTCATAGTGGGTAATAATTTTGAGGAAATAAAGAAGTGCCAGTGCTTAGAGACGGGGTTAAGAAGTGATGTAGAAAAACTAACGTACCCGTCATCTCATATTTCCCAATCTTCCGGTTCATCACCAAATATCGCAAATCTCATTCATATTATATCTCGTAGGAACGAAATTTGAATAATGACAAATGCGGTGTATTCTCAATTGAATACAACTCATTAATTCTTGAAGGAGTGAACGTTTACCATCTGCCTCGTACACATACGCTTCCATTATTGATTCCACGAAGATTGGAGTAGAATTCTTTGACTACGGGGATAACTGCTACAGAAGTTGTATAACATAATACCTCCCAACATCGTTGAATAATCATCTCCTCAATAGATGTTGTCAAATTCTCCGCTCCCCTATTAATGAATCCTCTTTCTTTAATCAATCACTTTTTAGTCATAACCTTGTTGAATATCCGCTGTGCATCATAACTAACTAACTTTCTCCTATTTAATACTTGGGATTTCGTGATTTCAAGTGGATTGGATGTCATAATTTCTTGTTTTTGTGGAGTTTCTTTTCGAGTGAAGATTTCGAGTTTTAGGCATCTTATATAGAGAAAACACTTAAAATCGCCAGAAACCGCCAAAATAACTCCCTAAAACCACTCTTGTACCAGTCTCACCGTCGGCAGTAACGATCTCACCGTCGGCGGAATAGTTATAATTTTTAAATTGAATTAAGGCGCGCAGATCTAGCCATCTGTGGCGTCGATCTCGCCATCGATGAGCTAAGGCAAAATTGCCCATTTTCGCTTTGGTTTCCAAAATTTTCATTTCTTTTATTAATCTTAATATTGTGATGATTATAAAAATAAATATGAGTAGTAGAATTCATTTATACTATAATTATCAATAAATCAAGTAAATAAACTATAATTTAAGACTACTATAGGTTGCCTCCTATAAAGCGCTTGGTTTAACGTCGTCAACCCGACCTATTCTGGTTGTTAATCAGGTTGACTGAATATTAAAACCTCTTTAAAATTTGGTCTTTTTCCATCAAAATATGGTTTTAATCTATGTTCATTTACTTTAAATTTGTGTCCAGTCTTTGGATTTTCAATTTCTATAGTTTCGTAAGTAAGTAGTTGAGTTATAGTGAAAGGTCCTAACCATCGAGATTTCAATTTTCCTGGAAATAATTTTAATCTTGTATTATAGAGGAAAACTCCTTGTCCTGGTTCAAAATTTTCTGTTTAATCTTTCGATCATGCCATAATTTCATTTTCTCTTTATAGATTCTATCATTATTCTAAGATTCATTTCTTAATTCTTCTAATTCATTCATCTGTAATAATCTCTTCTCACCAGCTTCTTTTAAATTATAATTAAATTCTTTAATCGCCCAATATGCCTTGTGCTCTAATTCAACTGGTAAGTGACAAGTTTTTTCATAAATAAGCCTGTAAGGAGTCATTCCAATCGGAGTTTTATAAGCAGTCCTGTATGCCCATAATGCAGTGTCTAGTCTTGTAGACCAATCTAATCTATTTGGGTTTACAGTTTTTTCTAAAATTTGTTTAATTTCTCAATTAGAAACTTCAGCTAATCCACTGGTTTGTGGATGATAAACAGTTGAAATTTTATGAATAATGTTAAACTTTTCAACTAATTTGTGAATATGTTTGTTCCTAAAAAGGGATCCTCCGTCAGTGATAATCACTCTCGGCATTTCGTATCTTGTAAAAATATTTTTCATCAAAAATTTTGAAACACTCTTAGCATCACATCGAGGTAAGGCTTGTGCTTCAATCCATTTAGAAACATAATCAACCGTAACTAATATATATGAGTTTCCAAATGAAGGTATAAATGGTCCCATGAAATCTAATCCCCAAACATCAAAAATTTCAACTTCTAATATAAAATTTAGAGGCATTTCATTTCTTCTAGATATATTACCTACTCGTTGGCATTTATCGCAAGTTTTGATATATTTATAAACATCTCTAAAAAGAGTAGGCCAATAAAATCCATATTGTAAAATTTTATAAGAAGTTTTATCTGTTCTAAAATGTCCTCCAAATTCAGAATCGTGACATTTTTGAATGATTTGTTCAGTTTCTTCATAATGCACACATCTTCTAATTATTAAATCCTTACATTGCTTATATAAATTTGGTTCATCCTAAAAATATGTTTTAGCATCATGAATGAATTTTTTCTATTGTTGTAAAGTTAGCATGTGTGGTAAAATATCACTTACAATATAATTTACTATATCAGCATACCAAGGTATTTTCCACTCATTTATATTATAAAGTTGTTCATCAGGAAAATGGTCTGTAATTTTATTATCAGTGTCAGATAATTCATTATATTCTAGTCTTGATAAATGATCTGCAATTTGATTATCAGTTCCTTTTTTATTAAAGATTTCAAAATCAAATTCTTGAATCAATAATATCCATCTGATTAATCTTGGTTTGGTATCCTTCTTTTACATTAAATATTTAATAGCAGAGTGATCAGTATGCACAATACATTTAGTTCCAATTAGGTAAGACCTAAATTTATCAAAAGCATAAACAATTGCTAATAATTCTCTTTCTGTAACTGTGTAGTTGATTTCAGCATTATTGAGAGTTTTACTAGCATAGTATATGGCTTTAAAAATTTTATCATATCTTTGTCCAAGAACAGCTCCTATAAGCATAATCACTAAGCATCACACATGAGTTCAAATGGTTTCTCCCAATCGTGGAAACTATTATAGGTGTTGCGATTAATTTATCTTTGATTAATTCAAAAGCATTTAAGCATTCTGTTGTGAATTCAAATTTATTGTCCTTTTCTAAAAGTTGGCATAGAGGTTTAGTAATTTTTGAAAAATCTTTTATGTAGCGTCTGTAAAACCGGCATGTCCAAGAAAACTTCTTACCCCTCTTACTGTAGTAGGAGGTGGTAATTTAGCTATAACTTGAATTTTTGCAGGATCTACTTCCATGCCTTTTTCCGAAATTTTATGCTCTAATACAATTCCTCCTAGAACCATAAATTGACATTTCTCCCAATTTAGAACTAAATTAGTTTTCTCACATACCTCTAAGACTTTTTCAAGATGACTCAAGCATACGTCAAATGATGTTCCAAATACAGAGAAATCATCCATAAATACTTCCATTCCATCATCAATTAATTTGCTAAATATAGACATCATACATCTCTGGAATGTTGCAGGTGCATTACATAATCCAAAAGGCATTCTTCGAAAAGCGAATGTTCCATAAGGACTGGTAAATGTAGTTTTTTCTTGATCCTCAGGAGCAATAGGAATTTGATGATAACCGGTATATCCATTTAACAAACAAAAATATTTATGTCCAGCTAGTTTATTCAACATTTGGTCTAGAAATGGTAAAGGGAAGTGATCTTTTCTGGTGGCTGCATTTAATTTTCTATAGTCAATACATATACGTCATCCAGTAACTTATCTTATAGGTAATTATTATTTTCATTATCTTTAACAATCACCCCTCCTTTCTTAGGAACACGGTGAATTAGGCTTACCCAAGCACTGTCAGAAATAGGATATATAATACCATTATCTAACTATTTTAATATTTCTTTCTTGACTATCTCTTTCATAATCGGGCTTAATCTCCTTTGGGGATCAACTCTTGGTTTGTGTTCATTATCTAAAATAATTCTGTGCATGCAGATTGAAGGACTAATTCTTTTAATATCTGCTAAAGTCCAGCCAAAAGTTTTCTTATATTTTTTTAATGTGTCCAAAATTTTTTGCTCTTGCGATTCATTTAATTCTGCTGATATAATAACTGGTAAAGTTGAAGAGTTACCTAAATAAGCATACATCAAATGAGTAGGTAAAATTTTTAATTCCAATTCAGGAGGTTTAATAATTGAC